>OY728164.1:703405609-703963906 GCA_963277665.1 Viscum album | reverse complement strand
TACGAATGTTAAATTTGTATGAGATCAATATGGATAGTCGATAAGAACCATAATGATATTTCTTTGCATAGATCACTTCTTCTTGGAAGAGTAAGAGTGAGTTTTGGTATGGAACTTCATGAAAATTCTTAACATGTGAAAGAAACTATACATTAGTTATATGGACTTTCTATTTTTTGTAGAGTATCGTAGTGAACAACCCACCCACTCCTTTGAAAACCCACACCCCCACACCCCTGTAGACCCCTACCTCCCATGCATCCCCCCCCCACCCACCTCGGTATCCCCCCACCCCACCTGGATAGCCCCCCACCCCCACCCCACCTGGACAGCCCACCCCCTCCTCCCTGGACAACCCACACACCCCCTCCCCTACTCGGACAACCCAACCCCACCCCCCTTGGAATTAAAACCCCCTAATCATCCCACCACCCCCTCCACCTGGATAGCCCACCCACCACACCCTGGATAGACCACCCCCTAGACAGCCCACACCCCCTCCCATGCAGCCCACTATGCCACTGCAGCCCCCTGGACACCCCCCCCCCCCCACCTGGACAGCCCACCCCCCACCACCTGGACACCCCCCCCCCCACACCCCCCACCTGGACAGCCCCCCCCCCCCACACACACCCCACCCCACCTGGAAATCCCTCCCCCCACACCCCAACCCCCACCTGGACAGCCCCCCACCCCCCACCTAGATAGCCGACTCCCCCACCCACCCCCCACCTAGACAACCGACCCCCCCCCCCCTGAACTGCCAACACCCCCCTCCCCCACCTGGACAACCCACCCCCCATACCCAAATGGGAATCCCCCAACCCCAACCTAGAAAGCCCATCCCCCACCTGGACATCCCACCCCCCAGAAAATCCACCCCCCTCCCCTTCCTCGACAGCCCACCCCCAGTACCCATATAATACATTAAAAATTACCTACACCCCCATCAAGCATACTTCGTTGAAGAGTAAACTATGGTTATTTTTATAATAAACAAATTCATATATTTTATATTCTTCAATTTTATATTGATTATTTTATTATAGATCATTAATTGTATGGGTTTTTTTCTACTACCAATTTTATGAGATAAACCTCCAAAACACATAACTCCATTGCTTGAAAAACAAAAAATCATCTTATCTTTCAAATGGACACCCCCCCCACCTGGACACTCACCCCAGATAGCCCACACCCCCTCCCTCACCTAGAATATAAGGCCCCAGCCTTAAACCTTACTTAATCTTGAGTTATTACAAGATTACACATTGAGGATCTTTTTAGGATTAGAGTTTTAGAGAATTAGATCATAAAACTTGCATTACATTCCATATTTAAACAAAGTGGTTACATAAAGATAGTATTCATTTTTTCCCATCAACGGAAACATATTTAAAATAACACATGGATTCTTTCTTGACACTTCCTTGACATTATCATCATATCATGTACCTTTCCCTTGACCTGTGAAAAACATTTCAAAAAAACTTGGGATGAGCATAAAAAGCTCAGTAAGGGATATAAAAATATGGAAAGGAAACACGAGTACATGTATACATAAGAATCAATGAAATCATACTTTACTCGTAAAATATAATCACTTTAACATACCTCATCAAATCATGAATAAATCATGGAAATCATAAGACATAAAGGTAACTTGAGGCATTCATAACATTCTTACATAGGGAGTAACCCTCTTGGTTACGTTTGGAATACCCATCACAGTATATTCCCTAAATCTCTTCGGAGAAACCTTAACGTTTCACTCCTTCAAGTTACCCAATGCATTGGAGAGCTATATCGGGATCACCCACCCTCAGTTTATCACAGAACCACCCGTCTTCATAACAATGCCCAAGAACCATAACTTAATTGTATCACATAAAACATACATAAAGGAAACATAACATTTCCACATTTCAATCACAAGATATCAACAACACAGTGATACAAAAACATTATGAAACCCATTTTCAATACCAAAATAAAATAAAAGAAAAACATGGTATTTATTTTTCTTTTAAAAAATGTATGGCATGTAGAGGAAGACGAAACTCAAATAATGGTCACGCCGGCGGAGAAGTCGTTGTCGCCGCATAAGTATGACAAAAACATTCCTTTTTTTAATTTAGTAAAACACTTCATATAAGAAATATTTCTTATGGATAAACGTAAAATTCAAAGGGGTTTATACACCGTATAAAAGAAGGTTTTTTATAAAACAAAATATGCCTCAATGAAAGTAGATTGAGACGAAGTCCCATACCTCGGGTCCGACTTGACTCGATCGTTCTTTAATCTCCTGAATAATAAACTTGAGTTAATTTCTAATTGCTTAAGAACCTTATTCAAGTTCATTATTCCTTTTATATCACTTATTACCATGTCATGAACACTATGTAATTATTTTAGTTAATAACGGTCGTTTTAACGATCATTGGTACTTGAGTCAAAATATGCTCTTTATAATTACAAGTTGTTCATGTATCCATTATATCGAGAGTTATAATCATGATGTATATATCATATATATCATATATATCTAGTATATACATGCATTTATAATATTACATAATCATTTAGAGGTAAGAAATGAAATGCACCGTTCATGGAGACGGTAAGCCGTACGTACGCATGAACGCTACTTTCATTTCTATTTCGTATTTTATAGAATGGATTAATAATGATATAAATGTATATTATAATTCCAGTATAATATCATATATAATACCATTAATTACATCCTTTATACGTCCCACATATGGCATTAACGAATCAAATCACTTTGAGGGGGGCGGTAGTCCGCACTTCCTAAAATGAAGATATCGCGTTTACTCATAATGCTAAGGTAACCATAAAGATATGCCATAAATGAAAAATAAAGAAGCTCAAGTAAAACATAAAAATATTATATATAATATATAAATATAGTTACATCTTAATGGCCACCTTTGAAGGTGATATTTGAGTGTTGAACAATCATCGTTTCATGAGGCAGAAATTCACCATCCACGGAAACAGTATGTTCTTTAACCATTAGATGTAGGTGTGTGTAAGTGTAGCTCGAATAATTCTTATAAAAACATCCTATTATATTGAAGATACTTTATTTGTACAAAATAAATTAATAAAAATAGTTTAGTGGGTTGGAGAAGCAAAATAAAACAAAAGGACTCAAAAGAAGACATTACCTTAAAATCGGGTAACTCCCTTTGGTTTGAGCTCAAAGGCTTCCTTGGGAATACTTCTGGCCAAAGTGAGGCTTCAAGGAGTTATATAGGGACTTTTAGATACAAAATAGGTAGGGTTTGGTCGAGCCAAAGGCTTTGGAAGTGTGGGTAAAGAGGTAGAGGTGGGGGCCTTTATAAGAGGAGAGGAGGGGCACTCTTGGAAAGTAAAGAAATGTTCCTTCATTTTAAAATTATTTTTTGATTTAAAAGTTCCTACATTGATATAATTCGAGGATAAGGTGATAAGGGTTAGAAATATACCCATAAAATGGGTTTTGGACATGTGTAGATCATATATTTTACATTATCTTTTCATTTTATTTAAATCCTTTATTAATGAGGTAATTGCTGCATCATCATGATGTCATAAATAATTTAATATATTTAATGTCTAAAAATTATAAAAAAAATATCATGATTTAGTAAATCTTTTTATATTTATAATGAATATTTATAGTCAAACATCTGACTTGTATAACCCCATGTAAATATTGTTTTAGTAAAACATCTCATGTTTGTGTCATTTTTACTTTTACATTAAATAAAAAGTTATTTATGTCATTTCCCAACCAAAGTGGCTCCATGGGGTCCCAAAGTTGACCCATGGATTTTCTTGGTCGGCCATGACACATCCAATGAGGGTAGGACATGTGTCAATCTCATCTCATATTATTAAAACATTATTTTTACCTTAAACTACACTAATTACCTCTAATCGCGATTAAAAGCATAAAAGTTACTATTCACCAAAAAATTATTTTAATCTCATTGAACCAAATTTTACTTCTTAATGAAAACCATGTATGTTGTATTTTTTAAATTCAAAACATAGAGGTGGTAAAACTTCATTTAAACGAAAAATCGGTTTTTTTAAGTACCACTTAGTGGTTTCACTATTCATCAAAAAATGAAGTTTTTCAGAAAAAAACCAAAACTTCACCATAATCTATATTTGATATTCTGAATTCAAAAATGTTGTCTATTTTAAAAAATTCAAAACATATAAGTTACATTAATTAATTTAATAATTAATTCTCGTTGTCAGAGCAAATAGCGTGTTTTTATGAAATAATAAGTATCAAAAGATTGACACTAGTTTAAGTTCAATTTCAAAGTGAAATTAATTACAACGACCACTATTGGATTAAATGGTAAAAATATATTCTAATTGAACTTTAAAACCAATTCAAAATATAATCTAATCATATAAATGAAATATATGAAAAAGCAGTTTTGATGTAAAATGCAGTATTTTTCACTATTCATTAAAAAATGAACATTGTCAGAAAAATACCAAAAATTTACACAAAGTAAATTTTGATGTCCCAATCATACAGAATAATTTTATTTTGACAAATAGAGCTTATAAAATTGTCAAAAGATAGATTTAAAAGACGGTTTTCCATCAAAAGGCAATAAAATAATCTTCTAAAAATATTAGTGTATTCCATGCTTAAGATTGGATTTATTCTCCTTTAAAGCCTCTAAAACACTATCCAATTCATTAATATATATAGATAAAAATATCTATTATTCATTACTTACTTGGGATGTTACATCCTTACCCCTTTAGAAAATTGTGTCCCCGCAATTTATTTACTTATCGAATAAGTGAGGGTATTTAGCCCTCATTGCATTTTCAGATTCCCATGTTGCCTCTTCAATCATGTGGTTTTTTCACAAAACCTTTACCTGATGAATCACCTTATTCTGTAACACCTGCTCCCTATGATCAAGAATCTGGACCGGTTGTTCCTCATAAGATAGGTTCTCTTCCAGCTGAACTACCTCTGGACTCAAAATATGAGATGGATCTGGCATATACTTTCTCAGCATAGAAACATGAAAAACATTGTGTACCTGAGATAAACTCAGAGGTAAAGCCACTCAGTAAGCGACTGATCCAACTCTCTCTAGAATTTCATATGGTCCAATGAACCTTGGACTCATCTTTCATTTCTTACCAAATCACATCACACATTTCTATGGTGAAACTTTGAGAAAAACATGATCACCTGCCTCAAAAGATAGATCCTTCCTCATGTTGTCTGCATAACTCTTCTGCCTACTCTGAGCTGTTCTCGTGTGTTTCTAAATCAACTGAACTTTTTCTGCCATCTCTTCTACCAATTCTGGTCCCATCAACTTCCTTTCACCCACTTCATCCCAAAAAGCTAGAGTTCGACACTGCTTCCCATATAACGCCTCAAATGGTGCCATCTGTATACTGGAATGAAAACTATTATTATATGAAAACTCAACCAAAGAAAGATGTTGGTCCCAACTTCCCTGATAATCCATCGAACAAGCTTGTAGCATGTCCTCCAAGGTATGAATTGTTCGTTCTGACTGCCCATCCGATTGAGGATGAAAAGCTGTACTAAAATTTAATTCAGTACCCAATGACTTTTGAAGGCCCTTCCAAAAGATAGAAGTAAACCTGGGATCACGATCAGATAAAATGGATAGATGAAATCCATGAAACCTAACTATCTCTTTAAGGTACAGTCGAGAAAGTTGATCTAGAGAGAAAGTATCTCGAATAGGAAGGAAATGATCAGATTTAGTCAAGCGATCAACAATAACCCAGATTGCATTATTACCTCGAGATGTCTTCGGTAATCCCACAACAAAGTCTATGGATATATTCTCCCATTTCCACTCTGGAACTGGTAGAGGTTTAAGCATCCCTTTTGGTAACTGCCGCTCTGCTTTAACCTACTGACAAGTCAAACACTTCACAGTAAAATCAGCAATATCTCTTTTCATTCCATCCCACCAGTAAAACTCCCGCAGATCTCTGCACATCTTAGTACTTCCAGGATGAACTGAAAACTGAGAACTATGAGCTTCACATAACAACTCTCTCTTCAACTGTGAATCACGAGGCACACACAATCTCTTCCCAAATCACAAAACACAATCACTATCAATGTTGAATTCATGCAACTCACCTTTATGAACCACCTCTACTTTTTTCTGAAACTCACTGTCTTTCTTCTGTGCTTGCTTGATTCTGTCTGATAGAGAAGATTTCCCTGATACCTGAAATAAAATAGAAGTACATCCTGCACCAACAACTTCTATGCCAAAGTTCATCAAATCCTTAACTAAAGGATCATGTTCCAAACGAAAAATTGTTAATGAAGCATTACTTTTTCGACTCAAAGCATCAGCCACTTTATTTTTTTTTTCCCGGATGGTAATGAATTGTACAATCATAATCCTTGATTAATTCTAGCCATCTCCTCTATCTCATGTTCAATTCTATCTGAGTGAATATATACTTTAAACTTTTGTGATCAGTATATATTTCACACTTTACTCCATAAAAATGATGCCTCCAAATTTTTAAAGCAAAAACAACAGCAGCTAATTCCAAATCATGTGTAGGGTAATTTACCTCATGAGTTTTCAACTGACATGAAGCATAAGCAATTACCTGATCATTCTGCATTAGGACACCACCAATTCCTTTAAATGAAGCATCACTGTATATAACAAACTCACCATTCCTGGAAGGTAGTGTCAAAACTGGAGCATTCACCAATATTCTTTCCAGTTCCTGAAAACAATCATCACATTCTTTTGTCCAGATAAACTTAAAACCTTTCTGAGTTATCTTAGTCATTGGACTAGATAACCGTGAAAAAATTCTAACAAACCTTCTGTAATAGCCTACCAAACTAAGGAAGCTACGAATCTAAATTACATTTTTGGGTCTTGTCCATTCTTCAATAACCATTGTTTTTTCCGGATCAACAGTTATCCCATCTTTAGAAAAAATATGACCAAGGAAAGAAATTTTTTGCAACCAAAACTCACACTTGATGAATTTCCCATACAATTTCTTTTCTTTCAAAGTTTGTAAAATAACCCTTAAATGTCTTTCATGCTCTTATTTACTTTTAGAAAACACCAAAATATCATCAATGAAAACATCCACAAACTTATCCAAGAACTCATGGAAAATTCTATTCATTAAGTCCATGAATACAGTAGGTGCATTGGTTATCCCAAAAGGCATTACTACAAATTCATAATGTCCATATCTTGTACAAAACGCAGTCTTCGGAACATCTGCTTCCTTTACCTTCAACAGATGGTACCCTGATCTCAGGTCAATCTTTGAAAAATACTGAGCTCCCTGGAGCTGAACAAACAAATCATCTATATGAGTCAAAGGATATTTTTTCTTAACAGTGATGTTATTAAAGGCTCTATAATCAATGCAAAGTCTCATAGAACCATCTTTCTTTTTAACAAATAAAACAGGAGCACCCCATGGTGATGTTCTAGGTCGAATGAAACCTTTCTCTAATATATCTTGCAATTTCTCCTTCAACTCTAAAAGTTCAATTTGAGCCATTCGATAAGGGTGTTTTTGAAATTGGATTAGCATCAGGAACTAAGTCAATAGTAAACTCAACTTCCCGGTCTGGTATTATTCCAGGAAACTCATCAGGAAAAACATTAGGATACTCATTTACCACTGGCACATCATTAATCTGAACAGTTCCTTTATTTTCAACGATGTGTGAAAGGTAACATTCATTTCCATCTTTTACAAGTTTCTCGACCTCTTGATATGTTATCAACAGTAAGGGTTCATTCTTGTACACAAACTGAAAGTCTTTCTGAAAAGAAACTTCTTTAGCTCTACAGTCAATCTTAGCATGGTAAATAGAGAGCCAATCTATACCCAGGATAACATCAAACTCTAGTAGAGGTAAAACAATAAGGTTCTCAAGTAGGTTCTTTCCACAGATAAGGATAGGAAGATTCTTATAAATTCTTTTTGCCTCAACATTTCCCCCAGGTGTTTTTACCACAAGTTCAGGAGTCATTTCTTGAGATGGTATTCCCATTTTACTAGAAAAGGTTTCAGAGATGAAAGAATGTGTAGACCCCGAATCAAACAACACTGGAATAATCTGAAAAAACAAACAAAGTACCTGATACAACTTCATTTGACGGCCCAACATCTACCGAAGTAGTTGCAAAGGATTTCACCACCCCTTTCTTATTGTAGTCTAACTGCTTCCCATCACTCAAGCTCTTTGTCGGACACTCGTTTGCATAGTGACCCATCTCATTGCACTTAAAACATTTCACTAACTGTAAATCAAATTTGGTCTTACCATCACCCTGATCTTTTTCAGTGCAATCAGGAGCCTTATGTCCCATATTACCGCATTGGTAGCACTTTCCAGAATTTAGAATACATTCCCCAGCATGCCTTTTACCACATTTATCACAAACTGGAAACTTAGTTTTCTTACCGTCAAACCTTTTTGAAGAATTATTTCATTTCTCCTGCCACCTCGGTCTCTTCTTCTGCTGGTTGTTATAGAACACTTGATCATCGGAAAACTCCATTTCCACCTTCTCAGCACATCGAAAAAGCTTTTCATAACTTTTAAAATCACAAGAATTTAATGCCCTTCGATGTTTTGGCTTTAATCCTGAGTAAAAACGATTGATTTTACTATCAAGGTCTTGGATAAAATTGTGAGCATAACTTGCCAATCGAGTGAACCTTTCTTCATAGGCGGCCACTGAGTCTTCCTCTTGCCACAATTCCAGGAATTGTTTTTCCATCCTAATTCAAACAGCCTTAGGAAAATACTTCTCAAGAAATATACCTTTGAATTCATCCTAGTCGAGAGCATCAATCTAATCAGCGTCCCTGATATTTTTAACCATTGACCACCACTGATTTGCTTCACCCTCCAAACGTTAAATAGAAAGACTAACCTTTTGATTTTCTAAACACCCCATGACATCGAAAATCTTCTCCAGTGATTAAATCCACCCTTCAGCTATCACAGGGTCAGATGATCCTCTGAATGATGGGGGATGTTGCCTCATGAAATTTTCAACCACTGACATGTTCCTCTGTAGTTGATCTGGCTGATCTTGTGCATGGATACCACCACCATTTATTGCTTGAGTCAACTGCGCCATTACTGCAACAAACTGTTCAGTTCCAATTCTGACCATCTCAGGATGCTGATTCGGAAGGTTATTTCCTTCTGTATGCCTTCCCAGCACTGCTTCCATGTTTCCTCTGCGGAAAACCATTCTGAACAAACATGTCTTAGATGAAGCAACATGGTAATCTTCAAATGCTATATCACTTCAATTTGAACATAAAAAAAACATATTTTTGGATAATCATTTAATAGAATTAATACTCCTAAAGTTATATAAACTGACCATTGATACTAACTATAAGGCCCCAGGCTTAAACCTTACTTAATCTTGAGTTATTACAAGATTACACATTGAGGATCTTTTCAGGTTTAGAGTTTTAGAGAATTAGATCATAAAACTTGCATTACCTTCCACATTTAAACAAAGTGGTTACATAAAGATAGTATTAATTTTTTAACATCAACGGAAACATATTTAAAATAAAACATGGATTCTTTCTTGACACTTCCTTGACACTATCATCATATCATGTACCTTTCCCTTGACCTGTGAAAAACATTTCAAAAAAACTTGGGATGAGCATAAAAAGAACAGTAAGGGATATAAAAATATGGAAAGGAAACATGAGTACATGTATACATAAGAATCAATGAAATCATACTTTACTCATAAAACTTAAGCACTTTAACATACCTCATCAAATCATGAATAAATCATGGAAATCATAAGACATAAAGGTAACTTGAGGCATTCATAACATTCTTACGTAGGTTGTAAACCTCTTGGTTACATTTGGAATACCCATCACAGTATATTCCCTAAATCTCTTCATAGAAACCTTAATGTTTCACTCATTCGTGTTACCCAATGCATTGGAGAGGTATATCAGGCTCACCCGCCCTTAGTTTATCACGGAACCACCCGTCTTCATAACAATTCCCAAGAACCATAACATAATCGTATCACATAAAACATACATAAAGGAAACATAACATTTCCACATTTTAATCACAAGATATCAATAACACAGTGATACAAAAACATTATGAAACCCATTTTCAATAGCAAAATAAAAGAAAAGTAAAACATGGTATTTATTTTTCTTTTAAAAAAAGGTATGGCTTGTAGAGGAAGCAGAAACTCAAATAATGGTCACGGCGGCGGATAAGTCGTTGTCGCCACATACATACAACAAAAACATTCCCTTTTGTCGTTTAGTAAAACACTTCATATAAAAAAGATTCCTTTTGGATAAACGTAAAATTCAAATGGGTTTATACACCGTATAAAAGAAGGTTTTGTATAAAACAAAATATGCCTCAATGAAAGGAGATTGAGACGAAGTCCCATACCTCGGGTCCGACTTGACTCGATCGTTCTTTAATCTCCTGAATAATAAACTTGAGTTGATTTATACTTGCTTAAGAACCTTCTTCAAGTTCATTATTCCTTTTATATCACTTATTACCATGTCATTAACACTATGTAATTATTTTAGTTAATAACAGTCGTTTTAACGATCATTGGTACTTGAGTCAAAATATTCTCTTTATAATTACAAGTTGTTCATGTATCCATTATATCAAGAGTTATAATCATGATGTATATATCATATATATCATATATATCCAGTATATACATGCATTTATAATATTACATAATCATTTAGAGGTAAGAAGTGAAATGCACCGTTCATGGAGACGGTAAGCCGTACGTACGCATGAACGCTACTTTCATTTCTATTTCGTATTTTATAGAATGGAATCATAATGATATAAAGGTATATTATAATTCCAGTATAATATCATATATAATACCATTAATTAAATCCTTTATACATCCCACATATGGCATTAACGAATCAAATCACTTTGAGGGGGCGGTAGTCCGCACTTCCTAAAATGAAGATATCGCGTTTACTCATAATGGTAACCATAAATATATTCCATAAATGAAAAATACAGAAGCTTAAGTAAAAAATAAACATATTATATATAATATATAAATATAGTGACATCTTAATGGCCACCTTTGAAGGTGATATATGAGTGTTGAACAATCATCGTTTCATGAGGCAGAAATTCACCATCCACGGAAACAGTATGTTCTTTAACCATTAGATGTAGGTGTGTGTAAGTGTAGCTCGAATCCTTATTATAAAAAAATCCTAGAATATTTAAGATACTAGATTTGTTACAAAAGAAATGAATAAAAAAAGTTTAGGGGGTTGGAGAAGCAAAATAAAACAAAAGGACTCAAAAGAAGACATTACCTTAAAATCGGGTAACTCCCTTTGGTTTGAGCTCAAAGGCTTCCTTGGGAATACTTCTGCACAAAGTGAGGCTTAAAGGAGTTATAGAGGGATGTGGAGATACAAAATAGGCAGGGTTTGGCCGAGACAAAGTCTTTGGAAGTGTGGGTAAAGAGGTATAGGTGGGTGCCTTTTATAAGAGGAGAGGAGGGGCACTCTTGGAAAGTAAAGAAATTTTCCTTTATTTTAAAATGAGTTTCGGATTTAAAAGGTCCCACATTGATATAATTCTAGGATAATGTGATAAGGGTTCGAAATATACCCATCCAATAGGTTTTGGACATGTGTAGGTCATAGATTTTACATTATCTTTTCATTTTATTTAAATCCTTTATTAATGAGGTAATCACTGCATCATCATGATGTCATAAATAATTTAATATATTTAATGTCTAAAAATTATAAAAAAAAAATATAATGATGTAGGAAATCGTTTTAGCTATCTAATTAATATTTTTAGTCAAAAATATGACTTGTATAACTCCATGTAAATATTGTTTTAGTAAAACATATCATGTTTGTGTCATTTTTACTTTTACATTAAATAAAAAGTTATTTATGTCATTTCCCAACCAAAGTGGCTCCACGGGGTCCCCAAGTTGACCCATGGATTTTCTTGGTCATCCATGACACATACAATGAGGGTAGGACATGTGTCAAGCTCATCTCATATTATTAAAACATTATTTTTACCTTAAACTACACTAATTACCTCTAATTGTGATTAAAAACATAAAAGTTACTATTCACCAAAAAAATATTTTAATCCCATTGAACCACATTTTACTTATTAATGAAAACCATGTATGTCGGATTTTTGAAATTCAAAACACAGAGGTGGTAAAATTTCATTTAAACGAAAAATCAATTTTTTTAAGTACCACTTAGTGGTTTCACTATTTATCAAAAATTGGTGTTTTTCAGAAAAAAACCAAAACTTCACCCTAATCTACATTTGATATTCCGAATTCAAAAATGATGTCTATTTTACAAAATTCAAAACATATAAGTTAAATTAATTAATTTAATAATTTATTCCCGCTGTCAGAGCAAATAGCGTGTTTTTATGAAACAATAAGTATCAAAAGATTGACACTAGTTTAAGTCCAATTTCAAAGTGAAATTAATTCCAACAACCACTATTGGATTAAATGGTAAAAATATATTCTAATTGAACTTTAAAACCAATTCAAAATATAATCTAATAATATAAATGAATTAGATGAAAAATCAGTTTTGATGTAAAATGCAGTATTTTTCACTATTCATTTAAAAATTAACATTGTCATAAATATACCAAAAATTTACACAAAGTAAATTTTGATGTCCCAATCATACAGAATAAGTTTATTTTTATAAATAGAGCTTAAAAAATTGTCAAAAGATAGATTTAAAATATGTTTTTCCATTAAAAGGCAGTAAAACAATCTTTTAAAAATATTAGTGTATTTCATGCTTAAGATTGGATTTATTCCCCTTTTAAGCCTCTAAAACACTATCCAATTAATTAATATACATTGATAAAAATATCTATTATTCATTACTTACTTGGGATGTTACATAGACAGCACAGCCCCATACTCAAATAGATTTCCCCCACCCCCCACCTGGATAGACACCCCACCCACTACACCCCCACCCCCACCTGCACAGCCCACCCCACACCTGTACAGCCACCCCCCCCCCCACCTCACCCCCAATAGACTTCCCCTTCACAGTCCCCCCATCCTACACACCCCCACCTGCACAGCCTACACCCCACCCCCCACCTGCACAGCCCCCCACCCCACCCCACCCCACCCCCAACAGACTCCTTGCACAACCCCCTCCCCCCACACCCCCCTGCCCACTTGTACACTACACATCCTTCCCCCCCCCCCTCCAACCACACTCCCCTCCCCTTCCCACTTGCACAACCCCCCCCCCCCCCACCCCCACCGACACCCCCTCACTTGCACACCCCCCCTCCCTCCACCCCCAACAGACTCCCCCTACACAAACCCCTCCCCCTGCACCCCCTCCCCACTTGCACACTACACATCCCCCCCCCCAACCTACACACTACCCTCCCCCACCCACTTGCCCCCCCCCCCCGCAACCCACTTGCACAGCCAACCCCTCCCCCCTCCCCCACCTATACAGCCCACCCCCACCCCCACATGTAACCCCCCCCCCCCACCCACCTCACCCCTAAGAGACTCCCCCTACACAGACCCCCCTCCCCTCGACCTACACACCCCAACCTGAACAGCCCACCAAAACATTAGATAAAAATTTGAAAAAGTAATTGTTGGAACTCCCTTTTCGAATAAGGAAATTAGTTTCCAAGGTAAAATTATTAAAAATATGAATGTGTACATCACCTATGGGAGAAAATATAGTACCCCTACAACACTAATATTGTGTAACAGGCCTAGAAAATTAGTGATGGTAGTTGTTCGAGAAGGAAAATTCATTGTCTATGTGTAGGCTGGAGTATTTAGAACATGCCAATTTCACATTCAACAACAACCAAAAACCCTCAATGCTGAGGGATTACAGCCGATGAGTAAATAAACTAAACATGGTATATAAAAATCCAAAATAAATGTAGGCATAAGATGTAACTACAACTCCCCAATTTGAAGTGGAAACAACTAGGATGGATCTTTAGAAGAGGAGGAGTGGATGTTTGGGAAGAGAGCATCACTCTAGTAGGGAAAAATCAATCGAATTGGAAAAGGGAAGTAGGGGATCAGGTGTATTTGGGGAAAAACTATCCCCAATGGTTTTAAAAACCCATTGGGAAACATCACTATACCCCACTATATCCCAACAGTTTACATAAACTATTGGTAAAAAACTATATACCCCAACGGTTTTCACAAACCGTTGGGAAAGACTACACTAAAGCATTATATACCAACAGTTTTCAAAAACCGTAGGGAAAAACTCTCTATCCCAATGGTTTAGAAAAACTGTTTGGAAAAGGGCATTGGTATAAGTATGATTTCATGTAGTGATACCAATTTCAGTATGAAACTTCAGAATTTTCTGCCCAAGCATCCTTTTAGACTCCCTCCGATATTGTTTTAGGCAACTGAACACATCAGAATTGTGGAAAATGATGAATACCCATTTCATTCTACTATAGTAATCAATGAAAAGAACATCATACCTTTTTTCATCAATGGATCTTGGTGAAATTGGTCCACAAACATCAGCATGCACCAATTAAATCACTCTTGTTGACTTCTTTTCCTCTGTTTTGTACGTCTTTCTGATGATCTTCCCTTGTTGACAGGCATCACACATATGTATACAATCATGTGATAGCTTAGGGATATCTCTTACTGCTTCACACTTAACCAGATCTTCCAAATATTGTTGACATAGATGACCAAGTCGTTTATGCCACGATATGTTTTCTTTCTCTCTAAATAAAAAGGCACATATCTTCTTCTCCACTTACAAGGTAGAGATTCCCCTTTGTTTTTTTATCTATACTATCATTATACCATCTCTTCCCTTGATGACACACATCTTCTTGGTAAACTATATATAATGAAATGAGTCACATAGTTGACTGACGTTGAACAAATTGTGACTAAGACCTTCTACAACTAATACATCAACACATTTTATTTCTTTTCCCCCAAACCCTGCCTTTTTTATATGATAATATTTAGGCCTTCGTCATTTCCAAACATGACAACTCCTTCTTTGTAATATTTTATGCCTATGACAATATTCATATTACCTTTCATGTGAGATGTGCAACAACTGTCAAGGATCCACACACCAGAATAGTCTGATGCTTTAAGGGAAATTTTTTCCACCGTTGCCTTCTCATACTTTTTATTTTTCATAAATTTCTTTGACCTCACTCTTTGTGTAGTTTGAAAAACATGATCTTCCTTAGAGTGTGATTGCCCAACTTCATCCGGCAGAGCGGAAAATCGATTTTGAATTTTTAACTCACCTGTTGGTTTATTGATTTGCTGCTCGTGACTACTTTGATTCTGCCCTGGCACATTCCTCTGTATGGTCTATGTACAATATCTTACCATGTGCACAAATCCTCCACACCAAAATCAATTTCACTCAAAGGATGTTCTATAATATCGAACTATGTTTGGTTGCCACTATTGCTCTTGTGCCCTTCGGTATCTTCTAGCTTTGGAACACACATATTGTGAATGTCCCATATTTCCACAACAATAACACCCGATATAGGGTGAATTCCAATGTGTCTCTTCTTCAGTTCCATTTTCCCTTTGGGATCTATGAATATTATGATTCTTATTTGTGCCTAAATCAACCTTCAATCTCAGAACTAGTTCTTGAAGTCTAAATTCACTTTTCACATATTTTTATTTATGGTAAATCCCCACATCATCCTGATCATCTAAACACGACTGATTCTTTCTTTCTGCAGAACCACCATGCTCTATTTTTAGCTTCTCAGTTTTCTGAGTGATTTGATTTCATTATGTCACAGTAGGATTTAAGAGTTTTTCTGGATCCATATCCTTTTTCTTCAAACCAAAAACTTCTCCTTAAAGTTCTTCTATACGCTTGATTTTATATTTCATTGTGGTATTGAAGACATCGATCTCCCTTTTATGTTCCTCAACCTTTATTTTTTACTCACTAACCAATTTTGAGTCCTTTGGTGTTGAGAAGTTGAGTTTCTCAATTTATTCAATCAACTCAGACTTCTCTTTATCTTGTTGCTGCATATAGAGTTTGGAATTACGAACTACTTTATTGGATTTATTTATTTTGGCTCTTCAAACATATATCTCTTTAAGTGAACCCTCTAACTCAACTTGCATAAAAATTGTTCCTTCAACTTATTCTTCTTCATCAATGTCGGATTGTTCCTTTTTCTGAGCACTACTGACAACATCCACCACAGCATTCTCTCCATGTTCTTTGCAGTTCTTTATCTCTTCAACCTCCTCAACCTCAGACTCATCTGAACTGGCATATTCTTGTGAAATGAGATTCTTCTTCTTGAAGAAATTTCTATAGAATTATTTCTTTCCTTTACCATAGGCTGAAGACTTATTCTTGGGAATTTCGACTTCATCAACATCATCATCTTCCTAGAACTTTTTGGTACACCTTGTTGTAAGATGACCAACCTTTCCACATCTAAATAAAGTAAGTAGAAGTTTCCCTTTGAACTTTCCTTTTCCTCTTTTATGATTTGATGAAAGGAATGACATAACCGCATCTGTCTCTTCTTATTCCTGAGTATCTTCAATGGTGATCTTCTTGAAAGCCTGGAATACCACCTATTTGGATTTCCCCTTTTCCACATCATCATTATTATCATTTCTCATTTCATATGCTATAAGGGTACTATGCAAGTTATCCAGTGTCATCTCTTTTGGATCCTTGTCTTCCAATACTGAAACCTTTGGATGAAGTGAGGTGGAAGTTTTCTTAGGATACACTTGATAATATTTATGTCTTCAATGAATTCACCAAGACCTCACATATATTCCACTAAAACATTTACCCTATCAAAGAATTCATCAATGGACTCATTCAGGTCCATTCTGAGGTCTTCATACTTATTCCACAATACTTGCAGCTTTGCTTCTCTAACCTTTAAATCTCCTTCATATATGTTCAAAAAAAAATCCCACATGGCATGTGATGTTTTGCATGACATCACCTTCGTATAGATATCATTGGATAGGTATCTTCCTAAAGCATTGATTCCCTTGGCATCAGCATCCAATTATCATCGCTCGGCTTCCGATAAAGCACCACTATTAATGTCGGCCATTATACCATGAATTTATTTTATGAAAACATCTATTACCAAAGATCAAATGTATTATTGCATCCAATTATTCCATATCTGAAAATTGTTACCATCAAAGATCGGAATCCCTTTATGATTAGTGACCTCCATTTGAGAGAGAACCACAAACATTAACCTTTCACTCTGTTACCAATTGTTAGGTCCACTAGGTTAAATACCCTGAGAGGGGTGTGAATTAGGTTATGATATATTAAAACAACTACCAATATTTATATTGTTTCATTTTAAAAAAAACTATCTTCTCTCTCCTTCCCATTGCAGAGACTGAACAAATCTTAAAGCAAGCACAAGACACAGAAATTTTACTTGGTTCACCCTCACTGGGATACATCCAATGAGCATACACCAACAATGTGTTGATGTACCAAATCCACTTAAAGGCACACTATTGTGTACAATGTTTGAAGTGGACTCACTGTCCCTCCTGGTTTACAACCACTCACAATATGAAAGATCAGTACTCTCTCAACTGAAGTGTGCTCACTGCTTGTTCAGAATATCCACTCACTATTTAAAGACGTGTAGGTCCCTTCATTATCACAAATGAATTAATCTTTCTCTATATGTAGATACTCTGTTTATGTCCAACTTTCACCCGTGGATGAATCTCACTTTGCACCGAAGGTAACAAGAAATTCTTTAACTTTCACGCATCCCTAGAGTGACTGGTGTGCTTCTCTATGCTTGGCACTGCTCTAATGCTCGGTGTTCTTCTCCAAGCCTGGCGTGCAAGTGTCACCTAACCACATGCATGAAAATCCCTTCTTCAACAAAAAAATTGGGTTAATCTCTCCCTTTTATGCCCAAAACAATATTTTCACGCAACTATTAACTGGCACACAACTTCTAAATATCTTTATACTTATGTGACCAGACCACCACTTGCATGCTCAATCCACCTACGCATTTGGAGCTATAATTTTATCTAATTGTTTATCTTCACGCAAAATTAGGAGGGATAGTCCTCTATTTATAGGCATTTTGGACACCCTGAGCACCAGCACACAAGTATCCTCCTGGCGTGGAAGTCCAGCCACCCTTGTCTCTATCACCCTATTCACCTTGTGCGTCCAAACCAAAACATGGGCACCCCTCTTTCCATTTCCATTTTTGATGTTCTGATCTTGAAAAACATATATCCAGAAAGTTTTCAATCCTCCAAGATACATGTACTCAAGTCCCTTATCCAAAAACACTTTTCTCCATTTGTCGATTTTAAGGCCCAAAAATTTGGCAAACACTGGAAAATGGCGCCGCCTTGTATCTACTCTTTTTGTAACGCCTCCAGATCATTTATTCCTTTGTCATGGTTATTATACCAAGAAATTATTGTCAACAACATCTCTTGAACTAAAAAAACACCATGTAAACCCCCTTTTTCAACAAATTTGATCATCGTAGTCTTCTTTGTCAACAAACACAACATGGAGGTCCACTTTTTCAACAAACACAATCAACTCAAAAATGCTTCAATGATACTTTAAGGGATTTTTTCCAAATAGTAACAGATGCACTGAGTTCGAAAACTTCGGCATAAGAAGTACGGGAGGCTAGTGATGAATGGAATTTAATGTCCCTATTCCATGAGCTTAACCTGGAGTTTCAATATAGTCATGAGCAGTCTTATCTCTCATCTTTTACGGTTGCCTCTTCCCTCCTTGAGAAGGTAAAGGGTAGAAAATTTTCAGATCCTGAAGGCTCTATAATCTATGAGAGTATATCAAGAGATAACCCACATCTGGATTAGTCTATGGATAGAGATGGTGTCATGTGTCTATGTTAACATATCTGGGTTCATATAGACATTAGATAAGAGTTGATGAAAGAGCCTCATGCCTCTCAGTGGACAATTAATCTAGGCATCTTCAAGATGTATCGAGACATGAAATTCAAGTATTTGTGGCCTAGGATGAAATTTCAAATAGTAGGCTTTATCACTAGGTGTTCCACCCATCACTAGGTTAAGGAAGAACACCAAAGACCTACAGGCTTGTTATAACTGCTTCCAGTCCCTTAATGGAAATTGGAAGATGTTTCTATGGACTTTATAGTTAGTTTACCTAGTTTTCCTAGAGGTAGAGATTTTTTATGGGTTGTCATTGATAGACTGAAGAAATTAGCCCACTTCATTTCTGTTTAATATAATTTCTTAGTTGATAAGCTAGAAAAACTTTATTTCCATGAAATCATAAAACTCCACGGGGTCCCTCATACTATCATTTCATATAGGGATGCCCATTTCACATCATGGTTCTAGAAGTAATTACATAAATCTATGGGTAGTCAGGTGATTTTAAGCATAACCTTTCACCCTTAGACCAATGGAAAATTCAAATGGATAATATAAGTTTTAAAGGAAATTATTCAAGAATGTGTCCATGATTTCAGCAGTTTTTGGGAGAATCATATCCCTCTCATTTGGTTTTCCTATAATAACAGATTTCATGAAACAATTCAAATGGATCCTTTTGAGGTCTTGTATGGTAGGTCATGTCATTCACCCTTGTGCTGGCTAGAGTTAGGTGAGGCAACCCTACTAGGTCATCATCTTATTCTGGAGACTTCAATGAAGGTTCAGTTGATCGGAAAGGGTATTATTATGGCTTAGTCTATATAGAAATCTTATGTAGATCGTTATCGATGACCACTTGAGTTTGAGGTTAGGGATCATGTTTTTCTTTGGGTATCTCCCAGGCTAGGGCATAAATGGTTACAAAAGTTGGTAAAGTTTTCTCCTTGTTATGTAGGGCCATTTGAGATTCTAGAGATATTTGGGATGGTAGCCTATTGGTTGCTATTAACTCAGAGGTCCATGCCAAGCATGACATCTTTCAGGTTTCACAGCTTTTCCAGTATCATGTCGACCCATCTCATGCCTTTAATTCCAAGGAATATGAGTTAGATATTGATGCTATATTTGAGGAGTATCTAGCATGCATCATCGAACAGAGAATTAAGGTTATTAAAGGTCGATTTTTCCTTCTAGTATAGGTTTTATGGAATTATAGTCATGTGTAGGACGAGACATGGGAGTGGGAGGCCGACGTACTTTCCCAATGGCCAGAGTTGTTCTCAAACAGTTTTCTCTTCCCTTGTAAGGTGAACTTAGGGATGAGCCCAAGGAAATAAAAAGCATGTGGGCTAGGCCTAAAGTGGACAATATCATGATCATGGGCTGGATTTGGCCATCACAAATAATATCAAAGCCAATGTCCATTTGATGTGTCAGTGAGGACGGAGGGCCCTTCTAGGGGGAGGATTATGGAAATCCAACATCGAAGGAGGAGGAGCATGAAACACCCCTTTATAAGGTGGTGTGGATACCTATCCCATCATGATCCATTTTCTTTGGGGATGCCAGAGGGACCGAGCCCATGGAAAGAAAAACCATGTGGGCTAGGTCCAAAGTAGACAATATCATGATCGTGGGCTGGACTGGGCCATCACATTAAATATCTACACTTGTTTTCCAAAAAAAATAGCTTTTTAATTAGTATGTATACATATTTAATAATAAAATTTAATAAATTTAATTAAAACTAATAAAATTTACACTTCCATAACAACCATTAGAATACTGAAAACCTTTTTTTCAAATTTATGAAATTTAACACATATATATATATATATTATTAGTTTTTGTCATTCTACTACTTTCTAAAATATAGGTAAATATATTTTATACTTTATTACTTGAATTAATAATTATTTATACTTAATATTATTGAAATGTATTGATTAAAATTATTATTATTAGTAAATATAAGTTATATAATTTATACTTACATAAAAACCATTAAAATAATATAAACTTACGTTATTTTCAATTTAGTAAAATTACATATATTTAATTTTTTCTCATTTTTATAATTTCAAAAATTTAATTAATTATATTTCATAATTTATTACATAAAATAATAATTATTTACACTTAATATAATTTAAAATTATAATTTCTAGAAAACTTTTTTTACACCATTAATAAAAAATCTATATATTTTTTAATAAATTTAAATGTGATATTTAATATATTTTTAATAAATTATATAGCTAGTGTATAAAATATTATAATTTAAATTAATATTAATTTTAAAATAACATATTTATATACATATAAATATATTCAAATCGACATTTAAATTAAAAATATATACATTTTTTAAAACAATTTTATTTCCCTAATGTAAAGAATATTATAATTTAACTTAATATTACTTTAAAAATAACATATTTTATATACATATAAATATATTAAACTCTCCATTTAAATTTAAAATATATACATTTTAAAAAAATTCTTAATATAAATTACATTTTAGACACACCAAATTTTAATTTCCAAAATATTCAATATGAATTCATACAACAAAAAATAAATCATTCAAAAATTAAATCATGCAAAAGATACTAATTTATAAATTCATAAATGAATTAATAAGTATTAAATAAATAAATCATACACATAAACACTAATTTCTACACATCACATATTAAATAAATAAACCATAAAAATAAAATAAATAAACACAATTAAACAATTAAAAATTTAAATAGAAAATGTACCTTCTTAAAATTAGAAAATATATGTTGAGAAAGAAATTATGTAGGGCTTCACAAAAAAATAAAAGGAGAGGAAGGATATTTGGGGGATCCTTTTATAGATTTCAGTTAGGGAGATGCGTGAACCCCGTTCACATATCCTTCATCTAGTTTGTGAAGGATGCGTGAATAGGGTTCACGCTTCTCAGGCGACAAAGAAAGATGTGTGAATCTCATTAACGCATCTCCCTCAAATTGGAGATGCGTAAATAGGGTTAACGCATCTTGGGACCCATTTTAAAAAAATCAAGGACCATAACCCCTTTACAAAATTTTTTAAAAACCCCATTAAAATAAAATCTAGTATTTGAGGCCATGTGGCTGACCGGGTTTGATTACATATGATTGGACCAAGTATGAGATTTCAGAGTAAGTTTCATCATTATAAGTTTAATAGACATATTTGGGTTAGTTAATGAAATTTATAAAGATAAATTAATTATTAAAACCAAATTTCATAATTAAAAATTCCCAGGACTGTTATTTATTACTTTGAAATAAATTTCAAGTATTTGATGGATTTCATTACATGAAATCAAGATCCTAAATGAACCATGATAAATATTATGGAATTTATAATCATTCCATTGGATCAAATATATTGATTAAAATTATCCACATTATAAAATAAATATATAATTATTTTTTTAATTTTAATGTATTGATGAATTCTTACAAAGTAATCATTATAATTTTTTTAAATCATTTCATTATTAAATGTCCTATCTTTATTAAGGAAATTGTTTTTATAGGGATTATTAATTACTATATACATAAATATATTGATCAATATTTAATTCTTTAATGAAATCTATGATAATTTATCAGTAATAATTCAAAAATTAGTTATCTATGGGTAAGGAATCAAGAGAAATCTATTTGAAGGAGAAAAGTGTTATTTTTTAGAAAACTATTTTTATGTGAGAAATTTTATTTTAACATAATTAACTAAATTATATATTTTGAATTTATTATGTTAATGAAATATTTATATTATTTATTCAATATAAAATTTTTAACTTTATTAATTGTCCATTAATTAAAATTAACGCATTTTTAATACAGTCATTTTTCTAAAAAATATTTTTTTGTTGAGTTTTGTGTGTCTATCCTAAAAATATTTATGCTGAATATATAAATTTAATATTTTAAAATGTATTCCATAAATAAAATAAAAAAATTAATGTAATTTATTATAATTAAATTAATTTTTTGTCATTATGAATAAAAAAATAGTAAAATGTTGCTTCCACAGTAAGGGTTAAAATATGTTTACCTCGGGTTAACTAAGAGATAATGGGTAAACATAAAAATAAACATATCCAAATATTTTTTTTAAGATATTTGGACCTTATATTGTCTTATCCTCAATTTTGTTGAAATTTTTTTCTCATTTCAAATCATATGGTTCTTATATTATTGAAATATTTTAAGTAATTCCATGTCCTCCTATCACATATATAAGGGATCCTCATCTCATATTTTATTCTCTAAATATTATCCCAATAGATCATCCAATATCTACCTAAAACCTTAATATATTCCTCCCATTAATTCTTGATATATTTTTTTTTTATGACCATACTAAGAGATCTTGTTATGTAAGCTAATATAGGTCTCTAAAAGAAGGGGTAATCATATTACCCTTCCCTTTCAATGGTTATTTGTAATTATTATCCATATTAATATGTTTTATCATTCATATATATAATAATTTATATAGTATAATCAATATGTTGTAATGTTAATATGTTTATGGTGCATCCATTTTCTACCTATTTTTTATGAAGTGATAAATGAATTTATCCCTATTGCATATGTGTGGAGTACCAGACCCACATTGAGATATGATTCATTTTCAATATAAATTTAATTATTTATTTATTATGATGGATTTTATATTTAAATATTATATTTATTAAATAATAATTAACCTATAATTTTATGATCTTATCTTCCTTATTGCATTCACATTCATTCAAAAACGAAAACAAAACTCATGCGTACGTGAGGACTACCACCTTCATGAAGCGAAGTGATTTGTTTTTCAGAACTGAAATACATAAATGATTATAAAAGTTTATATACTGTTAAAATATGAAAATTATAAAAATAATTTTATTTTAGATATTATGGAACCATTATTAAATTGTAAGAACCATATTTTTTAAACAAAACATATACGAAAAATTAAAATAGT
The DNA here is from genome assembly GCA_963277665.1 of Viscum album. NCBI lineage: Eukaryota > Viridiplantae > Streptophyta > Magnoliopsida > Santalales > Viscaceae > Viscum > Viscum album. Next base: position 703,939,802 of record OY728164.1, on the reverse strand, counting down.
GAACACACGAAACGATGATGATAATGAAAAAATTTAAATGAACGGGTGATAATATGTAATAAGTTTAACATTTATGGAATATTATATATGAATGTAGTTAAATAATATAATTATAATAATTCTAAATTTATTATATAATATAATAAAATTACTTACAAATAATGTTATATCAATGGTAAGGGTTTCCCGTGTCACTTTTATTTTTATGATTCATATTCCATATTCACCATATCATTATTTTTTGTGTTTTATTTTGTAGACATTATATATTTTATTTCATGAATATATTTATAATTTGTGTCATTTTATGTTTTATTTTATGTTACTTATTACATTGGTGTTATGATTCATAGGATAGCACATTGGTATCAGTTTTATGTTGTAATCTAACATTTTACTATGATATGATTTTATTAAATATAAAATGATAAAATTATATGATATATCTTTCATTAATCCCTAATATTTTTTTATAAAATTTTTATTTGATTATATTATTTTTTTAAACTCCATTTTTCACTGAGTATGAACTCATATGACTGAAAGAATGATTTAAAGGAAAACCAAATTTATATTTCATATTAATATACAATCATTATATAACATATCTATATTTTAATTAAAATAATTTGATGAATTTTTTAATATTATAGAATTATTTATTAAATACATCATTATAAATATTTTATTTATATAAAAAAATTTAAAAAAAAAATTGTTTTTAGAATAAGGTACTTTATACCAAATATGTGGACATAATTTTGGTTTAACATATAATGCATGATTGGATTTTAATTTTTTCATGAGTAAAAATTTCTTTGAGGAATCCATTATATGATTCCTTGGATTTTTTCAATGAACTTTTTTCTTATTATTTTAGAAATTTTTTGTTTTTAATTATTTATTTCGAAATATTAAGGTAATTTTCCACATGAACTATACCAATTATATTTTAATGATATATTAATATATAAAAACATCAATTGATTTTAATAATGCTTCACTAGGAATATGATCCAATGTTACGATATTTATTCTTTCTCTGTATAGTATTGATTTTTTGATTAAATATTTACGAAACCCATTTTATTTTCCATAGGTTTAAATATATTTAAATTATAAATGTTTTTGTAATATTATGGACCAAAACTTAATGGACTATTATTATATGATTGTTGTTAAATTAACACCCACTAGAAATTGTATAATGTTTCATGTTTATGAGCTCAAAGGATATACAAGAGATCATCCTAATCATGAGAATGGGTTTATGGCAGGTTATCCAATCCCCAAAAGTGGATATATAAGAGGTTTTCCCAATAAAAAATAGGTTACATTGGTGATTATCCCTAGTAAAACATGTGATGAATTTAATGGTAGATAACCTTGGAATATTATTTTTATAATTATTATTTTTCACACACTATTATTAGATGTTTGTATACCAAATATAATATTCTCATGGATCTTGGTCTTTTATTGTATTACGATTCATGCCTTATGACCTATAAAAGATTTTTATAATTATGTATTTTTTTATCTAGAAATTTATGGGTGTGATTCTATAATGTTATTATCATGCTTTCATACACATATAATTATCTTATTCTCACTTATTATCATTTAATAATACCTCTCATGTTTACCCTTACTGAAAATATAAACTTAATATATGTAATTATTAATTTTCATAGGATATAAATAATGGTTTAATTTAGGATATGAAAATAGACACACATTCCAAAAATACACATTTATATCATTAATTTAAATAAAAATTCATTCCAAATAAAAAATAGTCTCACATACAATAGAATTGACGATTTACTATCTTCGAGGACTAACTAAATAATAAATTATTATAAAAATTTATCTATAATATAAGAACATGAGACTCCCTTATATAGTTATCATAAATTATACTCATATTCTTAACATGTGAATTGATATATGTGAAAGTGGTGTATTCTTACACTCAGTAAGGGAAAAATTATAAACATGTTATCAAGGGTTGGATCATAATAATATAAGGAAACATGAGACCTAGAGATAATATCATATAAATATGGAATGGAACAATAATAATTTTTCATATGTCATGATTTTATGAAATTAAATCTGAAATTAACAAATATATACCATATAAAAACTATGAGTAATCGTGAGAAATTAAACATGATTCAATGGGAGAAATCATATTCTCTTGATTATGAAATAAGAGTGTGGGATAAATATAAGCATATAAAAAATATTTTAACTCTAACCACCAATAAATTCATCTTATAGTAGTCTTGGTCTAATCACATGTGTACATTTTTGTGATTGGGACAATCCTATGGTGAATCCAAGTTCATGGGACACAACATCATGTGTGCCCTTATATAATTGGATAAATCCTCCCATGTACTATTTGGATAAGGATAAATCATCTGGTGTATAATTTTTCTTCAGATAAATACTCACATGTACCCTATGGATTGAGATAAATGATCATGTGTAGCCATGTCTAGGGTTTAGTCCTCTTGTATACCCTTTGTCTTGGGATAACCCCTCCCATGTAACATTTTTCTTATGATAAATCCTCTATTGTACCTATTGAGATGGGATAAATCCTACAACATAACCTTTTGAGATAATGATATGTAAACATTTCCAATTCATCAGAGGTCTACCTATGAGTGAACCATTCAATAATCTAAACACATCCAGTGAACTAAAATAAATTCATTTAACACACCCTAAAGAACTCATGGAATAAAAAATGTGTTCTATCAAATTTCCATATGTTATGACTAAAATTGACAACAGGAATGTGAACTATTTATACCCAAATTTCAATAACCCAAAATTTTACCTCATAAGAACATTTAGTGTCTATATCATGAAAAATAATTTCCATTGAAGTAAGACCATTATAGATAAATATGAAAATTTAAGTGACACCTTTAATAGGTTTTTATAAAATGTTGTAATCATTATCTTAAAATATGTAGTTATAAATAATATTCAAAAGTATTTTTTGAAATGGAGAAGTTAATATTTTTTAAAATAAAATTTATTTAAAAGGAATATTATATATTAGAACCTCGAAAATGAAATATTTATTTAAAAATAATGATGTGAAAAAATTTTGAAATAATTTTATGTATAAAAAAATCTTTAAAAAATATCATTGAGATCGAAAAAATGTTTCTAAAATTGTGATGATGAAAAATTTAAAAAATTTAATTTTGAAAATGAAAAATAAAAAACAGTTCATTTAAATGGGATAAATGTAACAAAAAACAATGTGGACTGGAGGATAAAACATTTTATTTTTAAAGGAATAAAAACCTTTTTAATATTATGATATACATTATTTGAAAAACTAATACATAAAAAGATTTAATAAAATATAATTTTAAAAATAGGATAATGAAAATATGATTCTCACATGAGATAACACATAATTAGGTGTCCAATTTTAAATAATGAATTTTGTGATAAGGTCAAACACAGACATAGAGGAGAAACCCTCGCTAAAGAGAAAAATTATTCTTAATGATGATATACTATTAGAAAAATAAATTCATCATGTTAAGAGAAAATTATTTAAAATATAAATTAATTTATAATGTAAGATAAAGTATAATGACTTATAATATTATGGTGTATGAAATAAATCTTGGAAGAATGATTTTTAAGAAGGAGCATTTATCTCAATGAAGATAGTTGAGTTAACAAGGAACCTTATATACTTAGTACCATTTTAATTGAAACCCATTTAAATTAATTAATTAATATGGTTCTTAGAAAAAAATTAATTAAATTAATATTTAATAAAAATTCTTTTTTCATTATTCACACCAAATCAAAGATATTTCTTAATAAATGAAAATTTAAAAAACCATTACATGGAATTACTTCATTTTTTTATCACACTATTACATAATAAATATGATATTTACTATAATAATAATATATTTCAGATATTTATTCATATATTTAACTTCTTATAACTATATTTATAATGATTCTTTACATGTATATTAGTGTGTTATTTTTTATTTTCAATATTGGTTGTTAGTAATCTCAATTATTTCAAACTAATTTCATAATAATTCTATTTTTATTCATTCTTATCCCAATGTTAATCAATATAATATAAAATTAGGTATTTTAATTTATGTTTTATAATTTTTTTATTTTCAGTATATGGGATTTTTAGCTATGATCATTAAATATGAATTTAGCGATGAGTAAATTTTGATAATTCTTAGCGATCAAAGGGTATTTTCCTAAATATTGAGTTAAATATTAATATTAAGAACATAAAAAATAATTATATAATTATTTATATAATATATTATTAAAAATTAAATTCTCATACTCATCTATGATATAAATTTATAGAGTTTTTCAAGTAGGTATTTAAACTACCCCAAATATAAAAATAGTGTAGTTAAATGATGATTATGAAATAATTTAGTTATGATATCATTATAACAGAAAAAATATGACATTATTAAGTATTTATTATTTTAATATATCAGTATCGAAAAGTACTATAATTATATGAAAACCAAGAAAATGTCATCATATAATACAAAGAAATCATTTTGTCTCTTAAAATTCTCTTTTCGATTGTGGACTTTACCACGAATTTTTATTGTTCATGTTTTCAATAAGATAAAAAATATTTTTATAAAACCTTACTAATTACATAAAAAAATATATTCATATATTAAATTCATTATTAGTTCTATCCATTTAAGGTGGTGAAAAAAATAAAAAAAATCAATCATCCCATAGAGGCGATAGTCCATACGTATGTCTTGATGGTGATTTCATTTTCTATATGTTATAGAAGAGATGTAATATGATTTATCATTTCAGAATTTGAAATATATCATAAATTTCATTCTTATATATTAAATTACCTTTTAATAATATCATTCTATGGATGTAAAGTAAAATGAATCGGGTTGTTTCTTGGAGGTGGTAGTTCACCCAAGGCACGGATAATGGTTTCAATTTTATTGATAAAAATGGGAAAGATGGTTGATTATTCTACATTAATTATAATAAAATTATAGAAAAATATTTATAATGATTTTATAATTTTAGTTTTTTTATTTTAATTTGAGGATTAATAAATACAAGTATATAAATAGAAATTAGAAAAGAGGTGTTATAAATTTATTCGGCACTTTTAGGATTTTCTCTATTGCAAATGGAGTTAGGATGTTAAGTGATGGTAATTTAAGAATATGAAAACCACTTCAAGATATTTTTGGAATTTTTTTTAGAGGGTTGGTTGGGGATTGTGATGAACAAATTGTGTCATGTATGATGGGATGTGAGGAGAGATGTTCCACTTTTATAAGTGAAAAGATATGTTAATTTTTTAAATACCCAAAACATGTTAATTATGGGAAATAAATGTAAAATAATTATTATAAAAAAGTTAGAAAATAATATTTATATTAAGTGATAATGACATTTATTGCACAAAAAACAAATCACACACATGTTTCAGAATTTTTTTTGTTCTTTCACTCTTGGTTAATTCCTTTTTAACCCTTTTTTATTTTTACTGAGGTAACTAGTTTTAACCAATGTATTTTATCCTTTATGAATAAAAAATTGGAAATTATAAAATAATTTAATCCTAATGATTCCAAATTTTATATCCATTTTATTATATAATTTTTCTTAAACTGGTTAAATTTAATTTTACTAAATTTATAATTTATAATTTTTTTTAAAAAAAATTATCTTAGGATATAAATGGTAAAAAAAATTATTTAATTATTGATAAAATTTTTAAAATTAAAAATTATATTATAAAATAAAAATTTAGTTTTAGAAAATGGTTTCATGAATTTTCAATTCATACTTATATATTAATAATAATAAAATCAATATATCTGTAAAGATGATATTTTTCACTATTGGCCTAAAAATAAATCATCCGAGAAAATTCCTAAAAATAAATATTAAACTCATATTTTTATATGGAACATAAAAATTAATTTCATTTCGTATGTAATAAAATTTATAAATTTATAAAATAAAATTAAATGAATGTATAATGAAAACTACTTTTATTAAAAAATGACTGTGTTGACCATTAAATGTTCTTAGTGATATATCATCCCAAATCCTAGAAAAATAATGTTAATATGTCCCTTAATATAATTAAATTTTATATATTATCAAAATAACCATTTAAAGGTGATACAATTTTAAATATCAATGGTTTGGGTATGGTGAGAAATACAATGACAATGATACACTGCCAATAGAAATGGACTCAGAGGGACTCAATATTGAGACCTCACCGAGACCCCCTGGGGATAATACTGGTGAGGTAAACCTTGATGAACTAATTTATTTTAATTTATTAAAACATTTAAAAGTTATTTAAAATTGTAAAATCCTTTTATATATGAAATGGTACTAATTATATATCCTCTAAGTGTAATCATTATTAGTTGGCTAATTTATTTTCCCTCACTGTATGTTTTATTATTCATAAATTTTTATAGAAATAAATATGTCATGGATTGTTTTAGTTTATTATTTCATGTGTATAATGTTATTGAACAATTTATTTAGTCAAAAATATATTCTAAATACATGTATATTTATATTCATTATCCATAAATAAATTGCATCCTCGCAATTTTAATTATCAATTTATAATAAATATTACAAGGGGTATATAATAGATAGATCTAAGTCACGATATAATTTCTAATGTGTTATCAATAAACATAGTAAATATATCATTTATCCATATGATAAATCGATCATAATATTCAGTTCATCTATAATAATTTGAGGTAAAAATCCCATATGATATATCAAAACACCTAAAATGAAATTAGACTTCAAAGAGGGCTCATTTTCACCCTTGAACATATAGATGGTCATAAGTTTTTTTTTTAATATGAAATTTTATTTCTATGTTTTATTTATTTCCATTTATTTTATATTGATATTTATATTAAATTTCTAAAATATCATTCCTTTCATCTATAAGATGGAAAATAAGACTTTTGTGAAAGATATTTCATAACAATAAACTTCAAATATTATAATAATAAAAGATACTATCAAATCAATGGGGTGATGATTTTATTCTATTAAAAAGAATCATATTCCTATTAGGGTGGTTAGAACTGGATTCCTATTTTATACCCACCCATCTTGAGTGTAGAGTGAGTACACATTTTAATGTTTTTCAATGGAATACTTTTAGTAGTAGCGATACTATGTGCTTTATCTAATTGCAATGGTTTATGAGATTGATGATTATTATTATCCTGCCATATCATGTCATTTCTACCACAAAAGTAGTTAAATATCTCACACAATATTATTCTCACAATATAAAAAACATAGACATACCCTAATTAACACATTTCTTTAGAACTTTGGGAATGGAAAAAAAGAAATGGAGAGAATATATAATCCATAATGGTAAATATTAGATATAACAATTCATGACAATAAATGATCATATGATAAGAATAAGATAAACATTAGATTATGATGACATGATCATAACGTACAAAATTCATACCGAATATATTCAATATCCTTAATCATGAATAATTCAATAATTTTTTTCATAAAAAACATAATTTATATAAGTTTGGAATCATCAATAATCATAAAATTGAAATGTTAACATATTATAAGCATAATAAATAGGTTTTTTGAATACACATAAGAAATGAAAATCATTTTCTTAATCAAGGTTCTTGGCCAAGGCTATAATAGTGGACTAGGTTCACACCCTATTCTATCATTTCCTTAGTTAATATTCACTCAAAATACTATCATAGTGTATAATCTTCTATAATAAAATAATATCACTCTCCATTACTTTTTTTGTTATCACATGTGATATAATTATTTACACAATGTAATAGAGGGGTATTTAATTACAATACCAAATTTCATATAATTAAAAACATTCATATGTGTTCCAGAAGATCAAAAAACATTTATTATATCATCATACTATTACCCATGGAAAAGGAAATGGGTTTCGTAAAAAAACTCTTCATTTCAACATTTCATTATAATCTAACCTATTGAAATGAAATGAGTTTTATAAATATTTCATCATTATGTATTTATTTGATGGGAAATAAATAGGTTTAAAATAATCTTCCTTAAATAATTATACACCCACAAAAGAATTAAAATAGAAGGAATATTATGATCATATCCATAGTGATGCATAAAAACAATTAAAGTATTCTATCATTGATTAAAAAATACCATTAAAATAACATTCAAATCATTCTTTAAAAACATGAGAAAAATAAGCTTTTTATAAAATTAGAAATAATAATTCCTAAAATATTAAAAAAAATATTTTCATAGAAAATAAATATTCAAGCATTTAAATGAAGCTTCAATGAAATGAGTGTTCGTTATGGTGGTAAAATCTATTCATTCCATAAACATTATAAGAAATCATTCTTTTCACACTTTTTTAAAAAGTAAAAAAAAGAATAATGAGGAATTAATTTCATTAAAAAAATTAAATGATTATAAATAAATAAAATGTAATAAAAAAATATCTTTTCAAAAAATATATTTTATATGTAAAATATTCAATTAAAAAAGTGGAGTGTGTGAATATAAAATAGAAAGGTCACCAACCAAAGATTAAATAAGGCCTGATTTTCATTAAAAACATATTCTTGATCATTTTAAGTAACAAGGAAACTGAAATGATAATAATACATGAATATTATAATAATACCCAGAGGTGAAGAGAATATTTTGGGTTTAGGTTAAAACCCTATATAATTTCCCACTATTGAAATTTAGCATAGATAATCCAAAAAAACAAATGACATTGTTATATAAATCCATTATGTTAAGCAATGTCATGCATCGTATGCATTCGAATATCATGTGTTATAAATATAAATTTATTATAAATATATTTTAAGAATTTATTCACAAAAAACATGTTATCAATAATTCCTCCATAAAATATAATTATGATTTTATTAACGATAACATCCTTAAAATTTATATTCAGGTGAAAGTTGGGCTTTTCCCTTGTATGCTTTGGTTTTATTGTTCTAATATATTCATATTCTTAATGGTTTCATCATTTAAAAAATAATAATAATTTCATATGTATCATATTAATTCATTATATAAAATTTTATACCCATTCAAATAAATTAGTGATGGAAAATGAATTGAATCACTTTATGGAGGTGGTAGTACACACATACGCACAAATGATGAATCTAATTTTTTGTGGATGAAAACAATATAAATATTAATTCACCATTAAATATTAACTATTATATCAAAAATAAAATAATTATTAATTAAATTAATCCTTATGAACATCTAAGAAAATATGAAATGAAAAACGGAATCATGTCGATTTATAGAGTTGGTAGTCAACACGTATGGATGAATAAAATTATAGTTTCCCAGCATATTGTATGGTGATAAGTTATAAAGGATTATATAACTAATGAGAGATAATTATGTCATAAATATCATACATAAACATTAAAACAATCATAATAACTAAACATGAATGGTTGCAATGTAAAATGAATCATATCGCTAACAGGAGGCAGTAGCCCACACATACGTGCGAGCAATACGTTAATTTGCTATTTGATTTAAAATATATAAAATATTACAGTCCCATAATTATAATAACATCTAAATATATTAATTTACTATATTAATCATGTTAGTACTGATGTACAATATTTATAGGAAGTATAAGAACTGATAAACATTGAAAGTGTTGTATAAGATGATTACCTCATCTTTGGGAGAATAAAAGGATGTAATATAGAAAGTTTTTTAGGTATATGTTGGTGTATATGGAGTACTTAATGTTTTCAATAAGTGAGTAGAAGCGTTTCCCTTTTATAAGTGAGATGAGGGGAACACATTGAATTTATTTACTAATTTAAATCATATATTCTCAATTTCTTATCAAAGTGGCCCAAAATGTCTAATACGTTGAATGTGGGATAATATATGTTCAATATTTACTCCCAAAATAATATTTTTACAAGTTTATATGGGATTTTTACAAATATCTCTTAGTATAACACCATAGTGAAACCTTTTTAACCATAATTGGGTTAATAATATTTTACTATTTTTTAATGTTTATGTTAACTAAAAATTAGTTTGAATGTATTAATTTTTTTTATTTATCTTGGTTTGAAATATATAATTCATTTTAATAGATTTAATTTCTATAAGTGGTATAAATTCATTTTAAAATAATTATACAATATTTATTGATTATTATTTTAAAAAATTAAATTTTTATGTATATATCTGATTTTAACTTTATTCAATGAAATGTAGAAAATATTAGATGAATGTAAAAATATTTCATTCAATATATATTATAGAAATATATTTAAAATTAGTAACAAAAATTAATTTATTGGTCTTATTAAGATAAAAACTCTTTCTACACACAATATAAAATAGTTTAGAAATAAAAATTCATTACATTGAAATTATTTTATTTTTATTTCTAAGAACTGAATTTATTTTCCAAAACATGAAACAATATTTTTATATTTTTAATATAATAAATTTATTTTTATAATAAGATTATGTAACCATTGAATAAATGATACAATATTAAAACATTTCTTATTAAAAAATATTTCAAAATATTTATCTAAGATCAATAGATTTTCCTAGGTTATTTAGAAATTATTTTAAATATTTATAATTGATTGAAATATCATATTATGGAGAAAAAATTAATTTGTAAACATTATTCACATAATTTTAGTATTTAATGTAATGAAATAAATGAAACACTTTATATTTATTAATGAAAATATATCATAAAATCTATGGGTGTTATATTCTTACCTCCTTATAATAATTTCACCATTGATATTATTTCACTCTGATGCAAAAAATAAGGATAATTCTACCTCATCATGTCCTTGGGTTCCTATATATCTTCCTAAGATTTATGTTTTTTTCATGAAACATTAGCCAAGATTATGGTTTTGTTTGTATTCACTTTTTATCCAAAATATATAATTTCAAACAGTTGTTCCTAAAAATATAGATCATGAACATGTGGTGTGACTTCTAAGTTAAGTAATTGTGATTTATTATTTATATAATTCTAAAGGAGAGATAAATATAAAACATTTTCAATGTGATAGAGATTGAGTATAATTTCCAAGTGATAATATTCCATCCTGATATTATCAATAATTTCAAAGTGATCAATATATCTAGTGATCAACTTTCACATAATTCCAAACATCATAAAATTATTTGAAATAGATGTTCATATTAATAATATATCATTAACATCAAAATAAAGATCTCATTGATGATTGTCAGCATAACATTTTAATAAACTCTGATCTTCAAATAGGTGATGCTAAATTGATCTAACCATCTATATCATTTGCGCAGCTAAAATAAGTCCTTATAACATTATTTCTTTATGTTTATCCTAGCATGTTGAAGTTCTATACTTATTACCATAGATGTATTCAGAAGGATCCATATAAATTATTGGGTGAAATATATTTTTTTAAGAAAACTCAAATAGATTATGGTGTTGATCACATCTACATTTGAAATCTAGAAAACATATTCTCAACATATCTTATAGGGTTTGAATGATTCTATCCAATAGATCATCTATTAGAGGATGATATAAAATGCTAAAGATCAATCACATCTTTAAGGCATGCTAATACTTCTCCAACATATCAATGTGAATCTCAAATCTTGATAAAATACAATAGGATGTGGTACACCATGAAACCATACTACATACATAATGTATATCCTAGAAATATTATGATAAAGGAAATCATCTCTAATTGCATTAAAATTTGTTGAATTTAGAATTTGATAGACTTCACTCGAATTGAAATATGCCTTTCAGGTGTTTTGTGGAGTTAGTTTATAGAATCCATGGGGATTTTTTCTTATATACATTCTAGTATAAGAAATGGTTATAACATCTTCTTAGACTTCTATCTCTCTTTGTTAACTTGCTGACATACTAGGAATCGAGATATATACTTTTCAATATCACATTTCAAGATCTCCAAATAGAAAAAATATACTAGATCTAAATACATCATCATATATCCATGATTAATAAAGAATAATGGAATATTAGAATCATCCAATATCTAATTCCTTAAATATGGTATATAAAGGGCATATACTTAGTTCATGAACCTTTTCATTCCATTTCAATAATTCTTAAAATCAAAAACATTCATCACCTTCTTCTATAGTTTTTCATCTTCCTTCCCCCACACCATTATCCTTATAAATATATATGGTTAAAAATTTATATAAGAATGTTATGATCTGTCCCTCTTTATATTGATTTCAAGTTCCATATTTTTTAAATACATATGTATTGGATCACTTTCATTCCTCTTTATTTGGAAACATATCATAGTGTTTACATCTCATTGAATTAACCACCTTTTTTCTTTCCCAAGGTCGTAATGTATTGAGAATTCATAATTGTTAATCAAATCCAACAATCTCGTTTGGAACATTTTTATCACTTTTTATATGAATATATACAAATAGAATTTATATTCACTATATATATATATACATCACATATTTCACCATATATATAATATTTCCATATTTTAAATGAATAAATTACTACTTCTCACTCCAAATCAAGATTTTTTTAATTTTTTACAATAATTTTCAATTAAAATGGTGAATATGTTATCACTGTATCATTATATATAATAATTCATCCTAGTAACCTATTTTATGTGTCACTATAGATCAAAAACCATTCACTACTATATAGATGTGTGAGAAAAAGTTTTCTTACCAACCTTCTCTTCAAAACCTTGAAATTTTATTCATATTCAACTGCTTAAATAAACTTTTCTATATCAAAACTAAATCTAGTAATTATATTATATAGCCCTGTGAAATCAACATTAAGAATTAGTAATATCCAAAAACCCCAATTAAAAAATTAATCTTGACTACCATTGTTGGTTGTGTCCATTATTTAATATCTTCAACTATTGAAGGATCCACCAGTATACAATCTATTGAGATTATATGACCCAAAATCAAATTATTTCATTGAAAAATTCACACTTCAGTAATTTTGAATAAAGTTAATCCTTCCTTGAGGCATTCAATAAAATCCTAAAATAATCATTATTCTCTAACTGAACATTTAATATATAAAAATATCATCTATAAAGACTACCAAAAATTGATTGAGGTAATCTCTAAATAAACTATTCATTAAATCTATGAAGGTTGTGGGAGAGTTTTTAAATCTAAATGGAATCACTAAAAAATTATAAAAACTATATCATGTATAGAGTTCCTCCTTAGGTTTATCATCATTAGTTATCATCTATCAATGATATCCCGAATATAGGTCATTCTTGTAAAATTATTTATCCCCACATAGTCAATCAAAGAAATTATCAATATTGGTTTGATGATACTTGTTCCTGGTAATGATCTTTTCAAGCTCTTGATAATTTGTGAAATTTTCATTGACCCTAAATTCTTATTAAAAAAAATATATATTCACCCCATGGTGAATCCTTAAGGAATTTGAATCCATTTTCATAACTTTCCTAGAGTTGTTTCATCATTTCTTGAAACTGAATTGGTATCATTCTAAAATGAATATTTGAAACTGGTGTATCACCAAGTATGAACTCTATTGAAAACTAAACGTCAAGATTCATGGGATTACTAGTAAAGTCAATAATAAATTGGTAAACATATTTCAAAAAATATTTATATCATCAATTTAATTTTCCAACCCGACCATTTGAGTTAAATTTCCCTCATGAATAAAATATAAGATCCATTTAATGGAATTAATTTCCATTAAAAATTCATATTCATCATCTAAATGATAAATGATCAGAGTATGATTCATAATATTAATGTAGGTTTCCTTATTCTAAAACATTATATGGAATATATAGATATATATGTGTGTGTGTGTGTGTGTGACATATCGATTCTTAGATTCAGATCAAATTCCTCTAGTGGAAGAATAATAATATTTTTATAGAGAACATTATTATAAACCTTAACATGAAATCACAAAAATTTTGGTAAAGGATATGTGTTCCTTAACTATTATAAACCACTTCTTTGGTTAAAATCAAATGTTACCTTACATAGTCTTGGGGTTAGCACATGGATTAGAGAATTGAATCAAATAATTCACATGTTCCCTATATATAATACATTGAACTATTTTTGATACCTTAGGAAATAAATCATTTATCTCATCTAAACTATTCATTTTCCTCCAATAATTTATTGATTTATTACCTTATATTTAACACATTAAATCTTTTTATTCCTTCTTTTCATTTCCTTGGGTTCTTCTTCCAAAATTCTTGACAAGTAGGAAGCTGAATATTCTTCCCTTAATGGTCATTATAAACTAAACTCCCATGAAACTCAATTTTCCATTCATTCGCAATATCAAAAAACTCACCAATGTTGCTGTTATTTATCATATATCAAGATACATGGTTAGTCATAATGACAAGGATTACCATTCAAGATCACTTTAAATTTAATTTATTATGAATAAAATAATTATATTGTTACTTACATTTTGTGTTAACATAATTCCTCTTGGTTTCATCCATTTAATAAAACATGAAAAAAAACATACTTTGAGTATTAAACATTAATAATCAGATTAAATAATCATATGATTTTGAAAATCATACTTATGATATCTTAAATTATGACACCTTATTCCAACCCATGACATTATATGTTTATCTCATATCATTATGGATTATTATAGGATGTCTGAAATTTTATCCTATTATTTATCATAATGGATCATAAAGTTAGTGTGAACTATGAAAATAATATCCCATAGGACAATATAGCTTGGTGTTAAATCTTAGTCCCACTAATAATTCAATTTCATAGTTATTAACACTAGATTCATATGTTTCACATCCATATCAATATTCTAGAATCTAGGGATAGTTTCATTTGATAAGAAAACTAAACTCCTTTCTTTACCATAACATAGGACATTATCCAACACATAATCTTATTCCATGTGTTCTTATTATTTTTTTTAATCCTAATCTGAAAAAAAAAACTAATCCTTTCTCTAATATAAACTATGGTGAACCAAAAAATTACGTACATAAATTTTAAATCAATTTAGATTAATATGAAATACATCTCATGAAGATTAATTCACTATAATGGTAATAGTTTAGTGTATTTAAAGAATAGATACATAATCCTCACATTTCATGAATGGTCTTCAACATCACCCACAAATTTCTTCTCATAAAGTAAAATTTTTAAAGCAATCCTACATAAAACCATCATTTTTTTACCTAGGAAAAGAAGCTATAGAAATAGTGATCTTAGATTATCAGTGATATCAAACATAATTGATATCAATTAAAGATCATATATGAGCATATGATAAGAAAAAGAGGTTTGATTTAATGAAAATAAATAAAAAATGTAATACCTAATTAGTCAATCATCATTAATCATGTCTCATTGCATGAGTCATTATCCTAAAAATACATAGGTTATAAGTTTGAAAAATATTTAATAATAAATCATGATCTATGATAATATATCATAATCAAAAGTCATAGGTTTTTGGAATACACTTAAGGAGAGAAAATAATTTCCACCGTCAAGGATCGTTGCCAAGGATGTCATAGTGGATTATGTTTACTCACCATTTAATCATTTACATTATCATATTTCACTCCAAAAACCATGATAGTTGATAGATTTAGTTACTAAACTTGATTAGATCCTTATTATCATCTTTATTATATAATGAGATATCATTCTCCACCCAATGAATTGAACAACTATATAATTTTGGGACAACCGATTAAATGAATAAAACCACACATATCTGTGATACAAAACCATAAAACCATCATTATATCTTGATAATATAACATGTTTCAAATAAACATGTCTCTTAGCCTTGTAATAAATTTATCACAATATTATACATGTAAATAAAATGAGTTTCATAAATTTGTCATCATAACTTATTTGAAATGTTGGAATGAAACAGGATTCATAGAATCTTACAAAAGTCGTAATAATCCATCCATTTATATAATGTGGATGATATTAAAAGATAAAATCCACATTGAAGAATAAAAACCTATAAATGCTATTGAAATATTTCAAAAAAATAAATTAATATACAAACCATTATTTGGAAACATTAGAAAAATATATTATTCCTTTGGTAACATTTGAACTAAAAATTCCCATAATATTCAGATAATCTCATTACACATAAATTATCATGGAAATTTTTAATTATAAATCTAATTAAAAGAACAATAATTATAGTGGGAAAACCATTTCATACCTTTTATTTTAAAAATGATCATTTTTTCACAATTTTATAAACTGTAAAAAAGGGATTATTTGGACAGCATTTCATTAAAATTTAAAACTATTTCAAATAAAGTAAAATACCATGAAAATGAAAATTTTAAAACGTTCCACTTATAGTTAAAAATTCTATAAAATAATTTTTTCAACGTGGTGATGGAAGAAAAATGTTTTCTTCCAAAGAGGAAATAAGGTTATGTTTCCATTAAAAATATTTTATTGATAAATTTAATTATGAATGATAATAAAATGATATTAATCAATATAAATTCAAATAATTAATAGTGGAGAAAAAATATACAGGGTTTAATGTATATGTTTAATATAGTTTCTTTAAGTGTTAATTTACCATAGAAAATATTAAAAAATGATATTGTAACATTGATCCCTTGCTTCATGTATCATATTAAATCATGTGAATTCAAATATAAAGTATAAAAAAATAGATTTATTATAAATATATTTAAAAATAATATTCATTCATAAAAGACTATGTATCATTAATTAATATTTTAAATATTTCCTTTTACTAATAATTTCATAATTAAAATGATCATTCAGGTGAAAAAAGCTATGTTTTCGTGTATGATTCATTTATATGGTTTCAGTACATTTAAAATTGTCATGGTTTCACTATATACTGAATCTTAATTAGGGGATAATTATCATATTTATTAATTATATAATATTTTATAATAATTTAAATAAATAGGTGATGAAAATTTAATATATTCATTAAATATATCCATATTACCCTCTTTGTAAATCGGAGATGAAAAACTGAATCACAATGCCTAATAGAGGTGGTATTCTATAAGTACTTTCTAGTGACGTTTTTGTTTCCAAATGGATTAGAATATGATAATTTTGATAAGATATTATAAATATAGAATCATAGTTATGTAATAAATATAATATATAATCCTATAATACTTTATAATAACCAACAATGATATATGGTCATAGAAAATGATTCATATCAGTATGTGGAGTCAGTAGCCCATACAAGTGATTCATTTATTACCCAATTGATGGAAAGGAGTATAAAAATAGTTTTCCCGTAATAATAAATATATCGTGTAATATGTATGAAAATTGATTCACCATTTTCGTAAGTGTATAATTGAATTATGTGAATTTGATGAAGATATAAACTTTGAATGAGTTGAGTAAAATTATTATCTCTTCTTTGAGATACCTCATTCGGATTTGGTCTTATTCCTTCTTATATTGGTTTTAGGGAAGCACCGAGAGATTCAAAACAAAAAGAAGGAATCTAGTATGGATCTATAAATGGTAGTGGCAGAAATAGAGTACTGAATAATTATGAACAAATTAAGATAAGATGTTCATTTTAAAAGTGATGGGAGAGACACAAATTTAATTTCTTAATAGATTTTAATAATTTAGTCACTTTCATGTGAAAGAAAATAAAAATAAAATTAAATAAATTTTATGGTATTATAAGTTTGAACTATTTTTAGAAACTATGATTTAGAAATATTTACATGAAATTTTTATCATTATCTCTTATCCCCCCCCCCCTCAGTAAACTCTATATAACCATAATTTTGGTAATAAGATTTTACTATTTTTACTATTAATTATAATAAAATATCTTGACATTATTAAATTATATTAATTATGATGATTTTATAGAAAGAATAATTTTTACATGATTCAATTTACATAAGTGGAATAAATTGGTTTTAAAATAAATTTACAAAGCACAACAAAAACCATTTTAAAAAAAAATACATTTTCAATCATAAAACTAAGTCTAACATTATCCAATGATATGTAAAAACTATTAGATGAATGTTAAAATATATTATTGAATTTATATTCTATAAATTTCAATTAAATAATTAATCAATAGTTGTTTATTTAATTTTGTAAGATAAAAACACATCACCCACACATAAAAATAGTTCTATAAAAAGTGAAACCTCTTACAATAAAATGGTTTTATTTTAATTTATAACCAATTTAAAATAGTAAATTAATTTTATAAATATGTGGAAAATATTTTTATGTTTTTAATATTCTGAATTAATTATTATAATATGATAATGTAACAATTGAATAAAATATACATGATAAAAAAAACTCTTATAAAAAAATATTTTAAAATAGTTTATTAGAATCAATATTATTTATAATGTGAATTGAAAATTATTTTCAAAAATTATATATCATTTAAATACCATAAAGTTAATTAAATTTATAATTTTGGAAAAATATTTACCTAGGTTCAATGTTTTGTGTATAGAAAGATATAAAATTTCTTAAATTTATTAAATAGAAATATATCATAATATCTTTGGGTATTAATGTATACCATTTTGATTTTGATAAATCACCCCATATACCCTTTTTCTTAGTATAAATCCCCCCTTGTTCCAATTTGATAGGGATAAATGCTCTTATGTTTCAATTAGATTGGAAAACATCCTCTTGTGTACCCTTTGGTTGGTGATAATTCATCTCATTTACCCATTAGAACATAAGAAATATAGAAATTTCCAATGAAATGGAATGTTATTTAGGAAAGCACTGGTAAATCACATATATATATGGCACCACATAATAAATTTAATTAAAAACATTAAAAATATTCGATAGAAATGAAAATGGTTTTCAAAAAATTTCTATATGGTATCACCAAAGTTTACTTAGTGAATGTAAATGGTCCATATTCAAAATCCAATCACCCAAAAAGAGTATTTCATAAAAAAAAATTAGTGGGTGGTTCATTATAAATATCATCCAAGGGAATAAAAAAATTAAATATGAAGTAGGAAATGGATGAGAGGACATTAAAATGTTCTTAGAAAATGATTATATCATTATCCTAAAATATGAAGTTACAAGTCAAATTTAAAATACCTTTTTAAAAAGGTGATGTGATTTTTTTTAAAAACCCATAATTTTAAAATAGTTATTCAATAGTGGACTAATAAAAATTACATAGAGATTTCAAAAAATTAAATTATTATTTTTAAACATTTACGAAAAAATAATATAGAAAAATTAACCCTGAAAAGGGAATAAAGTTTTCAAAAAAGGTGATGTGAAATAATATAAAACATCTAATTTTTAGAAATAATAAAACCTAATATATCATTTAATTTAAATCATTATTATAAAATGAAAAGTTTAGTGGAAGATAAAATTTTTTATTTCGAAAGAATGAAAACCATTTTGAATAATTTTAAATAAAATTTTTAAAAATGCATATCGTGAAAAGTGTTAATAAATATTAGATTTGAAAACATGATAGGTAAATGATGAAGGACTCAAAAATAAATAAAAAATTCGGATTCAAAGTATAAATAATATTTTTTTCTTGAAGGTAAAACAAGGACATCAAGGAGAAACCAACATTAAATTGGATTGAAATTATTTACAATGATGATATACTTTTTGAGAAAACAATTCATCAAGGTAAAATATTTGAATTTAAAAGTAATATTATACCATAAAGGATGATAAATTTAAATGATATAGAATATAATGGTTTATGAATTAAATCCTATAAGGATAAAGTTTCAGAAAAATCATTTTAACATAATGAGGAAAATTGAGATAAAAGCACCTTATAAACATGGTATCTATTGAATCGAATGTAATTTATAGGGAGAAAAATATATGAACCTTAAAACCCAATTAATTTCATGAATATTGTAAAATATAATCATTATAATGTAATAAAACAATATCAATTATTCCATGGTGAACAATAAGAACTATGTCTCAAGAAATATAATTTTATGCAAGAAACATTTACCTGGAATTCCTTCTTAGTTGATCACACTCTAACCTCCTTTATAACAAACATAACAATATTAATCACTAATTAATAATATTATTAATTTATATAAAATTTATTATTTAATTTTTTAATTATTCAAAAAATCTATATTAGTATGTTATAATCAATTTTGAATATGATGTGTGTGTAATCTTTATCATTTTGAACTATTTTCGTCATAGCAATTGTGTTCTTCACTCAGCTCCCAAATTTCATCATTCCTATATCATAAAAGGTACTGTAATTTAGGATTTATAATTATTAATAATTTTATAATTCTATTTTATGGGGGTTTTATTTATGGTCTTTAATTATAAGTCTAATTATGAGCATTCTTTGAGGATTCTAAGATATCATATTTGTGTTTTCATAATTAATGAATGAAATTTTCATATTACAATTAAAAAAATAAAACACATTATTTACTTATTTATGTAATATTTATAGATAAATTAAATTCCCATATTATTCCATTATATATATTTATATTTTTGATCATTTATGTGAAGAAACCAACCCAAAAAAGAACATACGAATATCAATGGATGATTATGAAGTTATTTAGAAAAATATCAATATACATGAGGAATTGTGAACTTATTTAGTGTAAATTAGTTTTTCATAAAAGAATATTAAATTTTTATAATAATAATATATATTATATGAAGTTATTACATAATAAAATGAATATTTTTTCACCTAAAACACTCTTTTGGAGGGTTGAATTTATCATTGATGATTATTAATCATATTTTTTACATATTGTCTAGTTTTTCATTCCAAAAAAAATTATATAAATAATATTTATCTATTAAAACGATTATCCTAAATATAAATTTTTATGTGGTGATGAAAATAAAAATTGAAATCATACATTCCATGGAGGCGGTAGTCTACACATACACATGGATGATGTTTTCATCTTCCAAAGAACGATAAAAAAGGGTAACCTAGTTTATCATTTCAGAATGTAAAATATGTCTTATATATCATAATTAAATATTAAAATCCATAATAGTACCATACTTATAACATGGTAAAGGATAAAGATACACATTGTGTCATAAAGTTAGTATTTTGCATAAAACACAGATAAAAATTTCATTTTTGTCATTAGAAAAGGTAAATGTGGTTAATTAATAAACCGTAATTATAATAACAAACTAGTATCACAATTATATTGATGTTATAGATTTTATAACTGGTAATTTATTTTTATAAGGGAATAACTCACCAAAATAAATAAAAATGATAAAGGAGAAATTAGATATTTATACCTCACTTCTCAGATTATCTATTTTGGAAAGACTGATAATCATTTAAAGGATGGTATTTTTAGATTAGCATAATCTATTAATGGTGTCTTTTAATTTTGTGGTGGGTTTGGGGTAATTTTTTGGAATAATTGAGAGAGTTGTGATGTGATGGAATGTTAGGGGAGGAGTTCTCCTTTTATAAGTAGATAGTGATTTAATTCATTTAAAAACTCAAAAAATTGTAGTAATTAGAAGTCACTATCAAGGAATGTATCTCAAAAATTGGGAAATAATAGGGTGGGAATGAGTGTGTTTAGTAAATGAATCGAAATACCACCCTTTTTCATGTTTTAATGATGTTTGTTATTCTTCCCACTTTGTTAAAAACTTTTTATTCCATTTGATTCTTACAGACGAATCCAGTGTTTACCAAAGAAAATTACCCTTTATGCTTGAAAATAAATTTTTTCTTATTATGTAATTTCATCCTAATAATTATAATAGTGATAAAAAATAATTTTTAAAACTAATTGTATAAAGTAATAATAACATTTTTTGAACAATATAACTTATTTTATAAAATGTGAAATATGGTTTTGAAAATTTAAACTAAAAATTTGAAAACTATAAATTCACTTATAAAATAAACATTTTTTCTTGGTAAATTTTTTTATGAAATTTCAATTCAAAATTATATACTAATAATATTAGTGTATTTTTATTTGTAAACAATATATTTTTCATTATTCAACTAAGAAATCAATATTTTTATAAGAATACAAAAATATCAGATTAAACTAATAATGATTTGTGGAATAAAACAATAAATATAAATTTGTGAAATATAAAATTCAAAAAATTAAAAATTTATACTTTAAATGAAAATATAAAAAAAATAACATTATTTAAAAATAACTATTTTAAAAAAAAGTGTTATCGTCACTATCTCATACCAATTCCTAACTAAAATATATTAATATATTAGTTAATATATTTGAATATTTTATATTATCAAAATAATCATTTAAAATTGATTGATTCTAATTTATTAATACATTAAAAGTTATATGAAAATGGCTACTACTCTTATATATTAAATATTTTATTTGTATAATATATTTTTATTTACTAAAGGTTTTATTATTCTCAAATTTTAATAATCATAATATTTCATGGATCATTTTAATTTAGGGTTGCATGTGGAGTAATTTATAAAAACAATGAACTTATTTTAAATGGAATATTACAAAACTTAAGGGGTTTACAATGACAAGGAACTACAATATGTGTGAAGATGTTATGGAAGATCTTGATGATATTTCATGAAATAAGATGAATATTTATATAGTATCCAAATACATAAACCATTATGGTTCAAGGGAATGTATTCCTATAAGATATATTGATTATTTATTTAAAATTGTGTAATATTTAGTTATGCAATGTTTCAAGTCACCTCAGTGGGTATGAGAGCACGGTTTAGTTATTTTAATAGATTATAATTAAAATAAATTTGTGACATCCCGCATGATAAGACTATGTATAAGGGAACACTCTATGTTAGGGTATATAAAAGTGTGTAATTTTACAAGAAAATAACCCTTTGTATGGATATTGGATAGTGGATGTTTCTGTAGCATAGATCCACCTAGCGGTAATAATTTCTAATGAGGATGATTGGGTATTAAATTGATCATCACTAGTGCATTATGAGGGGCCTTAGTCTACACACCTGCCTAGACATTTCCAAGAGATGTTCTTGGGTTAATTCACATTTTATTTATGAACCATTATGGATGATTTGAAAATATAACTAAAATGTATGAACTAGGTTAAACCTAAGGTTTTGTTTATGGAAAATAATTTATAATAGTGTAGACATCATATGAATGATTTTTTTATTATATGGTTTCTAATAGTGATTATTTCATTTCACACTATGAATATTTTTTGTTAGTCAATGGATGAAACAATAAGGAATCATGTTAACATAAAATTTGATGGAAAATTCAATAATTTTCTTCCAAACAAAATTTATATTATGATATTTATAATTAAACAAAATTATAGGCTTATGAATATTTCTCAATTTATGATTTATAATGATCTTTGAAATGATAACAATAAGAAACAACAAATTATTGTGTCCTTTATAATAATAAATCAAACATATTTTTGTGGGTATGTTGATACACTAATTTCTGATATATGGGATAGTTTCACAAAAAAAATTAAATTCTATAGGGCTCAATAAATGAAAAAGTTGATTTGGTTGTTTATAATTTGGAAAGTTAAGATGATAAATGTTGTACAATTACTATTAACATGGGGAAATAAGAATAAATTTTCTCCAAGTAGTGGGATGAGTTTATGTTATTATTTTTCAATATTTAAATTCCTCATATTCCTTATATTAAAATAAATATGTAATTCCTTGAGCTAATACAAAAGGATTTAGAGTCTATTAGTACCTATGAGGAAAATTTTATGAGTCATTTTAGGTATTCATATGATATTATAATTCAAACCTAAAATTAAGAATTATAAATTTTTCACTATCTCCAACCATGTCTCTAAAATCCATTATCCATATGATACTTCAGTAGTTATGAATGATTTTGTTTCATGTACAATAAATGTAGAAATAGATATTGGTCACCCATCAATCTCATCACTTTGATAAGAAAATAATGCTTGAATTCAATGTAAATTATAATAATGAAAACCATAGAGGGAAGAAAAAAATATTCCCATTATAATAGAATCATGTAAAGAAACCTAAAGGAATTTTTCTTAATGGGACTATTAAATTTATAAATAGGTTAATGAAGTTTTTTTGGGTAATATAATGTCAAACCAATGGGAAGAAGTTATCTAATGATGTGAATGAATAGAAAGAACCACATAATGTACCACCCACACTCTACTGTATCAAATTAAAGGATTATGGGAATTATTCTGATTAATTATTAAATCAGAATGTTAATGATGATGATCAACAATAGTAAACTATTAATCCCAGAGACAAAGGGAAATCTAATGCATTAAATATTAACGGTATAGTTTATAATAATGATGTTGTGATTGTTATACATACTGTCCACTATAGAACTTATAATGATGTTCTGATTATATTTCTCCCCAATCAATATTATTAGAATAATTTAATAAGGGTATCAAATTACTAAAAAAAATATAGTATGTTTAATAAATTCTGATATAATATGATGATATGATGATAGTTTAATAATTCTATAAATCTTCTATGATTTATGTTTGTGGGAATGTTCTTCCATAAAATTGTGTAATTCTCCCTCTAGATGAATTTGATGAGATATTGTGAAAGTATTTTCTATATATATATATATATCCAAAATCAATATCCATTGATATAATTTTACAGTTCATATTACAAATGAACCATTTTTTAGTTTTTGGTGTGAGGTTGAACATGAGATTCCAATAGAAATTTCATTAATTTAATGGATCTGGATTTTTTTTCTGAGGGGAAATTTATCTCTTAATATCGAAGAGAAACTCATCACTTATGGTACTCCTATTGTAAAAATTCTTGTGGATATTATTCTGGATGATTTTCAAAGACTACCTATTAATTGAGAATCTTAGTCTTTAATAGAACTCATACATTATTCTAGACCTATTTTAATAACTCCGTACAGAATATCATCCATTAATTTTCATTAATTTAAAAATCAATTCAAAGAATATAATGATTAGGGATTCATTAGCTATGTGAATCACCATAGGGTTCATCTATATTTTTTATTATAAATAAATTTATATCAATTTGAATCTATATTGATTATTGGGAACATAACAAGATAATAATCAAGATTAAGTACCCATTACCCTATATTAATGATTTTATTTATCAATTAGGAGGAGCTAGAACTTCATCCAATAACTCCTTATGGCCTCCATACATGTACACACATCTAGGGTAAGATATTAATTTTATATATATATTAATATTTATGAATAAGATATTAATTTTACATTTAAGAGGTTGTTTTTCCTAATATCTTACTCAACACTCAACAATGGGTTTCTCTGAAATCATACATTGCTCACAACATTGAGTTATATCGAAAAATAATAAAATAATATTATTATTTTAAATAGTAGTTAACGCCTAGCCAATGAAATGGTGGTAATGAATAGTATCAACTAAATTGTGAAAATAAGGTTTAAGCATGTTTAAATAATGATTCATTGGTTATAAAAAAAAATTATAAATGGAAATAAAAAACCAATTGAATATAAAGGATGTGTTTTTATGAAAACAAATTTTAAAAGAGAATAATTGTGTTTATAAAATCATATCATTATTTATGGATTTTTATTTAATCAAAAAATATATGATATATATTCAAATTTAATTTTTTAAATTGATATTATATGTTTCCTATTATGATATAATAAAAATTTCAATTTTTCATATAAAATAAGTTTTTTTCTAAAAATGTAGTTTTACCACCTTTTGATGGAGAACCCATTTTAAATTTAGTTTTTGACACATTTATATATTAAATTTTAAAAAATAAAATTATTCTTTATAACCAAGATATAAAATTTTACTTTGGATGAAATTTTGTTATTTTTTTGATAAAATTCATATTTTTATGAATACTGAAAAATACTACATTTTAATTCAAAATTGCATTTTCATCTAATTTATTTATATAGTTAGATTTCCATTTTAACTGGTATTAAAGGTTAATTGGATTAAGTTTTTATAATTTAATCTAATTTTTGTCATTGGAAGTAATTTCCCATTTAAATTGGATATAAACACATGTCAATCTTTTGATAGTTAGGACTTCTTAAAAATATGCTTTTTGGTTTTGACAATAGTAATTAATTTTAAATTAATTACTGCATATTCTAAGTTTTGAATTTGAAAAAATGGATTCGACATTTTTAATCATATTTTTCAAGTTTTTTTAATAGTAACCTTTTATTTTTGGACATTATGAACAGTAACTTCAGTAATTATTTTATTTGCCATGGTTAAAGGGTAAATCTGGTAAATAAGGGTAACAAATAATATTATAATAATACTAAACTACCATAACACATGTCCTAATCCTATTTTATGAGGTATTTCTGACCATGGTAATACATGGGTATATTTTATGATCCTATTGAGTTAATTGGGTTTGATAATGAAATGTTATAATAATTAATTTAAATTAAAGAGAAAAATAACATAAACATGTATCTTCTTACTGAATCAATTTTTATATAGTGTTATATAAGTGATATCATAGACTATAAATATAAATTATAAATATAAAAATATTTCCCACATCATGAAATTTTATTTACAATTTTTATACATTAAATAAATAAATTTAATTACGACACAATGATGATGCAGTGACTGATTCATTAATAAAGGATTCAATTAAATGATATTATAATTATTAAAATAAATGTAATTTGATAATTTTTATTTCATACACGAATTTTTTGGATGATATTGACATATTATATTTTATTTAATTCCTTTGGTTCTAAGGAATTAGGTTTTTATGAATTTGTAAAAAGTCAAGTATGAATAGTGTCCAAAACTAACATAATTCATAACATAAAACATAACAAAGTTTATTAAATGATATTAAATTCATAAAAATCTAATATTTTAGAAAATGGTTAATAAAAGTCCAAATATTTCATAAATTACTTTTTTGTGGGTCGTTTGACATGATAATTTAATTACATTAACCCGCAATGTGTAAATAATATGATATCATTGTAAGATTAAAAAGTGTAAAATAGGGGTTAACCCAAAAAGATAAGGAAACAAATATTAAAAAATTGTCCAAAAATTATTTTATTATGGTTATTATAATAAAAATAATCATATATTCTTATTAAATGAGTTTTGGACCATTTTTTATCAAAAGTTAATTTATAATAAATTTATATTTCTAGACTTTCCTAAGGTGCTGATCCTCCCCCTTATAAAGGGCCACCAACTCTACTCAAATAAATAAAACCTATCAAGCCCCTTTCCTCATCCAAATTCTACCAAAATAATCTCCCAACATACCTATATTACTCCTAGAATCTTTACCTTGTGAATAATGAAATTCAATAAATCCTTTTGGCTCAAATCAAAATAAGTTACCCGATTTAGAGGTAACGTCTTCCCTCAAGTTCATTTCCTTTATTTTCCTTCTCCACTACCTAAGATCTTATTATTATTTTATTACATAAAAAAACAATTATCCTAGATATACTAGGAGGTTTTTTGAGAATTAGTTTAACTACACTTACATACACCTCTATCTAATGGATACAAACATATTGTTTCTGTGTATAGCGAACTACTGCCTCACGAAATGATGATTGTTCAATTTTCTCCTCCCACCTCTCATGGTGGACATTATGATGGAACTTTATTTATATATGATATATATTATATTTATATTGTCTCTATTCTTCTGTATTTTTTATTTATATTATACCTTTATTCTTTCCATAATGTGTAAATACGATAATTTCATTTGAGGAAGTGAGGACTACCACCCCCTCAAAGTGATATGAATCGTTCATGCCTTACATGGAATGTACAAAGGATGGAATTAATGAACTTCTGAAACATATTTAAAATATATATTATACTAGAATTATAATATATCTATGTATCATTTATTTTTCATCTCTTTAATATGACAAAGAAATGAAAGTAGCGTTCATGCATACATACAGCCTACAGTCTCCATGAACGGTGCTTTTCATTACTTATCTCCAAATGTTATGTACTATTATAAATACACATATATACTGGATATATCTGATATTTAAATCATGAATAATATTTTGGAGATAATTTAATTTTTACCACATGGAAAATTTGTAATTATAACAAGTTCATTTTCGACTCCAATGTTGAATATCAACAAAACGACCTATATGAAATTGAATAATTATATAGTTGTTATAAAGAGGTAATAAGTGATATAAAAGGAATAATAAACTTGAAAATGGTTTTTAAGAAATTATAAATTAGCTTAATTTTATTATTCAGGGAGATAAATAATGAATAAGGCAAGTCAGACTCAAGGTAAGGTAACTTTTTAACTCAATTTCCATACTTTGGGTTGATCTTCTACTTCATGAATATGTCACATTGTGATTATGTGAGAAATAACTTCTGATATCATATCATGTATTTATAATTTATTTCTGTTTATTTATAGTGAATATACATAATTGATTTATTTTATTTACAAAATGATCTTTGTAAGGGAACTTCTTAACCCATTTTCCATTCTTTGAGTTGATCTTCTACTTCTTGATTATATCGTGATATAATAATGTAAGAAATGAATTTTGAAATATTATCTTGTATTTATAATTTATTTATGGGTTTTTATAGTGAATACACATAATCGATCTATTTTATTAACAAATTTATGTTTTTAAGGGAACTTCTTAACCTAATTTCCATACTTTGAGTTGATCTTCTACTTCATGATTATGTCGTGATATGATTATGTGAGAAATAACTTTTGATATCCTGTCATGTATCTATACTTGATTTATGTGTATTTATAGTGGATACACATAATTGATCTATTTTATTTACAAAATTATCTCTGTAAGGGAACTTCCTAACCCAATTTCCATTCTTTGGGTTAATTTTATACTTCCTAATTATATCGTGCTATCATAATATGAGAAATTTATTTTGAAATATTATCTTGTTTTTATACTTGATTTATGGAGATTTATAGTGAATAAACATAATCGATCTATTTTATTAACAAAATGATCTTTATAAAGTAATTTATAAACTCAATTTTCACTCATTGGGTTTTACGCATACTTTGTTGATTGTATTATGCCAAGATTATGTGTGGAATCGATGTTTACTTATTTATGTTTCAATTTACACTTCCATTTGTGTGGATATACTATTTATACATATAATAACCCCATTTATAAATTCTTACATATTTTTTAAGGGAAATATTAACTCGATCTCTATTCATTGAGTTAAATATCCATGTCATTTGTTTTGTTTTTTCAAGAATACGTGTGAATGACCTATGATTATTTTACACGAAATATCCACTTATATTGAGTGTATTTATATTTTCACACATAATTATTTCATTGATTCATCCTTAATCTAATAATATGATATTTTTAAGGGACTTAATCTCAATCTCCTTTCATTGAGGCGTATTTTGATATTATACACCACATTCTTTTATATGATGTATAATTATACCCTTTTTCAGTTAATTTAATTCAATGGTATTCAAAAGGAATCTTTTTCTATGAAGTGTTTTAC
The DNA here is from genome assembly GCA_963277665.1 of Viscum album. Classification (NCBI taxonomy): domain Eukaryota; kingdom Viridiplantae; phylum Streptophyta; class Magnoliopsida; order Santalales; family Viscaceae; genus Viscum; species Viscum album. Next base: position 703,909,954 of record OY728164.1, on the reverse strand, counting down.
TAAAAAACAAAAGGAATGTTTCTTTTAAATGTATGTGGTGACAAAAATGTTTATGTCGCCAAAAGAATTATTTGATATTTGGATTCCTTAAAAATATATAATGTTTTTAAAAGGAAAATAAATACTATATACCCATTTTATGTATTTTTTATAAGGACCCTTCCTTAAAACATTACATAATATTGAATTAAATGAATAATTCACATTGAGGATATTTTCAGGTTAAGAGTTTTATAGAATTCGGCCATAAACATATACATGAAGACTTGAATAATACATGTAGACACATTTACTCAGTTTCTATTTTTTTCACAAAATAAAAACTCTTGAAAAAAAATTCATGTCTAGTTACATGTTTTTGACATCATGACATTTCCTTGATCCAATCTTTGACCCTATTACATTTTATGTCCTATGAAAAACATTTCAAAAAATTGGGATGAGCATAAAAAGCTCAGTAAGGGATAAACAAAGAAGAAAAACTGTTAGTTTTTCAAAACAACAAGTAAACCATGAATACTTTATCATAAGTAATACTTTTTACCTTTATGAAGTAGTAAATACTCTTCAATGAATAAGAGATCATTTATTACCCTTTTCTAACCAAAATATTACAATAAAACCCAAACAAAGAACACATAACATATAAAGGTAACTTGGTACATAAACATTCTTAAGTGGAATAACCATACGGTCAACTTCCACACATATCACTAAATATAATAGCCATACGATTGACTTCCATACCCAATGAATTGGAGGTTATAACATAACCAACCATCCTGGTTTATCACGATTCCACCCATCATTTGGTTTATCACGTAACCACCTGTCAACTATCCAAGTACCATTATAAAATCATAACACATAAAATATTGAAAATATAAACATTTCACTAATAACATTTAATTTTAAATCACAAGAAATAATATCAAGATATTGAAATAATCAATCCATTTCAAAAACCATTTTTAATACCAAACACCTAAAAACAAAATAAGGGATTTCCTTTTCATTTTATAAAACATTAAGTCTTATAGAGGAAGCCAAATAATGATTACGGTGGAAGAGAGGTCATTGTCACCGCAAATGTTAAAAAACATTCCATTTGTCATTTAGTAAAATGCTTCGTAGAAAAAAGATTCCCTTTGAATGAAAGTAAAATTAAAAGGGCTTTATTATACACCATAAAAAAGAAGAAGGTATATATTATCGAAATATGCCTCAATGAAAGGATATTTAGATGAAGTCCCTTACCTCATGTCTAACTTGACCCGTTTGTTTTTTAATTTCCTGAATAATAAACTAAAGTTAATTTCTACTTGATTAAGAACCTTTTTTAAGTTCATTATTCCTTTTATATCACTTATTACCATGTTATAAACATTATGTAATCATTTAGGTTAATAACGGTCATTTTGTCGATATTTGGTACTTAAGTTAAAAATGAACTTCTTATATTTACAAGTTGTTCACATGGTCAAAAGTTCATTATATCCATAGTGATATTCAGGATTTATATATCATATATATAATATATATTAATTATATATATTTATTTATAATATTACATAACATTTGGAGAAAATAAATGAAATGCATCGTTCATGGAGACGGTAAGTCGTATGTACGCATGAATGCTACTTTAATTTCTATTTTTTATTTAATGGAATGAAAACATAATGATACATAGGTATATTATAATTCTAGTATATTATCATATATAATATCATTAACTCCATCCTTTATACATACCATTTATGGTATGAACGAGCCATATCACTTTGAGGGGGCGGTAGTTCGCACTTCCTCAAATGAAATTATCGTGTTTACCAATAATGGAAACCATAAAGGTATGATATAAATGGTAAATACAGAATCATAAAGAAAATATAAAAATAATATATATCATATATAAATATAGATCCATCTTAATGTCCACCGTGAGAGGTGGTGGGAGATAATTGAACAATCATCGTTTCGTGAGGCATTAGTTCGCCATCCACAGAAATAGTATGTTCTTCACCCATTAGATGGAGGTGTGTGTAATTGTAGTTATAATCCTTCTCATAACAACATAATAGTATATTGAGGATACTGGTGTTGTTATAAAAAAAGTAATAAAAATAGTTTAGGGGTTGGAGAAGTAAAATAAAAGAAAATAATTTAAGAGAAACTGTTACCTTTAATTTGGGTAACTTCCTTTGGTTTGAACCAAAAGGACTTATTTAAGTGAATTATTCTTAATGTAAATATTATAGTAGGATTATAGGGATATAGGGAGATTAATTGGGCAGATTTTTGATGATACAAGAGTCTTTATAGGTGTGATTAATGGGTAAGAAGTGGTGTCCTTTTATAAGGGGGGGAGGGGCTCTTTAGGAAAGTTTGAAACAATTTTTTTATTATAAACTTATATTTGGTTTCAAAAGGTCCAAAAATCATTAAAGTCAAATATTATATGACTCATGGTTCAAATAAAATCATCAAATAAAAATTGGATAGCTTTTTGATATTGTTTTTATATTTATAATCTTATTAATTTAAATCATTTATTAATGAGGTAAATACGACATCATTTTTGTGTCATAAATAATCATATTTATTTAATGTCTAAAAATTATAAACAAAATACCATGATGTAGTAAATATTTTTATCTTTACAATTAATATTTATAGTCAAAAATATAAATTATATAACCCTGGGAAAAAATTAATCTACTAAAATATATTTGTTTGTGTCATTTTTGTCATCACTTTAAATTAATTAATCTAAAGTGTCATTATCACTCTTAAGTGGCTCCATGGGGTACCAATATCGACCCAAAGATTCCCATGGTCGGAAATGACTCCTGAAATAAGGTTAGGACAAGTGTTATGGTAATTTTTTACTATTATGATATTCTTGTTACCTTGAATTACCCTATTAACCTTTAACCATGGTAATAAAAGTCAAAAGTTGATATTCACCAAAAATTATTTTCATATTATTGAACCAAATTTTACTTACTAATAACAACCATGTATGTCGGATTTTCAAAATTCAATTCACAAAAGCGGTAAAATTTCATTTAAATGAAAAATTCAGTTTTTTAACTACTACTAAGTGGTTTCACTATTCATCAAAAATTGAAGTCTTTCAGAAAAATACCAAAAATTCAGCCTAAGATATATTTGATATTCCAAATTAAAAAATTATTTTTATTTTAAAAAATTAAAAACACAAAAGTGGAAGAAATTAATTTAAAATTAATTCCTACTATCAAAACAAAAGGCTTGTTTTTAAGAAATAATAACTATCAAAATATTGACAGTTGTTTTTGTCCAATTTCAAAGTGCAATTGCTTCCAATGACCAAAATTGGATTAAATTGTAAAAATATAATATAAATACAATTTAAAACCAATTAAAAAGATAATCTAACCACATAAATAAATTAGCTTAAATGAAAGTTTTGAATTAAAATACAACATTTTTCATTTTTCATTAAAAATTGAATTTTATCAGAAAAATAAAAAAAATTACCCAAAATGAATTTTGATGTCCCGATTCTAAAGAAAAATTTATTTGTCCAAATGGAAAATATAAAAGTGACCAAAACTAGATTTAAAGAGGGTTCTCAATTAAAAGGTGGTAAATCGGCCTTTTAAAGTAAATTATGCTTAAAATTAGATTCATTCACATTTTAAGCCTCTAAATTTTATTAAAAAAATGTAAATACATTTAACAAACATGTATAATCATATTTTAGTTATTTTTGTACATTCCTGGCAATACAATGGCTAGGAGTTAACTACCATTTAAAATAATAATATTATATTATTAGTGTGCAATGTAAGATTTGAAAGAAACCCATTGTTGTGTATTGGGTAGGCCATCAAACATAGCAACCCCTTTAAAGTAAAATTAATATTTAATTCAAAAAAATATTAATAAAAAAGAGAGTGTATTATTTCTTTATTTACCTAGGATGTTACATCCATCCCCCCTTTTGGAAATTGCGTAATTGTAATTTTATTCACTTATCAAATAAGTGGGGGTAATTATCTCTCATAGTGTTTTCACATTCCCACGTTGCCTCTTTAACCATATATCTTTTCCACAAAACCTTTACCTGGTGAATTACCTTATTACACAACACTTTCTCTCTACAGTCAAGAATCTGGACTAGTTGTTCCTCAAAAGAGAGATTCTCTTCCAACTGAACTACCTCTAGACTCAAAACATGAGATGGATCTGGAATATACTTTATCAACATTAAAACATTAAAAACATTGTGTACCTTGGATAAACTTGGAGGTAAATCCACTCTGTACACAATTGATCCAACATTCTCCAGGATTTCATAAGGTCCAATGAACCTCAAACTCAACTTTCCCTTACCAAAATGCATAACACTTTTCCATAGAGAAACTTTGAGAAAGGCATGATCACCTACCTCAAAAGAGAGATCCTTCCTCCAATTATCTGCATAACTTTTCTGTCTACTCTAATTTGTTCTCATGTTCTTCTAAATCAACTGCACTTTTTATGCCATATCTTCTACCAATTCTGGTCCCTCAACTTCCTTTCACCTACTTCATCCCAAAAAGTTGGATTTCGACGCCACTTTCCATATAATTTGTAATGCCCCAACCCTAGTTACCCAGAGTCGGTGCATTATTACATAACATTGGCATGATCACGAAAGATCAAGTCTTAAAAGACTGATTTGTTTAGTATCCTTGGAAACACTAGATACATTCATAAGTCTTACATTACATGATAAAATGGAAAACTACAGCAACATAGTCTCCATAGTCCACACTCATATCCCCTTAGACTATCCATGTAGGTCAGTCATAAAATACTTCTTCACATCCGGGGAAAAATAAAAAATAGAAAGGGGTAAGCTCAGATGCTCAGTAAGGATAACAATATAGCAAAAACTTTCATAAATAAGCATAAACATTTAAGGCAATGTATAACTAAAATAAAAGCCTTTTAAACTTGAACTTCAACATAATATGGAAAAAATAAAATTAAATAATTCCATTTACTTATTCACATGGATATTCTACTAGTAGAATAATCACATGAAATGTCAATAACCACTTTTATAATGATGAAATATATAATGCCCGACTATCATAACCACATAGTCAAGGCCTTGTGCCAATACTACAAATAAAATTTTTTCAAGGCCTTGTTCCAAGATACTAGTTTGTCTCATGAGACATACCAATGCATCGAGGAGCTATAGCGGGCTCCACCCATCACTTACTAAGTCCAATGCATTCCTCATATGAACAGGTTTAAATGTAACATAAACATTAGTATTAAAACTAGCATAAGAAATGTCAATACTTTATCCATAAAACATGAATGGTATAAAAATAACACATCCACAGTCAAACATATCACAAAACTTTTAATACAATATGGAAGTTTTGTATCATAATAAATCAACTTCAAATAAGATTAAAATCCATTAGAGGATGTTAACATAGATGAAATCAAAACTATTTGAGAGAAATATCTATTTTTTTTAAATCATTTAAAAGTCACATAATTATATAAAAAATTTACTTTGAAAATATTCATATAATATTTTTAAGGGAAGCTTTGATGATTTTATAATGGCGAAAAATAGCCTCACATGCCGTATAAGTTCAAAAAGACATTCTTACCTTAATTTTGTCGAAAAGGTTAAAAAGGACCTTGTTTGGAAAACGACGGAATGATTACTTTATAAAGATCTTATAAAAAGTCAAAAAAAAGGTATAAATGACTTTAAACCATATTCTATAAAATATTAATAATGTTTTGAAATACATTTTTAAGAAACATGGATGTGTATGATAAAGAGGTCCCAGTAGATACTTACGTAAAAACAACCTCTGATAATAAAGAGATTGTAAAATTAAACCTTACCTTGTACTTTTCCTTGGTGGATGGTAGGATAACCTTCTGTATAATGGTGAAATAATTATTATTAAATTATAAAAAAATCATATACATTAATATGATATTATATATGATCTTTTAACATTGCTTTGTTAATAATATCTTTGTATTCTTGTTGTTTCGGGTGTTAACAGATTCATTTCCTTTATATTATTTGTTATGTGAGTCGTATTTGTTATGGATGGGATGTATCTTATCCATATCCATAATTATATAAAGTCTTTAAATATAACATTTAATCATCAAATGAAAATTCGTCTTGAATGGATATGATGGGGAATGAATCTCATCGTGTTTGTGCAGACGGTAATCCGTACGTACACACGAGTGAAAATATCATTATTTTGATATTAAAATAATATATAATTGTATGGTATATCATATATACATAATAATTATAATGTTATATTTATTATTTACATCAATTACACCTCATTATTATACCCATCCAAATAATAATGTTTTGAATAACAATTACACCACGACGTGGAGACGGTAAGTTGTACGTACGCACGTATGGTGACATGTCATTAAAAGGATGGATAGAAGAATGAATTTAGTTATACCATATTTATAATAACATTATATTATATAGAAGTTACTGGATTCATTATTTTATAATGGAAACAAAAAAGATAAAGTAAGTGGAAGAAGAAAGGAACTTGAAAGAGGTGGTGAGATATTTACCTCTTCTTTGGGTTCTTCCTTTTGATTTGATCAAAAGTGATCCTTAGGTTGGTTTTATGACTAAATTAAGGCCTCTAGTATGAATTGAGGATAGTTGATATGGTATTTTGGCAGAGTTTGGTCGAGCTAAATGTCTTTGAAGGTTTGAATTAGAGATAAGGGGAGTGCCCTTTTATAAGAGGGGTGAGGGGCACCTTAGGAAAAGCTAGAAATATTATTTTATAATAAAATCATTTTCGGTTTTTAATGGCTCCAAATTGGATTATTTAAAGTATAAGGTGGTTATAGGTTGAAAACCACTCAACCAATAGGTTTAAGATAGGTTTGGGTCAATATATTAACTTTATATTTTAGAGTTAACTCTTAGTTAAATAGTTTGACATTTACCATGTCTCTTTGTAGTTTTATATTATATGGTTAATAAACTTACTATATACCACCAATAGAACCCCAAGTGGTTCATTAATGATAAAAATATCATTATATAAGTCTTTTGGCAAAAAATTATATTTTTAGAAATATTATATAAATTAATAATATAATATTTGTTTTAAAAATTCCTTTATGTCAATTTTGACACTATTTAAAAATTGATTTTTGTTAAAGTCCTAAAAATTTTAATAGTTAGAAATAAATTCATTTAATAAATCATAACATGTCATATTAACCTATAAAATTCTTGGATGGCATAAAAACATTCATATTGTATTTATTTTAACATTTATAATATCATTTATTCGAATCTTTCATTAATAAGGAAAATATTGCATCATTATTGTGTCATAAATAAATTTAATTATTAAATGTCTAAAAATTATAAATAAAATACCATTATGTAGGAAATATTTTTATCTTTCTAATTAATATTTATAGTTGAAAATATAACATATATAACCCTATGTAAAAATTGGTTTTCTAAAAGACATATGCTTATGTCATTTTTGTATTTACTTTAACTTAATTAATATAGTGTCATTATCACTTACAAGTGGCTCCATGGGGTCCCAAAATCGACCCAAATATGCCTATTGTTGGAAATTTATCATAAAATAGGGTTATGACACGTGTTAGGGTAATTAATATTATTATAATATTATTGTTTACCCTTATTTACCGGATTTACCCTTTAACCATGGTAAATAAAATATTTACCGAAGTAATTATTCAAAATGTCTAAAAATAAAAGTTACCTATTTACACAATTTGGACCTCCTGATTCTAAATATGTAATCCATTTTTCTAAATTTAAAACACATAAGTGGAAGAAATTAATTTAAAATTAATTCCTGTTGTCAAAACAAAAAAGTGTGTTTTTTAAGAAATAATAACTATCAAACGATTGACACTTGTTTATGTCTAGTTTAAATGTGAAATTATGTCCAATGACCAAAAATAGATTAAATGGAAAAAATATATTCTAACTATAATTTAAAACCACTAAATATTATAATTTATCACTATAAATTATTTGGATTAAAAAAGTTGTTTTTAATTAAAGTTTAGTATTTTTCACTATTCGTCAAAAATTGGAAGTTCTCAGAAAAATACCAAAAACTCACCCTAAGCTAATTTTGTTATTACGAATCTAGAAATGAAGTCCAATTTGAATAATAAAATTTATAAAATTTAAAAAAGTGGGTATTACTATTTATAATGAATACTTTGATTGGTTTTGGTGTGTGTTAGAACCTTGAAGTTGCGTACAACTCACACTACTGTATTATTCAAAGAGAGGTGTATCGTGGAAGCTTGGGGTGTTACATTCTCCCCTCCTTTAAATAATTTCATCCTAGAAATTTCTAGAATATTAATGCATAAAATGACTCGGGTGGTTCTTCATTATATGTTCTTTGGGTTCCCACGTTGCCTCTTCCATATTATGGTTTCTCCATAGAACTTTTACCAGATGAGTCGTTCGGTTTCTTAGCACTTGTTCTCTGGTATCAAGAATCCTGATGGGATCTTCGCAATAAGAAAGATTGGGTTCCAGTTCTACTTTCTCATAAGTGAGTACATGCATTGGGTCAGGCATGTATTTTCTCAACAGTGATACGTGGAACACATCGTGAACTTGGGAGAGACTTGGAGTCATTGCCAAATGGTAAGCTACAACCCCAATTCATTCTAGAATTTCGAAAGGTCTGATGTACCTGGGACTCAATTTACCTTTCTTACTGAAATGTATAACTCCCTTCCATGGATATACCTTCATGAAAACATGATCTCTTACCTGAAATTCCAAATCCTTCCTTCGGTTATCGGCATAGCTCTTCTGCCTACTTTGAGCTGTTTTGATGTGGTTTTGGATTACCTTCACCTTTTCCAACATTTCATCCACCAGTTCTGGGCCTATGAGTTTTCTTTCACCAACACCATCTCTACAGGTTGGTGTGTGACATCTCTTTCCATATAACGCTTCATATGGTGCCATTTGAATACTTGAATGGAAGCTATTGTTATAGGAAAATTCTACCAAAGGTAAATATTGATCCCACGTACCCTGAAAGTCAAGTGATAAAAATCTCAACATGTCTTCTATGGTTTGAATAGTCTGTTCTGATTTCCCATCAGTTTGAGGGTGGTAGGCAGTGCTCAAATGAAGTTTAGTATCCAAGGCCTTCTGAAGACTTTTCCAGAATCTTGATGTAAAACATAGATCACGATCAGAAATAATCGATATGGCTACTCCATAAAGTCTCACAACTTCATTAATATATAGTCTTGCTAGACGTTCAAGAGGTAAATCTTCCCTTATAGCAAGAAAATGTGCTGAATTGGTATGACGATCAACAATGACCCATATTGCATCATTCCTTCTAGGATTATTTAGTAGTCCCATGACAAAGTCCATCATAATATTATCCCATTTCCACTTAGGTATGGGAAGAGGTTTCATGACTCCTCTAGGTTGTTTCCTTCCAGGTTTCACTTGTTGACAAACCATACATCTTGACACAAAATCAGAAATCTCCCTCTTCATGTTGTCCCACCAAAAATGTTCCTTCAAATATCTATACATATTAGTGCTACTAGGGTGTATAGATAAATTGGAACTATGAGCATCATCCAAAAATTCCCTTTTTAGATCAGGTATATCGGGAACACAAAGTCTCTTCCCAAATTTCAAAATTCCATCTTCATACAGAAAGTAACTCAAACTCCCATCAATCACATCTTTAATATTCTTTTGAAACTATTCATCATCGTTCTGAGAACTCTTAATATTTTCTAGTAAAGATAGTTTGGAAATAATTTGAAAAATTATTGATGTTTCACCTTCCATGGTTATTCCCATGTCCATCTTTACTAGATCTATGAAAATAGGATTCCTTTCAACTCTAATATTGTTCAAAACTCCATGATTCTTTCTACCCAAAGCATCTACCACCTTATTTGACTTCCCTGGGTGGTAGTGTATCATGCAATAATAATCCTTGAGTAGTTCAATCCATCTCCTTTTCCTCATGTTGAGTTTTTTCTATGAGAAAATATACTTCAAACTCTTGTGATCAGTATAAATCTCACATTTTTCACCATATAGATAGTGTCTCGATATCTTCAAAGCAAATATTACAGCTGCTAACTCAATATCATGAGTAGGATAGTTTTTCTCATGAATTTTTAACTATCGTGATGCATAGGAAATAACCCTATCATTATGTATAAGGACACAACCAAGTCCTTTCTTTGAAGCTTCACTATAAATAACAAACTCATAATTCCCTGATGGTACAGTAAAGATAGGAGCATTGAATAATCTTCTCTTAAATTCTTCAAAACATTCTTCACACTCTTTTGTCCAAACAAATTTATCCCCTTTTCATGTGATCTTTTTTAATGGGTTATCCAACTGGGAAAAATTCTGGACAAAATATCGATAATAACCTGCTAAACCAATAAAACTGCGTACCTCAGTTATATTCATTGGTGCTGACCATTCTTGGATTGCTCTTGTCTTAGAATGATCAATATACATTCCATCCTTTGAGACAATATGTCCAAGAAAATAAATCTCCTGAAGCCATAATTCACACTTTCTAAAATTCCCATATAATTCATGTCTTCTCAGAGTCTTCAGGATAATGCGCAAGTTATTTTCATGATCTTCGTAGATTTTGGAGTATACCAAGATATAATCAATAAATACCACTACAAAGTCATCAAGATATTCCTTGAAAACTATATTCATTAGATCCATGAAAATAGATGGTGCATTAGTCATCCCAAAAGGTATTACTATAAACTCACAATGCCCGTACCTGGTTCAAAATGTTGTTTTTGGAATGTCTTCCTTCTTCACACACAACTGATGATATCCAGATCGAAGGTCAATCTTTGAAAAGTATTGATCTCCATGAAGTTGGTTGAATAAATCATCAATGTGAGGTAGGGGATATTTGTTCTTTATTATTATAGAATTGATCTCCCTGTAGTCAATGCACAACCTCATAGATCCATTTTTCTTCTTAACAAAAAGAACAGGGGCTCCCCATGGAGAAACACTAGGGTGAATAAATCCTTTATTACTAAATTCTTCTAGTTGTTTCTTTAGTTCCACTAATTCCACAGTGGCCATTCTATAAGGGGTCTTCGATATGGGCCTTGAACCAGGAATTAGGTCAATGGAAAACACAATTTCTCATTCTGGAGGATGTCCAGGTAAATCCTCTAGAAAAACATCAATATATTCTTTCACAATAGGTATATCCTCTATTTGAACATTCCTTTCTTCACCCACAGTTATTTCATTCTCTTCCTCCCCAATAATTGAATTTATTTGAGCTACTAGGGGTGGATCTAAATAAGAATTAGGTGGTGACGATTCTGCTCTAAAGATAAGGTGTTCCTTATCATCATCATCGTAAATAGTAACCTCCTTCCTCTTACAATAAATTTTTGCATCATGGTCTGAAATCCAATCCATACTGAGTATTATATCAAATTCAATCATGGGTATGATGATGAGATCAGTAGATAAATAACATTTATATGCTCTAATGGGAACGGGTTCACAAAACTTTGTTGCAATGATACTTCCCTTAGGAGTTTTAACTGACAACTCACTTGTTAAATCAAATTGTAAATATCTAATTTTCTTAGAAAACCAGGAAGATATGAAACAATGCAATGATCCAAAATCAAATAAATCATTTTATAAACTTGAGGAAACCATTAAATTACCTGCCGCCACGTCTTCTAGAGCTTCAACATCAGTAGTAGTGATAGCATAAGCTTGGCCTTTATCCCTTGGCCTTTTCTGTGGTAAGTTCCCCTGACGCTTAGAACATTCATTTACATAATTTTCCATCTCCCTATAATTGTAGCACTGAACATTGGTAGCTTCTTTCTTCCCCTTGCAATCACGAGCTTGGTGGCCTTTTTCACCACACTTGTAACAAACTCTCATTCCCTTCAAGAAAGTACTGGGGTTTTTCTTCCAACATTTACTACAGGATGGATATTCAACTTTTTCCTTCTTCCACTTATTTCCATTTCTAGAGTGATCAGTAGATCTCTTCTTCTCTTGCTTTTTTTTAAATTCATAAGACTTAGAGAATTATTTTTCTATCTTGATAGGACATGAGACAATATCTTTGTATGATGAGAAGTATTATGAGACTAATTATTGATGGAGAAATGTGTTTAACCCATCAAATAAATGATCAATATTAATTCTTGGGTTACGTATATAATCTGCAGCATGCCTCACTAACCTTGTAAAGTTAGCCTCATACTTTGCGGCATCCTCATCATCCTTTTGCCTCAGGCTCAGAAATTATCTTTTTATATCTGCTCGATGGTCATGAGGAAAGTATTTTTCTAATAAAATATCATTAAACTCCCTCCATTACATATTTGATACTTCATAATCTTCCTTTGTGTTTTGAAACAATGACCACCATTGATCAGAATCTCCAGTAAGGTGGTAAACTGTCATGATAACTTTTTCCCTTTCGCTACTCCCCAAGGCATGGAATATTTTCTTTAAGGAATTTATCCATTGCTCAGATACTAGTGTATTTTTACCCCCACTGAATTTTGGTTGTTGTTGCCTCATGAAGCGATCTAACATTGATCCTCCACGCTGCGGATTAGGGTGCTCTATACGGGTAAGGTTATTATTCATAACCTCAGTGAGTTGTCCCAATATGGTGATTAGCTGATCAACATCAGTTGCATCCCCAGCTCCACTATAATTATCTTGAGCTATAGGGCAATCCCTACATGGATTGTGTGAATTGATACAGTTTTCATTCCTTCCATCGGGTTCCATTTCTAAACAATGGAATACACTAGATTATTTTATGAATTGTAATACATAAATCCAAACCTGTAAAACACTTAACATAAATTGAACAGTTTATGGATATAATCTATAATCATAAAAATGTTCTTTGAGGAAGTATATACTCATAAACCCTTCATAATTGTTTTTAAATAAAATTATAATTATCCTAAGAATATCCCCCGGGAGTGTCGTAACCAAGAGTACAGTAAGTCCCGTTTTCATACACTAGTTCTCTTTCGAGTCTAACTCAAAGTGGTGTTTTTGGGTTTTACCTATAGGTACATCTGTGCCAAAGCCGCATCTACCTACTCGTATCCAGATAGGGATGTATTTCTTGTAAAAATCACAAAATCTATACAATACCAAAATTCTAGGAATTTTTTCTATACTAATCCTCAAAGTCCATCTTATGTCTATGTGTTCTAATCAGAGTTTATCTAAATCTAGCTTCCAACGTTTGTACTAAACTTCCTCTAATACCAATTATAATGCCCCGAACCTGGTTACCCAGAGTCGGTGCATTATTACATAACATTGGCATGATCACAAAAGATCAAGTCTCGAAAGACTGATTAGTTTAGTAGCCTTGGAAACACTAGATACATTCATAAGTCTTACATTACATGATAAAATGGAAAACTACAACAACATAGTCTCCATATTCCACACTCATATCCCCTCATACTATCCCTATAGGTCAGTCATAAAATACTTCTTCACATCCAAGGAAAAATAAAACATAGAAAGGGGTGAGCTCAGATGCTCAATAAGGATAACAATATAGCGGAAACTTTCATAAATAAGCATAAACATTTAAGCCAATGTATAACTAAAGAAAAATTCTTTTAAACTTAAACTTTAGCATAATATGGAAAAAATAAAATATAATAATTCCATTTACTTATTCACATTAATATTCTACTAGTCTAATAATAACATGCAATATTAATAACCACTTTCATAATGATGGAATTCATAATGCCAAACTATCATAACCACATAGTCAAGGCCTTGTTCCAAGACAACAAATAAGATTTTTTCAAGGACTTGTTTCAAGACACTAGTTTGTCTCATGAGACCTACTGATGCATCGAGGATCTATAGTGGGCTCCACCCGTCACTTACTAAGTCCAGTGCATTCCTCATATGAACTAGTTTAAACATAACATAAACATTCATATTAAAACTATCATACAAAATGTCAATACTTTGTCCATAAGCCATGATTGGCATAAAAATAACACATATACAGTCAAACATATCACAAAACATTAAATACAATATAGAAGTTTTGTATCATAATAAATCAACTTCAAATAAGCTTAAAATCCATCAAAGGATGTTGACATAGATGAAATCAAAACTATTTGAGAGACATATCTATTTTTTTGAAATCATTTAAAAGTCACATAATTATAAAATAAAACATTTACTTTGAAAATATTCTTATAATCTTTTTAATAGAAGCTTCGGTGATTTTATAATGGTGGAAAATATCTCCACCTACCGTATAAGTTTAAAAATACATTCTTACCTTAATTTTGTCGAAGAGGTTAAAAAGGACCTTGTTTGGAAAACAACAGAAAGATTCCTTTATAAACATCTTATAAAAATTCAAAAAAGGGTATAAATGACTTTAACCCATATTCTATAAAATAGTAAGAATGTTTTGAAATACATTTTTAAGAAACATGGATGTGGATGATAAAGAGATCCCAGTAGATACTTACGTAAAAACAACCTTGGATAATAAAGTGATTGTGAAATTAACCCTTACCTTGTACTTTTCCTTGGTCGAGGGTAGGTTAAACTCCTATAAAATGGTGAAATAATTTTTATTAAATTATAAAAGAATAATATACTTTAATATGATATCATATCTGATCTTTTAATATTGATTTGTTAATAATATCTTTGTATTATCATTGTTTCGGGTGTTAATGGATTCATTTTCCTTTATATTCTTTGTTATGTGAGTCATATTTTTTATGAATGAGATGTATATTATTTATATCCAAAATTATATCAAGTCTTTAAATATTATATTTAATCATCAAATGAAAATTAGTCTTGAATGGATACGATGGGGAATGAATCTCATCGTGTTCGTGGAGACGGTAATCCGTACATGCGCACAAGCGACAATATCATTATTTTAATATTAAAATAATATATAATTGGATGTTATATAATATTTAAAGAATAATTATCCTGTTATATTTATTATTTACATCAATTACACATCATTATTATACCAGTCCAAATAATCATGTATTGAATAACAATTACACCACGACGTAGAGATGGTAAGTCATACGTATGCACGTATGGTGACATGTCATTAAAAGGATGGATAGAAGAATGAATTTAGTTGTACCATATTTATAATAACATCATAGTATATAGAAGTTACTGAATTTATTATTTTATAATGTAAACAACAAAGAGAAAGGAAGTGGAAGAAGAAAGGAACTTGAAAGAGGTGGTGAGATATTTACCTCTTCTACAGGTTCTTCCTTTTGATTTGATCAAAAGGGATCCTTAGGTTGGTTTCTGACTAAAGGAAGTCATCTATGATGAAGGTAGGACAGTTGAAAGGGTATTTGGGTAGATTTTGTCCAATCCAAATGGCTTTGAAGGTGTGAATTATAGAGAAGGGGGAGTGTCCTTTTATAAGAGGGGTGAGGGGCACCTTAGGAAAATCTAGAAATATTATTTTATAATAAAATAATTTTCAGTTTCTAATGGATCAAAAGTGGATTATTTAATGTTTAAGGTGGGGATAGGTCAAAAAACACTCAAACAATAGGTTTTATACAGGTTTTGGTCACTATATTAACATTATCTTTCATATTTAACTCTTAGTTAAATAGTTTGACATTTACTATGTCTCTTTGTATTTTTATATTATAATGTTAATAAACATACTATATACCTCCAAGAGAACCCCAAGTGGTTCATTAATGATACAAATATCATTATATAAGTCTTTTGGCTGAACCTTATATTTTAAAAAAATTATATAAATTAATAATATAATATTTGTTTTAAAAATTCCTTTATATCAATTTTGACACTATTTAATAATTGATTTTTGTTAAAGTCCTAAAAACATTATTAATTCGAAATAAATTCATTTAATAAATTATAACATGTCATATTAACCTATAAAATTTGTGGATGGAATAAAAACTTTCAAATTGTATTTATTGTAACATTTATAATATCATTTATTTGATTCTTTCATTAATAAGGAAAATATTGCATCATTATTGTGTCATAAATAAATTTAATTATTCAATGTATAAAAATTATAAATAAAATACCATTATCTAGGAAATATTTTTATCTTTATAATTAATATTTATAGTTGAAAATATAACATATATAACCCTATGTAAAAAATGTTTTGCTAAAAGATATATGCTTATGTCATTTTTGTATTTACTTTAACTTAATTAATATAAAGTGTCATTATCACTTAAAAGTGGCTCCATGGGGTCCCAAAATTGACCCAAAGATGCCCATGGTCAGACATGTATCATCCAATAGGGTTAGGACACGTGTTAGGGTAATTTAATATTATTATAATATTATTTTTTACCCTTATTTACCGGATTTACCATTTAACCATGGTAAATAAAATATTTACCGAATTATTCAAAATATCTAAAAATAAAAGTTACCTATTTACACAATTTGGACCTCATGATTCAAAATATAGAATCCATTTTTCTAAATTCAAAACACATAAGTGGAAAAAATTAATTTAAAATTAATTTCTGTTGTCAGAACAAAAAGCGTGTTTTTTAAGAAATAATAACTATCAAAAGATTTACACTTGTTTATATCTACTTCAAATGTAAAATTACATCCAATGACCAATATTGGATCAAATGGTAAAAATATATTCTAACTATACTTTAAAACCACTCAATAGTATAATTTATCACTATAAATTATTTGGATTAAAAAAGTTGTTTTTAATTAAAGTTTAGTATTTTTCACTATTCATCAAAAATTGGAAGTTCTCAGAAAAATAACAAAAACACTCCCTAAGCTAATTTTGATATTACAAATCCAAACAATGAAGTCCAATTTGAATAATAAAATTTATAAAATTTCAAAAAGTGGGTATTACTATTCATAACGGCTACTTTGATTGGTTGTGGTGTGTGTTAGAACCTCTAAGTTGCGTACAACTCACGCTGCTGTATTATTCAAAGAGAATCATATTGTGGAAGCTTATGGTGTTAAATAATTCCTCAAATGGAGCCATCTGTATACTGTAATGAAAACTATTATTATTTGAAAATTCAACCAAAGAAATATGTTGGTCCCATCTTCCCTGGTAATCCTTTGAGCAAGCACATAGCATATCCTCCAAGGTCTGAATTGTTCGTTTTGATTGCCCATCTGATTGAGGATGAAAAGTTGTACTAAAATTTAATTTAGTACCCAACAACTCCTGAAAACCTTTACAAAAGTTAGGAGTAGACCTGGGATCACGATCAGATACAATAGAGAGGGGAACACCATATAACCGGACTATCTCTTAAACATAGAACCGAGAAAGTTGATCTGGAGACAAAGTATCTCTAATAGGAAGGAAATGAGTAGATTTAGTCAATCAATCAACAATAACCCAGATTGCATTATTACTCAATATTTATTTGGTAATCCCATAACAAATTATGTGGATATTTTTTCCCATTTCCACTCTGGCACAGGTAAAGACTAAAGCATTCCTTTCGGTAACTGCAACTCTGCTTTAACCTACTGACAAGTCGAACACTTCACAATAAAGTTAGTAATATCTCTTTTCATTCCATCCCACCAGTAATACTCTCGAAGATATCTGTACATATTAGTACTTCCAGGATGAACTGAAAACGGTGAACTATGAGATTCACATAACAACTCATTCTTCAACTATGAATCACAAGGCACACATAATCTCTTCTCAAACCTCAAAACACAATCACTATCAATGTTAAAATCAGAAAACTTACCCTTATGAACTAACTCTGCCTTTTTTTGCAACTCATTTTCTTCCTTCTGTGATTTCTTAATTCTATCTGAGAGAGATGATTTCACTAACACCTGAAACAAAACAGAAGAATTTCCTACACCAACAACTTCTATGCCAAAGTTCATCAAATCAAAAACCAAAGGATCTTGTTCCAAACGTAGCATGGTTAATGAAGCATCACTTTTTCGAATCAAAGAATCATCCAATTTATTGTCTTTTCCCATATGGTAAAGGATCGTGCAATCATAATCCTTGATTAATTCCATCCATCTCCTCTGTCTCATGTTCAATTATTTTTGAGTGAATATATACTTTAAAATTTTTTGATCAGTATATATTTCAAACTTTACCCCATACAAATGATGCCACCAAATTTTTAAAGCAAAAACAACAGCAGTTATTTCCAAATCATGTGTAGGGTAATTTAACTCATGAGGTTTCAACTGACGTAAAGCATAAGAAATTATCTGATCATTCTGCATAAGGACATAGCCAAGTCCGTTTAACAAAGAATCACTGTAAATAACAAAATTACCATTTTTGGAAGGCGGTTCCAAAACTAGATCATTCACCAACCTTCTTTTCAATTCCTGAAAACAATCATCACATTCTTTTGTCCAAAGTAACTTAACACATTTTTAAGTTAACTTAGTCATTGGACTAGATAACCATGAAATATTCTCAACAACCTCTGGTAATAACCTGCTAAACCAAGAAAACTATGGATCTCGGTTATATTTGTGGGTCTTGGCCATTCTTCAACAACTTTTTTTTAGTAGGATCAATAGTTATGCCATTTTTTGAAACAATGTGACCAATGAAATTTGTTGTAACCAAAACTCACACTTGCTGAATTTCCCATACAATTTCTCTTCTTTTAAGGTTTACAATACAACCCTTAAATGACTTTAGTTTTCCTCTCTAATTTTGGAATAAACCAAGATATCTTCAATAAACACAACCACTATTTATCACCTGATTCAACTAATCCATCACTACAACAGACTGTTTGATTCTGATTCTGACCATCTCTGGATGCTAATTTGGAAGGTCATTTCCCTCTATATGCCTTCCTAGAATAGCTTCCCTAATTCCTCTATGAAAACCCATTCTGAACACATAAATATCTTAGGTGAAGCAACATGATAATCTGTAAGTGCTATATCATTTCAATATTACCATAAATTAATTTATGGATATTAATTTAACAAAACCCTAACTACTAAAGTTATCTAAACTGACCTCTAAAACCAACTATAAGGACCCAGTCTTTAAACATTAAATAATATTGAATTAAAAAAATAATTCACATTTAGGAAATTTTCAGGTTTAGAGTTTTAGATAATTAGGCCATAAACATATACATGATGACTTGAAAAATACATGTAGACACATCTACTCAGTTTCCATTTTTTTCACAAAATAAAAACTCTTGAAAAAAAGAGTCATGTCTAGTTCTATGTTTTAGACAGCATGACATTTGCTTGATCTCATCCTTCATCCTATTTCACTTTATTTCCTGTGAAAAACATTTCAAAAACTTGGGATGAGCATAAAAAGCTCAGTAATGGATACACAAAGAAGAAAAACTATTAGTTTTTTAAAACATCAAGTAAACCATGAATACTTTATCATAAGTAATACTTCTCACCTTTATGAAGTATTAAATACTCTTCACTGAATAAGATATTATTTCTTACCCTTTTGTAACCAAAAGATTACTATAAAACCCATATAAATAACACATAACATATAAAGGTAACTTGGGACATAAACATTCTTAAGTGGGATAACCATACGGTCGACTTCCACACATATCACTAAATGGAATAGTCATACAGCCAACTTCCATACAAAATGAATTAGAGGTTATAACGTAAACACCAGTCCTAGTTTATCACAGCACCATCCATCATTTGGTTTATCATGTAACCACCCATCAAATGTCCAAGTACCATTATAAAATCATAACACATAAAATATTTCAAATATAAACATTTCACTCATAACATTTAATTTTAAATCACAAGAAATAATTTCAAGATATTGAAATAATCAATCCATTTCAAAAACCATTTTCAATACCAAAACACCAAAAAATAGAATAATGGATTTCCTTTTCATTTTAGAAAACATTAAGTCTTATAGAGGAATCTAAATAACGATTACGAAGGGGGAGAGGTCATTGTCGCCGCAAACGTGAAAAACATTCTGTTTTTCATTTAGTAAAATGCTTAGTAGAGAAAAGATTCCATTTTAATGAATGAAAAAGTCAAAAGGTTTTATTATACACTTTGTAAAAGAAGAAGGTATATATTATCGAAATATGCTTCAATGAAAGGAGATTGAGACGAAGTCCTTTACCACGTGTCCGACTTGACTCGTTTGTTCTTTAATTTCTTGAATAATAAACTAAAGTTAATTTATACTTGCTTAAGAACATTTTTCAAGTTAATTATTCCTTTTATACCACTTATTACCATGTTATAAACATTATGTAATCATTTAAGTTAAAAATGGTCATTTTGTCAATATTTGGTACTTGAGTCAAATATGAACTTTTTATATTTAAAAGTTGTTCACGTGGTCAAAATTTCATTATATCCAGAGTAATATTCATGATTTATATATCATATATATAATATATATTCAGTATATATATGTATTTATAACAGTAAAAAACATTTGGAGATAAGAAATTAAATGCACCGTTCATGGAGACGCTAAGTCGTACATACGTATGAATGCTACTATCATTTATATTTCATATTTAATGGAATTAAAACATAATAATACATAGGTATATTATAATTCCAGTATAGTATCATATATAATATCATTAACTCTATCCTTTATATGTACCACATATGGTATGAACGAGTCATATCACTTTGAGGGGGTGGTAGTCCTCACTTCCTCAAATGAAATTATCACGCTTACCCATAATGGAAACTATAAAGGTATGATATAAATGGGAAATACATAAGAATAAATAAAAAATAAACATAATATATATCATATATAAATACAGTTTCATCTTAATGGCTACTATGAGAGGCGGTAGGAGATAATTGAATAGTCATCATTTCGTGAGGCGTTATTTTGTCATCCACAAAAATAATATGTTCTTCACCCATTAGATGGAGGTGTGTGTAAGTGTAGTTATAATACTTCTCATAACAACATCCTAGTATATTTAAGATACTATTTTTTTTATAAAATAAAGTAATAAAAATATTTCAGGGGTTGGAGAAGTAAAATAAAAGAAAAGAATTTAAGAGAAACCATTACCTTTAATTTGGGTAACTTACTTCGGTTTGAACTAAAAGGACTTCTTGAAGTGCCTTCTTCCTAATTTAAGGCTTCTATAAGAAGGTTAGGTATTTAGGTATATTAATTTTATAGAGGTTGGATGAGACAAAATGCTTGAGAAGTGTGACTAATGGGTTAGAAGTGGTGTCCTTTTATAAGGGGGGAAGGTCTCTTTAGGAAAGTTTGAAACAATTATTTTATTATAAACTTATCATCAGTTTCAAAAGGTCCAAAAAACATTAAAGTTGAATATAAGATGACTCATGGTCGAAATAAAATCATACAATAAGAATTTTACAGGTTTTGGATATTTTTTTAATATTTATAATCTTATTTATTTAAATCATTTATTAATGAGGTAAATACTACATCATTTTTGTGTCATAAATAATTTTATTTATTTGATGTATAAAAATTATAAAAAAATACCATGATGTAGGAAATATTTTTAGATTTATAATTAATAATAGTAGTAGAAACGATAACTTATATAAACCCATTGGGCGAAGGTACTGTAGCGGTATTGTAGCAGCAGCGGTACTGTTGATCGGCGGGTACTGTAGCAGCGGCAGGGTACTGTAGCGGTGGCGGTACAGTGCGGGTACTGTAGCAGCTGGGTTACTATTCACAGAATTAAAATTGGGCCAAAAAATTGGGCCTCTGGGCTATGTAATGGGATACAAGCCCACTGGGCCTTCGGGCTATGTAACGGGTTCCCTCAACCCAGTTAAAAAGCGGTTTGCTTTGCTTTATTAGTAAAAATGAGGCTTCGGCCCCAACCTTTAAAAAAAATCTAAAGTGTCATTATCACTCTTAAGTGGCTCCATGGGGTCCAAAAATTGACCCAAAGATGCCCATGGTCATCCACTACTCATAAAATAAGGTTAGAAAAAGTGTTAAGGTAATTTTGTATTGTTATGGTATTCTTTTTTCCTTGAATTACCCTATTTACCTTTAACCGCGGTAAATAAAAGTCAAAAGTTTCTATTCACCAAAAATTATTTTCATCTTATTGAACCAAATTCCACTTAATAATAACAACCATGTATGTAGTATTTTTTAAATTCAATTCACATAGGTGGTAAAATTTCATTTAAATGAAAAAGTCAGTTTTTTAACTACTACTAAATGGTTTCACTATTCATCAAAAATTGAAGTTTTTCAGAAAAATACCAAAAATTCAGACTAAGCTATATTTGATATTCCAAATTCAAAAATGATTTTTATTTTAAAAAATTCAAAACAAAAAAGTGGCAGAAATTAATTTAAAATTAATTCCCGCTGTCAAAACAAAAGGCATGTTTTTAACAAATAATAACTATCAAAATATTGACTGTAGTTTTTGTCCCATTTCAAAGTGCAATTGCTTCCATTCACCAACATTGGATTAAATGATAAAAATATAATCTAAATACACTTTAAATCCAATTAAAAAGATAATCTAACCATATAAATAAATTATATTAAAAGGTA
The DNA here is from genome assembly GCA_963277665.1 of Viscum album. Taxonomy (NCBI): domain Eukaryota; kingdom Viridiplantae; phylum Streptophyta; class Magnoliopsida; order Santalales; family Viscaceae; genus Viscum; species Viscum album. The sequence continues at coordinate 703,887,215 of OY728164.1, read as the reverse complement.
TTTTTGAATTAAAATACAATATTTTTCATTTTTCATTAAAAAATGAATTTTATCATAAAAATACCAAAAAATTACCCAAAGTGAAATTTGATGTCCTGATTCTAAATAAGAATTTTATTTGGTCAAATGGAATATATAAAAGTAACCAAAACTGGATTTAAATAGGTTTTTCCATTAAAAGGCGATAAATCAACCTTTTAAAGTAAATTATGCTTAAAATTAGATTAATTCACATTTTAAGCCTATAACTTTTATTTGATAAATGTAAATACATTTAAAAAACATGTATAATCATATTGTAGTTAGTTTTTTACATTCCCTCCAATAAAACGGCTAGGAGTTAACTACCATTTAAAATAATAATATTATATTATTAGTGTGTAACGTAAGAGTTCAAAGAAACTCGTTGTTGCGTATCGGGTACGCCATCGAACATAGCAACCCCTTTAAAGTAAAATTAATATTTAATTCACAAATTATTAAAAAAATAGAATGTATTATTTCTTTATTTACCCAGGATGTTACATTTTGGTTTTAAAAATGGTTTTGATAAAGCATTGATTATGTCAATATCTTCAAATGATATATTGGGATTGCAATGTGGAAATTTTATCTTTCATTTATGCTTGTTTTATGTGTTATTATTATGTTATGGTTCTTGGTAATTGCTTATGTATACTGGTGGTTCTGTGATAAACTGAGGGTAGGTGAGCCTGAGATAACTCTCCAATGCATTGGGTAACGTAACGGAGGTAAACTTTAAGGTTTCTCCTAAGAGATTTAGGGAATATATTGTGATGGGTATTTCAAACGTAACCATTAAGTTTACTACCTATGTTGTTTTGAAATCTGCAATGCAAGTATGTTATGGATTCCACAAGTTACCATTATGATTTATGATTTCTATGAGTTATTCATAAATATTATGATTTCATGAGGTATGTCAAAGATATTATGTTTTATGAGTTAAAATTATGATCTCATTGATTTGTATGTATTCATGGATTAATTTTTTTCTTTCCTTATTTTATAACCCTTACTAAGACGTTTATGCTCATCCCATGTTTTTGAAATATTTTTCACTCGGTATAAGGAAGGATAAGAGAAATGAAGAATTAAATAAGATTTTTATCAAGAAAATAATTCTTATTTTATTTAGGGAGTATTATTATTGTGAAAAAAATTGGATAAAGTATAAGTTTATACTTTTTATGTCACGAACCAGTATGGATACCCTCATAACCCGATAACTAAGCCAGCCCTGAAATAGCCCAAAGGGCATTCCCAATTCCCATGGGTCGATGACAAGCACTTGGAATCATAAAACATACAAGTGGAAATGATTTCTTCACAAGAATACAGAAGCAAAAGAAAACAAGCCAATATAAATAACAAAAGAATCTCCACTGAGAGTGAAGTACCAGAATACAACAAGTCTTAAAAATCCCAAAACATTAAAACCCAAGTACAAAAATAGGGAAACACAACCCAAGTCCCAGAATACATAACTCATGAATATCGAGGTTCAATACCTAGATCAACCACCAAGTGATCATTTCCCCTTGCTCGAACCTGGAGGAAGGAATTTTACAAACACCCGAAGGCAAAAGTTGCATGTGAGATATAATTCCAAGTAGGGTCTCACCAAGTATTCCATAACAGATTCCAATAATAGATTAACCAAGAAAGTGCTTTCAATTTTAAAAGATAAATAGGTTTGAAATTTTAAAGCATAATTAAACAAATCATGCTATACATTTCAAATGATGCAAACAAATATTTTAAGAAATTATTTTTAAAAATGATGGAATCTTTCTACAACAATGGATTAAATAAAAATAGTTACATAAAACAGTTTATGTAAATTTATATGTCATGTAAAGTAGTTTAAAACATTGGAATTCATTTATATTTTAAATATAAATAACAAGCGAGATACATGGTCATCTACCAAATAGGTACTATAATATTCTCAGTTATAGGACTCTGCACTCTCTAAGTGAACTCTGCAAAATGTGTATGCACACATCTTGATTACACTAGCCAAAGGCGACTCATCACCAACTCATCAGGGTTGTGACCCACTGCATGTATATTTTAGAATGTTGTAATAGCATAGAGTGTGTCCACATAACTCACTAACTACCTAAGGCTTGTATATTCTCTTACATAATCAATGATGGAAATTTTATTTTAATACTACTTAAAAATACAATTTAATCCCATTATTTTATTTCCATGCCATTTTTTCATTTAAAACCAAAACAAGTTTTAATCAAAACATGCATCTTTTTCAAGATAAAACCAATGGGTTTTTATCAAAACATTTTAAGCCATGTTCTCAAGTTTTAAATCCATTCAAAACCAACACCATCATTTCACGATTCATTCACACAATTAAATTCAACAGTTTAATTGAAAATTTTTCTATAAAAACTCCAAATTAAATTCAACAATTTAAATCATCAATTGAAATAAATTAAAAAAAATCAAGGTTAATCTTTGTTTTTTGGAAAATCGGGATGGAACCACCTACATCAAGGTCGTTGATGTCAGTATCAATGATTAACCACCCTATATCGTACAATACCCCCTCTGCATGACTGTATTATTGTAAGCGTTGACATAATAATGTTCGACAATTTTCAAGGGTTCCTAAAACCAATACCATTTATTTTATTTCAAAATAAAATATCATATGCAATGATAGTTTCTATCTCCTAAATAATTCCTAAATTACCATTCTAGGCCATCATATTCACACATAATATCCTCCATAAAAATAATTATCTTTGATAAACTCACAATTATCATTTTAATAATATTATTAATCAACCTCTGATAATCTCAAAATTATCATTTGATAATTATATTAATTATCCTTTGATAAAATATGTAAAAAATATATTTGATATTTCCATGCAATTGATCTTTGATAATTATTTACAATTCTCATTTTACAATTCTTAACAATTGTCTTTTGATAAATTCACAATATTTATCTTTTAATAATTTCTTTATAGATATTAATTTAATTAATTTAGTAATTATATTCTAATAATTACTCTTTATAAAGTATCATTATTTTAAATTTATCTAATGCTAATTTTATGAAATTATTATTTGATAATTTTCTTTATAAATACCCTCCAATAATCTTTTGCAATTATCCTTGGATAAATAAATGAAATTTTCATTTTCTAATTTCATTTAATTACACCTTGATAATCCCATGTGATTATCATTTCATAAAACAAAAATTATATTTTGATAATTTTGTGCAATTACGTTTGGATAATTATATGAATTTATCATTTTCTAATTCTTAAAAATTATCCTTTTATGATGTTGATAATAAATCCATGTGATTATTATATTAAAATTATCCTTTTATAAAATTGGATTATCAGAAATAATAATTCATGATGGAATCATCTAAAAAATATTTAAATTATCACTTGATAATTCAAGGTTGATCATTTTTTTTCATAATGTTTTTCTTTTTAATTATAAAAATAAAGGAATAAATGAAATAATTAAATAAAAGAAATAAAATTAAACTAAATACTTGTATATCTCTCTCACAAGTGAAATAACACAAAACCTTATGGAGGTCCAACACCGAGGAGCCAACCTAGACAATGAGATCGCCGAGGAGGAAGAACTAAAGAGATCCACTAGTCGCACACTAATAATATATGGACTGTTTGGTTTCAATGGAGCTAACCAAGGTTAGACTCTGAGACTATTGGGTATTTTAATACCCACACCGCATATCTTTCCCAACTTAAGAACATCGAATCAAAACGATTTAAATACTCAACAGAGTGCTTGAAGACACCCCATTAATGCGCTGATTAAAGAAACGGTTCAAAATGATCCATAATTGAAGTTTTTAGAACTCCCACCCCATAAAAATGGAGTTTGGTGTGAATGTTAGTGATGATGAATAGTGCTGTGTTTTTTTAACAATTAAATGAATTTAATAAAATTAATTATTTAATGTAAAAATTAAATGACACCAAAGATCCATTGAAAATGAAAGTAATACCCCGTCTAGGGTAAACACCCCATTCCGGACCCAATAGTGGTCTCGAATTTCTCAAATGATGAGTGGTTTGAGATATATTAATAATTTATTAATGAAAACTTATAATAACTAATTAATTAATTTAAAAGTGTTATTTTTTTGAGCGAGGCATCAAAACGCCCAACACATACAAATGTTATACTCTGTCTAGGGTAAAAAAAATCAGTTTAAACCCATCAATGCTCTCAGATTTCCCATATGATGAACTGTTTGGGAGATATTTAATTATTTTTAATAAATAATATATTAAATATTATTTAAAAATTTTATCTCACGAGTGAGGCATCCAAAATTCTAGCACCTTCGAATATTATACCCCTCCTAGGGTAATCACCATATTTCAGACATAATCGTGGTCTCAAATTTCTCATACGACATACCATTTTGGAGTTATTCAATTATTTTGAATAAATTTCTCATCTGTAAAATAATATAATTAATATTTTTATTTCTTCCTCTTTGAGACTTTATAAACCACAAAAACTCATACTTACACAGTGTTTAACTTATAAAATATTTAATTGAATATTCCAGACTATTAATTGGTCATTTTACCATTCTGCAATGTGTTTAACAAAAACACAACTTTTTACTAATAAACTATTTTCCCAATTAACATAATAATAATTTAATATAATAAAGTTTAGGAATACTGAAATAGTAATGGGATGTTACAACATCCCCACTATAGGAACTTTCTGTCCCCAGAAAGCCTATGAAGAATCCTCTGCATCAAAAAGATGAGACCGTTACTCTCTAATCAATGCCTCCCTTTCCCATGTCAAATGAGAATAAAAACCATTCTGTCATAGTACATGGACCAGAGGTATCATCATCCCACAAAGTACCTTAGTCTCAGAATCAACAACCCGGACTGGTCGTTCAGTCATAGATAAATCTGGTTTAATCTGAATATCACTCCAGCTCAAAATGTGAGATGGATCTAAGAGATACTTTCATAGCTACGATACATAGAACATGTTATGTATAGAAGTCAGTTGTGGTGGTAGATCTAGATGGTAAGAAACTTTCCCTATGAGACCATCAACCTCAAAAGGTCCCACAAAACGAGGAGAAAGCTTCCCTTCCCTCCCAAGACGTAAATGACCTAATTGGGGTGAAACCTTCAAGAACACCTGGTCACCAACTGGGAACTCCAGAGGTCTACGGTGACGATATTCATAAGACTTGTACCAGTTCTGTGATTTCAACATTCTCTAACAAATCAACTAGATCTTAGCTACCGCCTATTGGACCAAACTCAGTCCTACCAATGAACTTTCACTAATATCTAACCAACATAAAGGATATTTACAAGGATGGCCATACAATACCTAAAAAGGATCCATTTTGATCACGAACTGATAATTTTTGTTATAGGAAAACTCAACTATCCCTAGATGGTCATCCCAATCCCCACCAAATTCAAGAACATAGGTACAGAGCATATCCTCAAGGGTCTATATAGTTCTCTCTATCTGGCCGTCTAACTGTGGATGGTAGGTCATGCTCAAATGGACCTAAGATACCATTGCCTCTTAAAGGCCTCTCCAAAAGTGATTAGTAAATAAAGGATCCCTATCAGAGACTATAGAATATGGAACTCCATGCAAACAAATAATTTCTTTCACGTAGAGATTTTCTAACTCCTTAACTTTGGTTGTATATCGAATGGGTATAAAGTGAGCCAACATGGTCAACCTATCGATCACAACCCATATCGTGTTCTTCTTCCTATGGGTTTTAGGTAACCCAACCACAAAGTCCATAGATATTTCACTCCACTTCCATGTAGAGACTGGAAGTGGTTAAAGAAAAACCGAAGGTTTCTGGTGCTCAGATTTCACTTGCTGGCATGTATAGCAACAAGATACAAACTTAGAAATGTCTCATCTCATACCTGACCACCAAAACTATCGTCGTATATCATATAAAATCTTCGTGTTTTCTGGGTGCACAGACCACTGGGAGTTATGGAAACCCCCCATCACATCCTTCCTTGTTGATGATGACACAACGTAACGGTTTTGATAACACAGAACACCCTCTTTGGAGAACGACCATTGTGTGTCAGTCTCCCCACCATAAAGAGGGTCCCTAATTCTATGGAACTCTTCATCAAGCTATAGTTCTGGAAGAATCAACTTGAGAAGAGAAGATGTCAATTGAACACTGGCTAAAGAAACTTCAGTCCCCTTCCACTGAACTTCAATATGCAACTGAGAAAAAAGAGCCATCAAACTCCACTCTTCCAAAGATTCTTTACAGCCTGTGTTGGAAGTTTCTTGGTTAACACATCTACAACAACATTCCTTTTCCCTGGGGTATAGGCAATGTCAAAGTCGAAATATTTCAAGTACTCCACCCAATTCCTTTGGTGAAGATTCAAATACTTTTGAGAGAAGATATAACTCAATCTCTTGTGATCTGAATACACAGTAAACCTTTCTCCATAAAGGTAAGGTCACCAAAACTTAATTGTGTGCATTACAGCTACACGTTCAAGGTCATGGGTAGGATATTTCTTTTCATGAGGCTTAAGCTAATGAGATCCATAGGCAATAATATGATTACCTTGCATAAGGACACATCCCAAACCTGAACCTGATGCATCATTGAAGACCACATAACCATTCCTAGCCTTAGGAAGATTTAACACTGGTTTAGTAGTCAAAAGAATCTTTAACTCAACAAAAGAACTTTGACATTTATCATTCCAGAAAAACTTCACTTCCTGTTGAGTCAGAGAAGTCATCAGAGAAGCTAACTTTGAGAAGTACTTAACAAATCAGTGATAATATCCTGCTAAGCCCAAGAATCTCCAAATATCAAAAACATTTTGTGATTGTTACCAAGTCATAAAGGCCTTCACCTACTCGGGATCAACTGATATTCCCTGTTCTGGTACCACATTCCCCAAGAATTTCACTTCCTAAATCTATAAATTTCACTTTGAAAGCTTAGCATAAAGTTAGTGATTCCTTAGTAGACTTAGAACTATTCTCAGATGATGCACATGATCCTCCTCAGACATTTAGTAGATAAGAATTTCATCCACAAAGACTACCACAAAGGTATCCAAATACTCATGTAAAACCTTGTTCATCAAAGTAATGAAAACTGTAGGAGCATTTGTTAGGCTGAATGACATAATAAGATACTCATAATGGCCATACATACTCTAAAAAGAATTCTTCTAAATGTCATATTATTTTATCCTCAAATAATGGTAACCAGATCGAAGATCAATCTTTTCAAACCACTTCACCCATTTAAATTGATCAAAAAAATCATCAATTTATGGTAATATATATTTTTTATTTATCATAACTCGATTGAGATTTCGATAATCAACACATAAGCGAAGAGAACCAGCAGCCTTCTTGGTGAAGAGAACTGGCACTGCCCAAGGTGACACACTTAGGAATATAAAAACTTTCTCAAGAAGATCATATAACTGAGGCTTCAGTTATTTTAGTCCAATTGGAGCCATTCGGTAAGAGGTAATAGGAACCGGTTCATTACCAGTCATTGAGTCAATAGAAAAATCAACCTCTTTTACTGGTGGAAAACTAGAGAAGTCAGAAGGAAACAATTCGGGAAACTCAGTGACGACTGAAGGAAGATCACCACACATTGAATCCCACTCTAGATCAAAATCAAACACTAATATAACTTTCCCCAACTCTAGATAAGTGGGTCCAACTCTGCTCAACCTTGGGTCACATTCTCCTTGAAAGACAAGAGGCACACCACTGGGTGTAGTAAGACAGTCCCATCAAAGATAACAATCGATCCAGACTTTATTGGAAATGAGTCAATATATCCTGAATATGATGTCAATATATTTCATTTCAAGAACCAAAAAACTCCAAGAACGCTTGACATCTGATAGATAGAAGACACAAGAAAGACTACGGAGACCCTACGGTCTCTTTATACCAAGGGGTGTAGTAATATCCATTGCACATGATAAAAGATCCATAGGTAGATTAAGAAGATTAACAATATGGGTTCAAATAAATGAGTGAGATGCACCGATATCAAATAGAGTGGTCACTAAAGATGAAACTATAGTAATGGTACCTCTCACGGTTGCAGGACATGTGTCTCCTACCTTTGGAGACTCTTCCACTACGTAAAGAAGAATTGTTACAGATGCCTATGGATGGAAACCTTTTGTAGGTGAAGAGTTTGATTTCCCTGTAGTTTTTTGAGGTTTTGATTATCATGTTACACTATGTGTAGTAGAGAAGTGATGGAAGAATATCTATAAGTTCCCTAAACATTCGCAGAATCTACAGCTCTTGGGTGCCTCAGTGCAAACACTCTTAGAATGTCCAGGCTTGCCACACTGATAGCAAGTCAATGAAGTCCCTCCTGGTGCTACAGGAGTTCTGGAATGACTCTGCTATCAAGAAATACAATGAGAAATGTCACGCTTCTATTTTCCTTTAAAGGAACCAATGCTACCACTAGGAGGAAAAGGTACTCCCTTCAACCATGACTTTCCTTCCAGGTCTATCTCAACCATAATCTCCATATTCATCACATCAGAATAAGTGGGTAGCTTCAGTAAGAAAACCTGAGAATGGATATTTGATCGAAGTCCCAACTCGAATCATTGAGCCTTTATCTTCTCATTAGATACAATCCCAGAAGAAAAATACACCAACTCAGCAAAGCGATTTGAGTATTCAGTCACAGTTTTGTTGGCCTGCTCAAGCTAGAAAAACTCCATAGCTTTAGCCAACACCATTGATTCTGGATAGAACTAGTTAGTGAAAAGAACCTTGAAGTCTTTCCACTCTAAACCCTTATGTTTCCCAGTTGTCACCATCATGTCCCACCATCTCCTACTTATTCCCTCTAGCAAGAAGGTGGCACACTTCACCTTGATTGCATCATGTGTTTTCAAGAACCCAAACAGACATTCAATCTTATTCAATCATTCCTCATCATGTTGAGGGTTAGTGGAGCCTTTGAAAACTGGTGGCTTCTGGCATAGGAACTCTTGATAATGATTTCAGAGAATATCCCTATAAGGATCCATAGTTGGATCCTAAATGAGAACTAGAGGTGGTGCATGTCCCAGATCTTGGACAGTGAGAACAATCACCTCAATTAGACTCAGGTCCACAACAGGACTTGCTTGCTGATATTCAACAGAAGCCTCTTTTTTTATCCAATTCCCATGTATTCTCAAATGCATGATGCTAAACAAAATCAAAAAATAAAAAACGTTAGATTAACACTCAAACTGAGTAATAAGGAAACTATTATTAATATAAGGGATAAACAAGATTTGGATTCCACTATCCAAATAAAAACTAGGAAAATACTGGAACTAATCCACAAGTCATATTTCCCTAACCAACCCTGGTGACATAAGGTTCATTACGGTGAGAACAGGCCAGGCACTCAATCGCAACTACCTCCTAAGTCCTGACAAGAATACTCAAGTGCATATTGTCATCAAGGTAAGATGATTAACCTTCCTTTTATACCACTTTATCATGAACCAGCCCAGGTACCCTCCTAACCCGATAACCGAGGTGGGCTTCACATATCCTGAAGGACGTTCATGATCCCTACGGGTCAATAACTAGCACCTGGCATCATACAACATACAAGTGGAAACTATTTTTTCACAAGAATGCGGAAGAAAAATAAAACAAGGTAGTATGCATAATAAAATAATCTGCACTAGGAGTGAAGTACCAGAATACAACAAGGCATAAAAATCCCAAAACATTACAACCAAAGTACAAAAAAAAAAGGAAAGACTACCCAAGTCCTAGAAGACATAAATCACCAAGAATGAGGTTCAACAGCTGGATCCACCTCTAAGTGATCCTTTCCCCTTACTCAATCCTAGAGGAAGGAAGTCTACAAACACCCGAAGGAAAAAGTAAGGTGTGAGATAAAAATCCCAGCAGGGTCTCACCAATGATTCCATAACAGATGCCAATAATATATTAACCAAGAAAGTGCTTTCAATTTTAAAAGATAAACAGGTTTGACATTTTAAAGCATAATTAAACAAATCATTCAATACATTTCAAATTATGGAAATAAATATTTTAAGTAATAATTTTTACAAATGATAGAATATTTCTACAACAATTGATTAAATAAAAACAGTTACATAAAATAGTTTATGTAAATTTGGATGGCATGTAAAGAAGTTGAAAACATTGGCATGCATTTATATTTCAGTTACAAATAACAAGCGAGCAACATGGTCATCTTCCAAATAGGTATGATAATATTCCTGACTATAGGACTCTTCACTCTCTATGTGAACTTAGCAAAATTTGTATACACAAGTCCCAATGACACTGGCCAAAGGCAACTCGTCACCAACCCATTGGGGATATGACCCGCTGTATGTATGTTTTAGAACGTTGTAATAGCATAGAGTGTGTCCACATAATTCACTAACTACCTAAGTATTTCATGTGATCTTACATAATCTATGATGGGAAATTTATTTTAATACTGCTAAAAAATACAATTGAATCCCATTCTTCCATTTCTGTGCCAATTTTCCATTTAAAATCAAAACATTTTTTAATCAAAAACATGCCTCTTGTTCAAGATAAAACCAATGGTTTTTTACCAAAACATTTTAATCCATGTTCACAAGTTTTAAATCTATTCAAAACTAACTCCATCATTTCACGATTCATTCACACAATTAAATTCAACAATTCAATTGAAAATGTTTCTATAAAAACTTCAATTTTAAATTCAACAATTTAAATCATCAATTGAAATAAATTAAAAAATTCAAGGTTAATCATCTTTTTTGGAAAATCGGGATAGAACCACATACCTCAAGGTCATTGATGTCATCAGCAATGATTAACCACTCTATGTGGTTCAATAACCCTCTGCGTGACTAAATTATCGTAAGCATCGACACACAAATATTCAATGTTTTTCAAGGCTTCCTAGAACCAATACTAGTTATTTTATTTCAAAATAAAATATCATATGCAATGATAGTTTCTCTCTCCTAAATAATTCCTAAATTACCATTCTAGGCCATTGTATTCAAACATAATATCCTCCATAAGAATAATTATCTTTGATAAACTCACAATTACAATTTTAATAATATTAGTAATCAACCTTTGATAATATCAATATTATCATTCGAAAATTATATTAATTATCCTTTGATAAAATATTTAAAATTTATCTTTGATATTTCCACACAATTGATCTTTGATAATTTGTTATAATTATCATTTAATAATTCTTAACAATTTTATTTTGATAAATTCACAATATTTATCTTTTAATAATTTCTTTATAGATATTAATTTAATTAATTGAGTAAGTATATTATAATAATTACTCTTTATAAAATATCATTTTTTTAATTTATCTAATGATAATTTTATGAAATTGTCATTTGATAATTTTCTATATAAATACCCTCCAATAATCTTGTGCAATTATCCTTGGATAAATAAATGAAATTTTTATTTTATAATTTCATTTAATTACACCTTGATAATCCCATGTGATTATCATTTCATAAAACAAAAAATATATTGTGATAATTTTGTGCAATTACCTTTTGATAATTATATGAATTTATCATTCGCTAATTCTTCAAAATTATCCTTTGATATTGTTGATAATCAAGCCATGTGATTATTACATTAAAATTATCCTTTTATAAAATTGTATTATTAGAAATAATAATTCATGATGGAATCATCTAAAAAAATGTTAAAATTATCTCTTGATAATTCAAGGTTGATCATTTTTTTAATAATGTTTTTCTTTGTAATTATATAAATAAATGAATAAATGAAATAATTAAATAATAGAAATAAAATTAAACTGAAAACATGTATATCTCTCTCACAAGCGGAACAACACAAAACCTTACGGAGGTCCAACATTGAGGAGCCAACCTAGGTAATGAGATCGCCGAGGAAAAAGAACGAAAGAGATCCACTGGTCACACACTAATGATATCTGGACTTCTTTGTTTCAACAGAGCCAACCTAGGTTAAAGGCTGAGACTATTGGGTATTTTAATACACACACCACACATCTTCCCCAACTTAAGAACACCGAATCAAAATAATTCAAATACACAACGGAGTGTTTAAAAAAAACCCATTAATACGCTGATAAAATAAACGAATGAAAATAATCCATAATTGATGTTTTTGAAACTCCCACACCATAAAAATGGAGTTTAGGATGAATGGTAGTGATGACAAACAGTGCTGCATTTTTTTAACTATTGAATGAATTTAATAAAATTAATTATTTAATGTAAAAATTAAATGTCACCAAATATCTGTTTTGAATGAAATTAATACCCCATATAGGGTAAACACCTCGTTCTGGACCCAAAGGTGGTCTCAACTTTCTCAAACAATGAGTGGTATGAGATATATTATTGATTTATTAATTAAAACTCGGAATAATTAATTAATTAATATTAAAAGTGTTATTTTTGTGAGTGAGCCATCCAAACGCCCAATGCTTAAAAAATTTCATACCCCGTTTAGGGTAAATACATCATTCTGGACCCATCAGCGCTCTCATATTTCCCATAGTATGCACCATTTGGGAGATATTTATTTATTTTTAATAAATAATATATTAAATATTTTTTAAAAACATTATCTCATGAGTAAGGCATCCAAAAGTCCAGTTCCTTCAAATGGTATACCCCTCCTAGGGTAAACACCATATTCCGGACATAACTGTTGTCTCAAATTTCTTATACGATTGGCCGTTTTGGAGTTATTTAATTATTTTGAATAAATTTCTCATGCTTAAAATAATATATTTAATATTTTTATTCCATCCTATTCGAGACTTTAAAGACCTCAAAAACTCATACTTACAAAATGTTTAACTTATAAAATATTTAATTGAATATTTCAGAGTATTAATTGGGTGTTTTACCATTCTGCGACGTGTTTAACAAAAATGCAACTTTTTAATGATAAATTATTTTTTCCAAATTAACATAATAATAATTTAATATAAGGAAGTTTAAGAATACCTAAAGTAATAATGGGATGTTACATTGTAAAATTTGATATGTAATGTAATAGTTATGACCTACTTCTCTAAAACTATAAACTTGAAAAGATCCTCAATGTGAATTATTGACTTAACTCAAAATTATGTAATGTTTAAGGTTGGGGCATTATAGTTGGTATCAGAGGTGGGTTTAGATAACATTAGAGGTTAGGGTGTTATCTTGGTGTAGGTAAAGTATCCCATATAACCAAGAGGGTTATTATCATATGAAAAAATTTGGAGGGTTATGGTAAAATAGGTTGCTTGGATAAAAACATGAACAATGGAGATATAAGTATGTTAATGTATTAGAGTAATATAAAAGTTTTTATGTAATATTTATCCTATAGATGATTCTTTTTTTAACAATAATAATTCATTTCATGTTTAAGTGTTGCTTATTTTCAGAAAATTAAGTATCATTTGTCAAGATGGAAGGAAAGAGATCTTGTACAACCTTCTTAACCCTCCCTGACTGTAACGACCCAAAGTTTCATTAATGTAAAATCCCTCATGATCTTATAAAATGTATCTTTATATAAAATGTTTTTATAAAATGTCAAATTCATTGGTTTTATGATAAGAATTATGACTGTTACTTTTATAGTCATTGAACAGTGATCACATGATTGGTATAAATATAGGGCTTTAACACATCCAATTTTACTTAGACAAAGGAAGCGATGGCCTCATCTAGTAGAATAGCCCCATAATAAGCCCATTTATTAGAGCTCAGAAAAGAGGTGGCATCCTTGGGCTTCGCTCTTGACCAAGCCCAAGCTGAGCTTCACCATGTCAAGCTCGAACGGGACCGTCAACGGGAGAAGTGGAAGTTGATAGAAATTACCACTCGAGCGATGTTATCTGAGCCACCACAAGAGTCTGTCACAATTGCACACCTTACCCTTAGGTCTTATGAGGCTGTTTTAAGGGGTTATGTAACTAATCGATAGTACTATGTTCATGTACATTATTTTTGTATATAATATTGAATATAATTTCTTTTCATTATTGATACATTGTAAATAGTTTTTAAAGTACAAATGGTGTTTTTAGTTATTATTTAATTAAGAAATCTATTTTATTAAATTAAGGGATTTTTGAATTAAATATTATTTTAATAAAATATTATTATTATTATTATTATTAGATTAATTTTATTATATATAAATGATCATGTAATTGTATGAATGCAATTATAATTTTTATTAAGGTTTGAAAGCCATTTTTGTCAAAACCCGTGAATTTTTTACAAATGTCAGTTTTTATTTTAAAAGTGAAAATTAACATATTTATAAAATTATTTAGATAAAATAAATGTTATTTTTGGAATCATTACGTCAAAATTATCCAATGGTAAATTTTTCATAATTTTCTGAGATAGTAAATTTTTTGAGTAAAAAATAAATACCGTTTAAATATATAATGTGTTTTATGACATCATAATGACCCAATAGTGATGTAATAAAATACTATAATCTTTATGTTAGGATAATATATGTTTTAAAATTAAAATAATGTGATTTTGGGTTTTTTTGGATTACTTTTCAAATCATTAATGGACCCCTCAAGACTTATTAAACACTTTGTCTTTTTAAATTAATTTCCATGGGAGTGTGACTCACCTCCACATAAGCAACCCTAATATTTTAAGAAGTTAGGACCTTGGCCTTATAAAATATTATTTTCCTCTTCCCTTTGAAAAAAAACCATGGTCAAAAACCATGTGATGGTTTGTGGTTTGGATTAATTTAATATAAGGGGTCCCAAACCTAAATAATAAATAATTCCCTCACCTTTCCTATATAAACCCACCCAAGCTCCCACTTACTCCTCACTCAAAGCCTTTGGAGTTCATCCAAACTCTAACCTACTCTCTCTATAATACTCCCAAGGTGCCCCAAGCTCCCAAGAATCCTCTCACAAGCCTCTCTCTAGACTTTGGAAGCACACTTCCAAGTAAGGGTTTTTCTTCCTTTCTCGTTTTTGTCCAATTTTCATTAAGTTTTTTTTCCCTTTTAATTTAAATTATAAATGTTGGGGTATGTTTTCACACCTCCCTAATACTGAACTCTTTATGTTTGAATGATGTTAGACCCTTTCTCTCTCATTAAATGCCTCCCAGGTACACCCGTTACTATGCCGAAATTCCGAAAAAAACTTCTCTCTCCTCTTTTACATTCAAGCAATACTTTTGTATCATGAATCTAAATTCCATTAAAATTGTTGGGACATGTATCTATATGACCTATTTACTTTCCATTACATGTAAATATGATGAGGAACCACTTTATCTCTCATCAACCATTTTTATGAATTCTTATGTCACGTCGTTACGCTGCCGAAATCGCACCGATTTTCTAAGCCAATGTCATTGTGTAGTGAATACCATGCCCATTTCTCCATCAAGGGTATTCACCTTTATTCACATTTACTTATTGATTGTAAATTTTCATTTATTAATTCCACATTCCTTTATCGTGGAATAAATGATTATGAATCCATGTTTTATGATCCATGTGGCTCACTTATGCATGAAATGAAATGTTTAAAAAGGGTGTTCCCTTATAGCGCTCCAATGCATTGGGTATAGTATAGTATCATGATATGTCATGTGAAATGAGTGTTGACCCATTCTAATTCAATTGAAATGAGGTTTTAGTTGTGCTTTATGTGTAATGAGGATTTACTCATGCTCCATGTGCAATGAGCCTTGGCTCATGCTAATTCCATGTTAAGTGTTGTTGCCACATTTCCATGTTATGATTATCATGCTTTATCATGCCTTTATGTTCATGTTTTTCTTATTCTCTATTGATATTCCTATTATCTAACATTTATTGTACTCCTCATGTTATTCCATGTGTACTCCCTTACTGGGCTTTATAGCTCACCCTTTTCTTATACATGTCCTCAGGTTATCCCATGCAATGCTAAGTACGAAGGAATGTAGTGGTCATGTAAAAGAAGTTTTCAATAAAGATGTTATATTTCATGTTTTAAGTTTTTATGTAATGATCCTAATCCCCAAAGACACTAAACCTCTTGATCTTCTTTGTTGTATCAAGTGAAGTTTTATGTAATAAATCATGTTTAAGTTGTAATAAAAAGCAGGGTTGTCATAGTTGGTATCAGAGGATAGGTTTGGTTATTTTTGGGATTAGGATTAGAAAACCATAGTAAATCCTTAGATACAAGACTAAGTAAAATAAAAACGTCCCTAAGTTTTGGTGAGTATTGAGTAAGTGGGTTATCAAGCAAATGCATCCCTGTCTAGATACGAGTAGGTAGAGGCGGCTCTGGCACAGATGTATCCTAGGGGTAAAACCCAAAAACACCGCTTTGAGCTAGACTCAAACGGGAACTGGTACACGACAACTGGCCTTGCTGCACTCTTGGTTACAACACTCTCGGGGGATATTCTTTGGTAAATTCACAAGCTTAGTATGAACCCTTATTAATGTAATTAAAAAAATTCCCCTAAGAATATATGTTAGAAAGTAGATCATGAAAAGCCTAGATTAAAGCCTATAGACTCATGAGTTAAGGAAATAAAAGTTTATTTATAAGTCATCAACTTTTGTCTTTGGATTACCCTTTATTTGTTACCCCTAACATTCCTTTTATTCCATCCAATGGCCGGTAATAGGAGGACTCATGCTAACAACTGATGTGAAGATCAGTGTGATGACTGTACTAATGAGATGCCCAATCCAATGGGAGTGGGAATCATGAACTTTGTCACGCTTCTCTCTCAGCTAACTCAAGCATTGAATAGAAACACAGGTCAAGAGAAACGTCCAAACCCCCCTAAGAAAGAACAAGTCTCTATCGAGAGCTTCATGAGACAAAGGCCTCCTAATTTTAGTGGATCATCTGATCCCATGATTGCTGAACAATGGATCAACTCCATTGAAAAGATATTCTCTATATTTCAATGTTTTGAACAAGAGAAGGTTCTCCTACCAACTTATCGTATGGAGGGTGAAGCTGATCAATGGTGGACGTTGATCAAAAATACGAAGCCTGAGGAGGAGATCGAGGCATTGGAATGGAAGGATTTCCAGAAGATGTTTTTTGATAAATATTTTCCATGCACCCTCCAGCTTAAGATGGAAAGGGACTACTTTTACCTCAATCAAAAAGGGGAAGAATCTGTTAGAGCGTATGAGGAAAACTTCACAAGGCTTGCTTGATATGCTTCCGGCTTTGTCGTTACCCCCAAATGCAAGGTTGACCGCTTCTTTGGTGGGTTTAATCCTAGCCTGCGGAAAGCATTAGCGATCCGTGACTTCAACAACTATGAGGAAATTGTCTGATGTGCCCTCAAGGTCGAAATGGAGATCGGAGAATCACAGGGGTATCATGGGGATAAGAAGTGTAAGGTGGACTTCAATGATGGTGGGCCGATGGATAAATCCAATGGTGCTAAGAAGATCCAGCACCCCACTTGTCAAAAGTGCAGAAAGAAGCACCCTAGAAATTTCCTTAAGGGGACAAGGAAATGCTTCAGGTGTGGAAGAGAAGGGCACATATCTGTTAACTGTCAGCAAGAAAGACCTGTGGCTGCGACAGAGGAGAGGAACGCTCCGTTCAAACCTCAACGTGTTTTTCAATTCTAAAAATGAAAATAACCAGTTCATTTTGAAAATAAGTTCCCTAATCCAAGGGTTTTCGGAGACAACCAACAACCTCCAAGGTAGCAAGGAAGATCTTTTTCCATCACTTAGGCCAAAGTGAACCCTGACAATGAAGTGGTGACAGGTACGCTAGTTATTCATTCAAGAATAGCGAACGTACTTTTTGATTCAGGTTCTATGCATTCTTTTATATCTCGAAAGTTTAGTAGAACAATACCAGCACCACCACAAATCATGGAAGTGAAGATGTCGGTGAGTACGGCAAATGGGTCAATCATTGCATCCCATGAATATAAGTCCTCCCCTATTATAATCTATGGATTGAATTTTCCGGAGAACCTCATCATACTCCCTCTAGTGTAATTTGATTCAATTCTTGTCATGGATTGGCTTTCCTTATATAGAGCCAACATAAATTGTCGGGAGAGGGAAATCACACTCCATATGGAGAATCGACCCCCAATTCTTTACAAGTGTAAGGAGGAAGATGAATCTCTTTTAGATCCATTATCTCAAGTGTGGATATTACTGCCTTATTAGAACACGTATCTGGCTCAGATGATTGAGTCCAAGGAAGAAACCATCCTTGAAGAAATGCCTATTGTGAGGGAATTCACTGAAGTGTTTCTCGGGGAACTGTCTGGTCTTCCTCCTATAAGGGATGTTGAATTCTCAATTGAACTTATACCCGAGGATTTACCAATATCCAAGACTCCATATAGAATGGTTGTTGTAGAGATTGAAGAGCTGAAGAAACAACTACAGAGGAATCTGGATAAAGGGTTTATATGCCCAAGTGCTTCACCATGGGGTGCACCAGTCCTCTTCATCAAGAAGAAGGATGGGTAAATGCGGATTTGCATCGATTATCGTGAACTTAACAAAATCACGATAAAGAACAAGTATCCTCTCCCAAGAATTGATGACTTGTTTTCTCAGCTGCGTGGAGCACAATTCTTCTCTATGGTAGATTTTTAGTCAGGATATTATCAAGTAAGGGTGAAGAAGGAATATGTCCCCAAGACTACTTTTTGTACAATATACAGGCACTATGAATTCATAGTAATGACTTTCGGACTCACTAATGCTCCAGAAATATTCATGGACTTGATGAATAGAGTCTTTAGATATTACCTAGACAAATTTTTGGTAGTCTTTATAGATGATATTCTAATATACTCCAAAACCAAGGAGGATCATGAGGAGCATTTAAGAACTGTACTAGAGACTTTGCGCAAGGAGAAGCTCTATGAAAAGTATAGTAAGTGTGAGTTATGGTTGAAGGAGGTCTCATTCTTGGGCCATATCATCACAAGCAATGGGATATCTGTGGATCCCTCCAAAACAGATGCAATTGAGAGATGGCCAAGGCCAACATCGGTAACAGATATCCATAACTTCTTGGGGTTAGATGGATATTATCGACGATTTGTGAGAAATTTCTCAAGATTGTCCAACCCTCTTACCAAGATAACTCGAAAGGGAGTAAATGTTTCTTGGAGCGATGAATGTGAAGAAAGCTTCATGGAGTTGAAAAGGAGGCTTATCACTGCTTCCGTGCTCACTTTACCCACAAGTGGGGAGCTTTTTGTGGTATTCAGTGATGCTTCGAAGAAGTTCTTAGGATGTGTGCTGATGCAGAATGATAAAGTGATATCATATGACTCAAGGTAGTTGAAAATACATGAGTGAAACTATCGAACGCATGATCTGGAGTTGGAGGCGGTGATCTTTGCCTTGAAAATCTGGCGGCATTATCTCTATGGAGAGAAATGTGAGATATATACTGACCACAAGAGTCTTAAATATATATTCACACAGAAAGAGCTTAATATGTTCCAGAGAAGATGGATAGATCTCATCAAGGATTATGACTATTCAATCCATTACCACCCTAAGAAAGAAAACAAGGTGGCAGATGCCCTAAGTAGAAAGGATCCAGCAATTCTATCAATGATGAGAATTGAGAAGGATCCAATCTTCTTATACTTGATGAAGATGGACATGGGAATCATAGAGAAGGGAATATCATCAATCCTTTCACAAATGATTTCTCAACCGTCTCTTTTGGAAAGGTTAAAGGATGATCAAAAGTATGATGTGGGAATTTAAGAAAAAGTGGGAGCTATCAAAAAAGGGAAATCCTCGGAGTTTAATGTTAATAAAGAAGGAATTGTGCGGTTTGGGAAAAGACTATGTGTTCCATCAAGTCCAGAGCTGAAGAAGGAACTTTTGGATGATGCACATAGTTCAAATTTCTCTATTCACCCAGGGAGCACAAAGATGTATCAAGATCTCTGAGAAAACTTTTGGTGGGATAATATGAAGAAGGGGATTTCTGAATATAGATCAAAGTGCCTGGTGTGTCAGCAAGTGAAGGCATAGAGGCAGAAGTCTAAGGGGATGATGCAACCATTGCCCATACCAGAATGGAAATGGGAAAACATCACCATGGACTTTGTAACCGGACTTCCGAGTACATCCAAAGGCAACAATGCAATATGGGTTGTTGTGGATCGTCTTACAAAGACTTCATACTTCATTGCTATTTGGGAGGATTTCTCATTGGATCAACTGGCACTGATATATATCAGGGAAGTGGTATGGTTGCATGGAGTACCACTATCTATTGTGTCTGACCGAGATCCAAGATTCACCTCTATGTTTTGGAAGATTCTTCAACATGCTCTGAATACTGAATTGAACTTTAGTACAGCCTATCATCCTCAAACTGATGGCCAATCCGAGTGGACTATCCAAACACTTGAGGATATGTTGAGAGTGTGCTCAATGGGATTTAAAGGAGGATGGGATGAACAACTTCCTCTGGTTGAGTTCTCTTATAATAACAGTATCCACTCGAGTATCCAAATGGCACCATATGAAGCCATGTATGGGAAAAGGTGTAGAACACCGGCATGTTGGGATGGGGTCAGTAAACGTAAGCTGATTGGACCATAAATGGTCGAGGAAATGGTGGAGAAGGTGAAAACCATTCAGCAGCATATCAAGGCAGCCCAGAGTCGACAGAAAAGTTATGCAGATAATCATCGACGAGACCTTGAGTTTAAAGTTGGAGACATTATTTTTCTACGCATATCTCTATGGAAGAAGGTCATGAGGTTTGGAAAGAAAGGGAAGTTAAGTCCAAGGTACATCGGCCCCTTCGAGATTCTTGATCGTGTCGGGGTTGTGGCCTATCGACTAGCACTTCCACCTACTATGGAAAAAGTACATGATGTCTTTCATATATCCCTCTTAAGGAAGTACATACCGGACCCTTCACATGTACTCTCTTCTGAGGTGGTACAATTAGAAGACGGTCTTTCTTATGAGGAGCAACCAGTGAAGATCTTAGATCATAGAGAAAAATTTCTACGAAATAAGACAATGCCCCTCGTCAAGGTGTTATGGAGAAACCACAAGTTTGAAGAAGAAACTTCGGAATCAGAGGAAGTGATGAAGCTGAGTTACCCACATCTTTTTTAGTGTGGGAAAAGGAAAATTTTGAGGGTGAAATTTCTTACGGGGGGAATATTGTAACGACCCAAAGTTTCATTAATGGAAAATTCCTCTTGATCTTATTAAATGTCTCTTTATATAAAATGTTTTTATAAAATGTCAACTTCATTGGTTTTATGATAAGAATTGTGACCATTACTTTTATAGTCGTTCCTAAGTGATCACATGATTAGTATAAATATACGGCTTTAACACATCCAAGTCTACTTAGACAAAGGAAGAGATGGCCTCATCCAGTATAATTGCCCCATACGAAGCCCATTTATCAGAGCTCGGAAAAGAGGTGGTGTCCTTGGGCTTCGCTCTTGACCAAGCCCAAGCTGAACTTCACCATGTCAAGCTCGAACGGGACTGTCTACGGGAGAATTGTAAGTTTATAGAAATTACCACTCGAGCGATGTTATCCGAGCCACCCCAAGAGTCTGTCACCATCGCACACCTTACCCTTAGGTCTTATGGAGTTTTTTTAAGGGGTTATGTAACTAATCGATAGTACTATGTTCATGTACATTATTTTTGTATATAATAATGAATATAATTTCTTTTCATTATTGATACATTGTAAATAGTTTTTAAAGTACAAATGGTGTTTTTAGTTATTATTTAATTAAGAAATATATTTTATTAAATTAAGGTATTTTTGAATTAAATAATATTTTAATAAAATATTATTATTATTATTAGATTAATTTTATTATATATAAATGATCATGTAATTGTATGAATGAAATTATAATTTCTATTAAGGTTTGAAAGCCATTTTTGTCAAAACCCGTGAATTTTTTATAAATGTTGGTTTTTATTTTAAAAGTGAAAATTAACATATTTAGAAAATTATTTATATAAAATAAATTTTATTTTTGGAATCAAGACGTCGAAATTATCCAACGGTGAATTTTTCATAATTTTCTGAGACAGTCAAATTTTTGAGTAAAAATTAAATACTGTTTAAATATATAATGTGTTTTATGACATCATAATGACCTAATAGTGATGTAATAAAATACTATAATCTTTATGTTATTCCAATATATGTTTTAAAATTAAAATAATTTGATTTTGGGTTTGTTTGGGTAACTTTTCAATGCATTAATGGACCCCTCAAGACTTATTAAACACCTTGTCTTTTTAAATTAATTTCCATGGGAGTGTGACTCACCTCCACATAAGCAAAGCTAATATTTTAAGAAGTTAGGACCTTGGACTTATAAAATATTATTTTCCTCTTCCCTTTGCAAAAAACCATTGTCAAAAACCATGGGATGGTTTGTGGTTTGGATTAATTTAATATAAGGGGTCCCAAACCTAAATAATAAAGAATTCCCTCACCTTTCCTATATAAACCCACCCAAGATCCAACTTAATCCTCAATCAAAGCCTTTTTAGTTCATCCAACCTCTGACATACTCTCTATATAATCCTCCCAAGGTGCCCCAATCTCCCAAGAAGCCTCTCACAAGCCTCTCTCTAGCCTTTGGAAGCACACTTTCAAGTAAGGGTTTTTCTTCCTTTCTCATTTTTGTCCAATTTTATTTAAGTTGTTTTTTCCTTTTAATTTCAATTATAAATGTTGGGGTATGGTTTTGAACCTCCCTCATACTACCCAGTTTATTTTTTAATGATGTTAGACACTTTATCTCTCATTAAATGCCTCCCATGTACACCCGTTACTATGCCGAAATTCTGAAAGGAACTTCTCTCTCCTCTTTTACATTCAAGCAATACTTTTGTATCATGAATCTAAATTCCATTACAATTGTTGGGACATGTATCTATATGACCTTATTACTTTCCATTACATGTAAATATAATTAGTAACCCATTTCTCTCTCATCAACCATTTATATGAATTCTTATGTCACGCTGTTATGCTGCCGAAATCGCACCGATTTTCTAAGCCAATGTCATTGTGTAGTGAATGCCATGCTCATTTCTCCATCAAGGGTATTCACCTTTATGAACATTTAATTATTTATTGTAATGTTTCATGTATGAATTCCACATTCCTTTATCACGTAATAAATTATTATGAATCCATGTTTTATGATCCATGTGGCACACTTATGCATGAAATGAAATGTTTAAAAAGGGTGCACCCTTATAGCGCTCCAATGCATTGGGTAAAGTATAGTATCATGATACTCCATGTGAAATGAGTGTTGAATCATGATAATTCAAGTGCAAAGAGGGTTTACTTGTGATTTATGTGCAATGAGGATTTACTCATGCTCCATGTGTAATGAGCCTTGGCTCATACTAATTTCATGTTAAGTTTTGTTGCCACATTTCCATGTTATGATTATCATGCTTTATCATGCCTTTATGTTCATGTTTTTATTATTCTCTATTGATATTCCTATTGTATAACATGTATTTTACTCCTCGTTTTATTCCATGTGTACTCCCTTACTGGGCTTTATATCTCACCCTTTTCTTATGAATGTCCTCAGGTTATCCCATGCAATGCTAAGTACGAAGGAATGTAGTGGTCATGTAAAGGAAGTTTTCAATAAGGATGTTGTATTTCATGTTTTAAGTTTTTATGTAATGATACTAATCCCCAAATACACTAAACATCTCTATCTTCTATGTTGTATCAAGTGAAGTTTTATGTAATAAATCATGTTTAAGTTATAATTAAAAGCAGGGTTGTCATACTGACAATTTTATCATCACTATTATAGAAAAATATTATTCGAATTATTTTGATGGCTTCTTGAGTATTAAAATCACCTGTAATAATATGTTTTTGGTATCCAACACCTACACACTTCTAAAAAAATTTATGGGTCGCGGTATCTTTTTATATGGTTTCAAAATCTCAATTTTTCCAACTCTATCAAAAAGTGAAATTATAGAAGTTGAGTGAATGTTTACTTTTTGAAAGTAGGAAAACATTCTGAAAGAGAAATGGAGCATCCTAAAGATCATGATATCTGGATTCAAGGTATGATTTATTTTCTTATCAATAAATAATAAAACATATTTGGATTGGTATTTATAAATTATAAGGATATTAAATCTTCAGAAGTGGTGTATTAACAAATAAGGTGGAAATACATAGTTAATGGATTATGAAAAATGGTGAATGAGTAAGAAGTGTAAATATAAGGGATTCAAGAGTTATGGTAGATTTTAGGATGATGAAATGTTTAAAAGTATTAATTCTCTTTTGATAATGGGATTACTTTGGAAGAATTTTTCTAGTATGTGTAACCCTGAAGTTTGATATTTGAAAATGTTATTCAAAAAAGAATTATCTTTTCTTTTGTGGATATAATGGATAACCTTAGGGGTTCATATGATCTTTTGTTTTTTAGGTGATTAATGGTTATTACATTTTGGGATGAAAAATGAAAGGTATTAGATAACCTTTGAGGTTAAAGTAGGTTATGGTTATTTTTTAGGAAATTATATTATTTTTGGGAATGTTATGAGAACGAAATGGTTTTAGAAAAATGACAACCCATTGGATGGGTGATAGCTTGTCATGTCTGTAAAGGTCATGGGAATCGAACCCACAACCGAATGGCGACAAGGGCGCATTTCCTACCACTGAACTACATGAAGTTCCTAAATAGTAAGACTTATTCTTTTAGTTAAATGATTTTATGGATCAAGAATAAGTTGATTTTTGGAACTTATGTTGTACCAAATTAATATCCTTAGTATATGAAAATTATTTGGTTATTAAATGATAAATGTTATTTTGGAAGATGTTCCCTCTTTTGGGAACACTATATGCCTAAGGAAAATAGAATACTATGGAATTCCATTTGTGTAGTAATGGTTGAAATATTATTTTAGAAGAATCTATGTTTTTATTATGGACATATGGATATTTGGGTTATTTATGGAAATGATTAACCTATCATAGAGAATATGTGATTAGGTTAATTACTTTTCATCATGAGACTTTAAGAGTAGTTGATGATATTTGGAGATAAATGTTAAAATTTATCCAAGAAGACTATGTGATCAAATCCCTCTGAATTTTGGGTTTCAAACTTAATTTAGATAATTTTGAATAATTATAAGGAAAATTTTTTATTTAATGGTCTTTGTTGAACTTTGGTTATTATTTGTTGAATTTTAGGGATTAAGAGTATTATTTCTTTTTATAAATGATTATCCTTTTTGGGGATTATCTGATCTTGTACTAACCATTTTGGTTTTGGTTAATGTCTAAAGATAGGAGAAATATATATTTCATCATTTTTGGATTATGTGATTATCTATAAGTTGATTCTAGCACTTTAGGTGTGACCAAGTCATCTTGAATATTCATTGTTTGGAGGAAAGATGAGTTTGTGGTAGAAATTTATTAAAGGATGAAACTCTACATGAAAAGTAAGTATATTTCCTTATGTTCTTAGTCAATATCATAAATAAATTCCTTGAATATATGAAAAGGAACTTAAAACAAAAACATTGTCCATTTAATTTTCCTACTGGGGAATCAAATATCATTTACCCCAGCACATTTTTATAGTTTTCATATTGTTAACTTTCTCCTGATCATGTTTTATGTCACCCTCCAACAGAACTTGACACTTAGTTTCTCTTCTATATCCATGTTTTCCTAAATGGAATCCTAATATGTGCTATCTAGGGTGACCTTTTCCTTTCCCTATCTTTATTTTAAAGTGGTAGTTGTATTCACTCTTTTTCTAATGTGGGATTTTTCAATGAAGTTTTCAAGACTAATTTTCAAATGCGAGGACGCAATCTCTAAAAGGGGGGAATGATGTAATGACCCAGGTATTTATAGAATAATAATTTTTCATATCTATTAATATTTTTGAATAAGATATTAATTTTACATTAAAGATGGCACTTTTTTTGATAGTGTACTCTACACACAACAATGGGTTTCCCTGAAAACTTACGTTTCACACAACATTGAGTTATAAATAAAAATAATACAATAATAATATTATTTTAAATGGTAGTTAATTACTAGATGTTGGAATGGTGGGAATGAATAGTATCAACTAAATTATAAAAATATGGTATACACATGTTTAAATAATGATTCATTGGTTACCTAATTTTTTATATATGGAAATAAAAAACTAATTGAATATAAAGGATGTGTTTTTATGAAAACCTATATAAAAAGAGAATAATTGTGTTTATAAAATCATATCACTATTTATGGATTTTTATTTAATGAAAAATATATGTTATATATTCAAATTTAATGTTTTAAATTCATGTTATATGTTTTCTAGATATGATATAAGAATAAATTCAATCTTTCGAATAAAAGAAGTTTTTTTTCTAAAAATACAGTTTTACTACCTTTTGATGGTGAACCCTTTTAAATTTATTTTTTAAGACATTTATATATTATATTTTACAAAATAAACTTATTATTTAGAATAAGGACATAAAATTTTACTTTGGATGAAATTTTGGTATTTTTTTGATAAAATTCATATTTTTATAAATAGTGAAAAATGTTGCATTTTAATTCAAATTCGTCTTTTCATATAATTTATTTATATAGTTATATTGTCATTTTAATTATTTTTAAAGTTTAATTGGATTAATTTTTTATCAATTAATCCAATTTTGGTCATTTTAAGTAATTTACCATTGAAATTACACATAAACACATGTCAATCTTTTGATAGTTATTACTTCTTGAAAACTGCTTTTTGGTTTTGACAACAGGAATTAATTTTAAATTAATTACTGCAAAAAAAATTTATTGAATTTGTAAAAATGGATTCTATATTTTTAATAATAAGGTCAAAATTTTGTGAATAGGTACTTTTTATTTTTGGACATTATGAATAGTAACTCCAGTAATTATTTTATTTACCGTGGTTAAAGGTTAAATCTGGTAAATAAGGGTAAAAAATAATATTATAATAATATTAAACTACCCTAACACAAGTCCTAATCCTATTTGATGAGATATTTCCAACCATGGAAATCCATGGGTCTGTTTTAGGACCTCATTGAGCCACTTGGGTTTGATAATGACAAGTTATAATAAATAATTTAAAGTAAAGAGAAAAATAACATAAACATGTATCATCTTACTAAATCAATTTTTATATATATGGTTATATAAGTGATATATTCAACTATAAATAGTTGTTAGAAAGATAAAACTATTTAATATATAATGATATTTTATTTATAATTTTTAGACATTAAATAAATAGATTTAATTATGACACAACAATGATGCAGTGATGGATTCATTAATAAAGGCTTTAAATAAATGATATTATAAATATTAAAATAAATGTAATTTGATTATTTTGATTCCATCCATGAATTTTCTGGGTGATATTCACATATTATCTTTGATTTAATTCCTTTTGTTCAAAGGAATCAGGTTGTTATGAATTTGTAAAAAAGTCATGTATGAATAGTGTCCAAATGGACATAATTCATAACTTAAAATATAACATAGTTTATTAAATGATATTAAATTACTAAAAAAATAATATTCAGAAAAATGGTTAATAAAAGTCCAAATATATCATAAATTAATTTTTTGTGGGTCTTTTGACATGATAATGTAATTACATTAACCCGCAATGTGTAAATAACATGATATCACTGTAAGATTAAAAAGGGTAAAATAAGGGTTAAACCAAAAAGATAAGGATAAAAAACTATTCAAAACCTATCTAAAAGGTATTGAATTATGATTATTCGAACCAAAATCATCTTTTCTTCTAATTAAATGATTTTTTGACTATTTTTAATTGAAATTAAATTTATAATAAATTAATATTTCTAGACTTTCCTAAAGTGCCCCTCCTACCTCTTATAAAAGGCCACCACCTCTATCCACATAACTCACACCTCTAAATCCCCTTGACTCATCTAATTTATTCCCAAATAATATCCCAAAATCTCTCCCTTCATAATATAATCCTTAACTTGGGAATAATTCAATTCAATAAATCATTTTGGATCAAATCAAAAGATGTTTCCCGATTTAGAGGTAACATCTTCCCACAAGTTAATTTCCTTTATTTTCCTTCCCCGCTCTCTATGATATTATTATTCTTTGATTACATAAAAATTCAAGTATCCTCAATATACAAGGATTTTTTAGGATAATTATTTGAACAACGCATGCATACACCCCCATCTAATGGATACGAACATATTGTTTCTGTGTACGGTGAACTAATGCCTGACGAAACGATGATTGTTCAATTTTATCTTACCGCATCTCATGGTGGCCATTATTATGGAAATTTATTTATAAATAATATATATTTTATTTATTTTATCTCTATTATTCAGTATTTTTTATTTACAACATACCTTTTTGCTTTCCATAATGTGTAAATACGATAATTTCATTTGAGGAAGTGCGGACTGTCTCCCCCTCAAAGTGATATGACTTGTTCATTCCATACATGGAATGTAAAAAGGATGTAATTAATAAAATTATGTAAAATATATAACATATATATTATAATTAAATTATAATATACCTATTTATCATTTAGTTTCATTCCTTTAATATGAAAAAAAATGAAAGTAGCGTTCATGCATACGTACGACCTAGCGTCTCCAGGAACGGTGCTTTTCATTTCATATCTCCAAATGTTAGGTAATATTATAAATAAATATATATAATGGATATATATGATATTTAAATCATGAATACTATTTTGGATCTAATGTAATTTTGATCACAAGGACAATTTTTAAATACAACAAGTTAATTTTCGACTCAAGTACTGAATATCAACAAAACGACCGATATGAACTTGAATAATTATATTATTGTTATAACAAGGTAATAAGTGATATAAAATAAATAATAAACTTGAAAAAGGGGTTTATGCAAGAATAAATTAACTTAAGTTTATTATTCATGGAGATAAATAACGAACAAGACAAGTCGTACTCAAGGTAAGGGAACTTCTTAACCCAATTTCCATTCTTTGGGTTGATCTTTTACCTCATGATAATGTTGTTCTATGGTTATGTGAGAAATAAATTTTGATATCCTATCATGTATTTATACTTGATTTATTTTTATTTAAAGTTAATACACATAATTGATCTATTTTATTTACAAAATGATCTTTATAAGGGAACTTCTTAACCCATTTTCAATTCATTGGGTTGATCTTCTACTTCTTGGTTATATTGTGCTATGACAATGTGAGAAATTAATTTTGATATATTATCTTCTATTTATACTTGTTTTATGGTGATTTTTAGTGAATACAAATAATCGATCTATTTTATTAACAAAATTATCTTTGTAAGGGAACTTCTTAACCCAATTTCCATACTTTTGGTTGATCTTATACTTCATGATTATGTCATTCTATGATTATGTGAGAAATAAATTTTGATATCCTATTATGTATTTATACTTGATTTTGTGTGTATTTATAGTGAATACACATAATTGATCTATTTTATTTAAAAAATGATCTTTTAAAGGTAACTTATTGACCCAATTTCCATTATTTGGGTTGATCTTTTACTTCTTAATTATATCATGCAATGATAATGTGAGAATTGAATTTTGAAATCATTTCTTGTATTTGTACTTGATTTATGGGGATTTATAGTGAATACACATAATCGATCTATTTTATTAGAAAAATTATATTTTAAGGGAATTTATAAACACAATTTCCACTCATTCGGTTTTACGCATACTTCATTGATTATATTATTCCAATATTATGTGTGTAATCAATGTTTATTTATTTATATTGTAATCTCAACTTCCCTTTGTGTGGATATACTATTTATACACATAATCACCCCATTGAAAAATTCTTACAAATTTTTTAAGGTAAATATTAACTCAATCTCCATTTATTGAGTTAAATATTCATGTCATTAGTTTTGTTTTTCCAAGAATATGTGTGAATGAACTCTGATTTTTTTACACTAAATATCAACTTATAGTGTGTGTTTTTATATTTGTCACACATAATCATATCATTTATTTATCCTTAATATAATGATACGATCTTTGTAAGGGAATTTATCTCAATCTCCTTTCATTGAGGCATATTTTAATGTTATACTCCACCTTATTTTATACGGTGTATAATTATACCCTTTTTTAATTTAATTCAATGGTTTTCAAAAGAAATATTTTTCTATGAAGTGTTTTACTAAACAAAAAAATAAATGTTTCTTTTTAATGTAAGTGACAACAATGAACTTTCTGCCGCCGTGATCATTATTTGATATTTGGATTTCTTAACAAGTAGTAATGTTTTTAAAAGGAAAATAAATACTATATACCCTTTTTGCATGTTTTGGTATTAAAAATGGTTTTTAGAAATCATTGATTATTTCAATATATTGAAATGATATATTTTGATTTCAATGTGGAAATTGTATCTTTCTTTTATGCTTGTTTTATGTGTTGTGATTATGTTATGGTTCTTGGGCATTTCTTATGTATATGGGTGGTTCCATGATAAACCAAGGGCGGGTGAGCCCAAGATAGCTCTCCAATGCATTGGGTAATGTGACAGAGGTAGAAGTTAAGGTTTCTCCTAAGATATTTAGGGAATATACTATGATGGTATTCCAAACATAACCATGAAGGTTACTCCCTATGTGTCTATGAAAGCTACAATGTAAGTACATTATGGATTCCACAAGTTACCATTATGATTTATTATTTCTATGAGTTATTCATAAATCTTATGATTTCAAGAGTTATGTTAAAGAGATTATGTTTTATGAGTAAAAAGTATGATCTCATTGATTTGTATGTATTCATGGATTAATGTTTTCATTCCTAATTTTACAACCCTTACTAAGATTTTTATGTTCATACCACATTTTTGAAATTTTTTTCAAAGGTTATAAGGAAGGGTAAGATAAATGAATAATTCAAGAATATTTTTATCAAGAAGAGAATTATTTTTTTATTTAAGGAGTTTTATTATTGTGAAAAAAATGGGATAGAGTTGAAGTTTCTACTATGTAATATTTGAGATGTAATGTAATAGTTATGGCCTAATTATCTAAAACTCTAAACCTAAAAATATTCTCAATGTTAATTTTTGACTTAACTCAATATTATGTAATGTTTAAGGTTGGGTCCTTATAGTATAAGGGTATGTTACAACCATTGCCCATATATGTGTGTAAATGAGAAAATGACACCATATATTTTATAATAGTACTTCAGAAAAAATTTAAAGGGCATAATTATATTTTTATAGATGATCACCTTAATATTTCATTAAAATTCATTACTATCAAATAATATTTATCACTTGATATACATTCCTCGATATACATTAATGATGTTTCAAGGTTTCATAGATTATTATAATTTGTTGTATCTTGTCATGATCTGATGCTAACCATGATGTTTTGGTGATGTCTTAAGCAAGATCTAGATATGGAGTTGTGTTTCAGTACTACTTATAATCATTAGAAATATGACCAATCTGAGATAACCATTCGAACTCTAGAGGATATAATGTGATCATGTTCTCTAGATTTAAATGGTGGTTGATATCAACAAGTTCCTCATGTTTAAATTTATTATTATAATAGCCTTAACTCAAGCATTCAAATGGAGCATTTTTAATACATCTATTTAATGAAGCGAATAATTTTGACATGTTAGGATGATGTTGGAGAAAGATTGGTTTTGGGACATGATCTCACCATGGAAATAGTATATACTATTAGAGTTGGTCAGCATTACATCAAGTCATCTCAGAGTTGATAAAAGTTTAGTTCTATCAATCATCATGAGATCTTGAATTCATAGTCCGTGGGAAAAAATTAATCAAAATTTATCCATGAAAAATGGTAATGATATTTTAAACTAAGGTAAAGATAAGCTATAGGTATGTTTCCCATTATATATTATTGATTGAGTATAAACAATAGCATATCTCTTGGCACTTCCACTCAACCTCAATCAAGTTCAAATTTTGTTCCATGTCTCTGTTTTGAAGATTTACAAAACTAATACTACAAATATAAAAAAACATATAGTTTTTACCACTAGATCATTAGTATTCTTATAAAGAACAACAGGTAAAGATTTTCGATCATAAATAGAATGTTCTACAAAACAATACCACTCATCGGGTAAATTTTTTGTGAGGAAACCATAAATTTGAGGAAGCCACATAAGATCCCAATGATGTGCTGACATTAAAGAATACTCAATTTTTTTCATTATAGTTTTGAAATTTGTAGGATGAAATTCATTTTATGGGGGGTATAATGTATTCCTTGATATTTTATATGTATTCTATTTATATAAATTTAATGCAATTGATGGATTTCTTTACAAAAAACCCAGATATTTAATGAAATGTGTATATATTTGTTTATTTATTTATTTATTTATTTATTTATTTATTTATTTATTTATTTGACCATATAACCTAGAAATTGGATTTATGGTTATGAATATAATTAAATAAATTATTAAATATAATTTAATATATTTTTATTATTTCAAATTCAATGATTAATTTATAGTAAATATTCATAAAATTTTTAATAAAATAATATCAGGATTACAAGACCAATTTTTTAGAAGAAATATATTTTTCCTAGGTGTTATGAATTTTTATATAAAAAATAAATTTATTACTATTTAAGAATAATTTTTAATAAAATTTATTCAGATATTATAAATTATCATTCATACAATAGTTATATAATTGTTAGGAACGAAGATAAAATAATTTGAAGGTAAAAGAGTTATTTTTCTGAAAACTATTTTTTTTGTAAAACATATTTTCAACATAATAAATTAAATAAATCATTATAGATTAATGGTGTAAAAAATGTGTATAGTATATATTAAATATTAAATTTTGAAATTCATTTAATATTTTTTACTGGGTAGGGAATTAATTTAAACTCAATTTTATTCTTAAAAATATATATTTCAAAAAAATGTTTTTATTACATTATTTGGGTTTATTTTAATTTAAATTTATACCAATTTTAGAATTTGAATAATTAGAAATGAATTTCATATTTTTAATATACATAACTGTTCTAATGTTATAGGTTGAAGTTAATTTTTAATCATAATGAATATTAAAATTAGTAAATTATTTATCATGGTTAGGGATAAAAGAGGTTTACCAGGGCTAATATAATAAAAAAGGTTATAATATCATCAAAGAGTTTCCAAAATTTTATTTTTGGACAAACTTTTACCATTATATTATCTTATATTTGAAATATATGATATTTCTTCCAATTTCTCATCAAAGTGACCTTATATTATTGTAATCTTTTAATTAATTACATATGTGTACCACCCCTATAAGGACCCAACCTTATTATATTACATAATCTTGAATTTTAGTCAAGAAATAACTTCCTTTAATATTGAGTATATTTTAAATTTTAGTGTTTTAAAGAATTGGGATATAATACATACATAACATTCCACATTTATATAGAGATGATACGACCAAAATAGTATCTATTTCTTAAAAAATATATAACTTTTCAAATAAAACATGATTTATATGACAAATATTCATAACATTTAACTTGGATTCCTTATTTTCCTTACACATCCTTATAACCAATGAAAATAATTTAAAAACATGGGATGAGCACAAAAAACTCAGTAAGGGATACAAAAAGAAGAAAAGAAAACTTTATTCCATGAATACTTATAAATGTATGAAATCATTTTCAAAAAAATATACTTGTCACCCATATATACTTACTTTGTGAAACTTGAGATTTCCACGAGATTCCCACAAAACATAAATAACATAAATAGAACCATGAAGGTATCTTGGGGAATTACTTACTTATATTGTAACCCTCATAGATACCATATAATTTGTAACCCTCACAGCTAACTTATAATAAGTACTGGAAATAAGACCTATACCAACAGTTTTGGGAAAACCGTTGATATAGTTCACTTATATGGACCTATACCAATAGTTTGGTCAAAACAGTTGGTATAGGTCACTAATTTGGACATATACCAATGGTTTTGGATAAACCGTTGGTATGGGGGGTCCTATACTAATGGTTTGGGGAAAATCATTGGTATAGGTCACTTATATGGACTTATGCCAACGGTTTTGGCCAAACCGTTGGTATAGGTCCATAATAGCGACCCTATACCAAGGGTTTTCCCCAAACCATTGGTATAGGTCCCAAAATCAAAGAATCTATACCAACAGTTCTCAAAACCATTGGTATAGGTCTATACCAACGGTTTTGAGAATAGTTGGTATAGTTGCATGTATTTTTTATGGAATCTTCTTATAGAGAACATTAAATAAATCAAAATTTAAAATATTTATGATAATACATATATATATATATATATTAGAAATTATGTTCAAGAAAGTCATGTTAGGTTAGTGGTTAGGTGGTTTAATCATAAACTAGAGGTACTGGGATCAAAACCCATAGAATAGTTATTTTTTGAAATACATATACAAATAGTTTTATGGAACCGTTGGTATAAATTTTTCATATTACTTATACCAACGGTTTTGAAAATCGTTGGTATAGGTCTATACCAACAGTTTTTCAAAAATTGTTGGTATAGACATATACCCATGGCTTACTGGACAATGGTTCTCCAAACTATTGTTATAGGATATACCAATGGTTTAGAGGACTATACCAATGGTTTCAAACCATTGGTATAGGGTAATATTTTAGTAGTGAATGTAACCCTCACGGCTACCTTATAATGTAACCAACGTAGCTACACATGGGGTAACCATACAGCCGACCTCCAACTTACACATAACCAATGAATTAGAGGGATATGTAGGTCTCACCCTTAATCATAAAAAATTACCAAGAACCAAAACATAATCATACAATATAAATAATTTCATAAAAACATTACTTTTGAATTTTGTAAAATAGAATTTTAAAAGAGGATTTTAAAAACAATCCCCTTAAAAATATCATATAATTGAAGTGAGACTTAATGGAGTGGATGTAATATTTATATACACTATAAATAAACATATTTAAACATAATATAAACCAAATTCATCACACAAATAATTTTAATACCACATAATTAATGAAGTAAAAGGTTAACCTAAAGAATGTAAATTAGGTTAAGAATTCCCTTACCTCGGGATTTTCTTACTTCAAACTTGTTTAAACCTCTTGTATAATGATTAAAATAGTGATATTAATATCTCAAATAAACATATTCATGTTTATAACACCTTATATGGTCATTTAATAACATCATTTCACCTTTTAATTATTATTATTTTGTTCCTCCCATTGTTTTGGGTGCGTTGTATACATGATTTCCATGTTCAGTTTGTATTTGATTTTCTTGTCATATAGAAATGAAATTCCAGAAGTGGAATTAAATGGTACTCATATGTTTCTAGAATATTTAATGATACCACAAATCATTTTTTATCATATATAATGATGAATCATTTGATAAAACATTAATGATATTTGTTTAAATCATTTTCATTGGTTCCTCGATAATCATGAACTTGTTTCATTACATAATTTAATGTCATACATATAATTTCATTACAGAACATAAAATAGGTTAAATAATACACTTTAAATTATGTTTCAAACATTAAAAGGTTTTTATGATTAGCTTTGAATGAAGTAATGGAAATTGAAAGCACATTGTCCATAATTTGTGTAAACGACAAATCATGAACGGTGTTTTTATATTTTTTTAGAATAAAAGGAAGAGTAGAGGAAGAAATATGATGAATTTTTTACATAAACATGATGAAATAAAAAAATATATATTATTATGTAGATTTCATACCTCCTAGATAAGGGGAGGGGAAGATATTATAAAAAATAAAGGAACTAAAAAGAAAACACATGAAAATGAAAGAGGATTCTTACCTCTTGATCTCTTCTCCTTGAGATCCTCCTTAAGGCCTTTGGTTTTGGCCTTTTGGTGAGACCAGAAGGTCTTGGACGTGGGAAAGAGACTTGGGGAGGGTATTTGGCATAACTTAGACCATGATCAAGGCTTGAGAGGTGTGAGAAGCAGAGGGGAATGAGGGAGGTATTTATAGTGGAGGAGTAGAGGGACTTTACATTATTTTAATATTTTTGTCCAATACTATGAATATTATTCATTCTTCTGATAAAAATTATAAAGAGATAATTTTATTTTGAAACAATTGGGCTTACATAAGCCATGATTTCAAGAATAGTGTATTTAACTGATGGTTTGAATATATGGTATTTTACCGTATTTTCATCAAAAATTCAAGAATTTTAGAAAAATACCAAAAATTCACCCTACCATTTTTTGATGTGTATAATTAAAAAATGAACTCCATTTTTTAAAAATAATTTTCTATATATTATTGATTTAATTTTTAAATAAAATCTTACTTTTTTCAAAAATTAACAATTTTAAAACTATAACGCATTTTATATCACCTTAAAAAATTAATAAAGATGTCATTATCTTAAATAATTAAGAAAATAAAATAATAATACAATTAACTATTCATTGGGGTCATATTACTATTCATAAGGGTATATTGCTATTCACCAAAAATCAAGTTTGTTTCATCAGACTCCAAATAACTAAATGATCACAATTGTAGATGACCGTTTTTTGAAATTAAATACATAGAAGTGGAAAAATTATGTTTTAACAGCTAGTTTATAATTATCTCCTTAAAACAAAGTTTTATTTCATAGAGTCTTAGTATTTAATGCATTTAATTTATTTATAAAACCTTGGGGTGTTATATTCTCCCTACCTTCTGGAAATTGCATCCTCACAAATTTTTTTATTTACTTATTAAACAAGTGAGGCTACCTTTCCCTCATAGCATTTTCAAACTTCCATTTTGCTTCTTCAACCATGTGGTTTCTCTACAAAACCTTTACCTAGTGGCTTAAATTATTCCTCAATACTTTTTCCCTTCAATCAAGAATCTGAATTTGTTTCTCTTCATAAGAAAGGTTCTCTTCCAGGTGACCTACTTATGGCCTCAAGACATGAGATGAAACTGGAACATACTTTCTCAACATTGAAACATGAAAGTCATTATGTACCTGAGATAATCTCAGAGGAAAAGCTACTTGATAGGTGACTGGTCCAACTTTATCCAAGATTTCATAAGGTCCAATGAATCGGGGAATTAGCTTTCCTTTCTTACCAAAATTCATAACACTTTTCCATAGTGAGATTATAGAAAAACATGATCACCTACCTTAAAAGAAAAGACTGTCCTCCTATTGTCTACATAAGTTTTCTACCTGCTATGAGCTGTCCTCATGTGTTTCGAGATCATCTTCAATTTCTCATCCACTTTCTATACTAATTCTGGTCCCATCAACTTCCTTTCCCTGACTTCATCCCAAAAATCTAGAGTCCAAAACGGCTTCCCATACAATGCCTCAAAAGGTGTCATCTGTATACTGGAATGAAAACTTTTATTATAAGGAATCTAAAATAAAGAAATATGTTGATCCCAACTTCCTTGGTAGTCCATTCAATAATCTCAAAGCACATACTCCAAATTCTGAATTGTTCTCTCATTCTATCCATTATATTGAGGATAAAAATCAGTGTTGGAGTTAATTATGTTCCCAATGACTTCTGAAGTCCTTTAAAAAAGTTATAAGTGAAAATGGGATCCCAATCAGATAAAATGGAAAGAGTAACTCCATGTAACCTGACATTATCTTTGAGGTGTAGTCGAGAAAGCTGATCCAAATACATTGTCTCTTGAATAGGAAGAAAATGTTCATATTTAGTAAATCGGTCAATAATCACCCAAATCACATTGTTACTACTAGAACTATTTGGTAGTCCCACCACAAAGTCTAGCGATACATTCTTCCATTTTCACTATGGCACTGAAAAATGTTGAATCATCCCCTTTGGTAGTTTTTTCTCTACTTTAACCTATTGATATGTCAAACATATCATGGTAAAATCTACATTGTCTCTTTTCATTCCATCCCACTAGTAATACTCTTGAAGGTCTTTGTACATCTTAGTTCTTCCAGGATGAACTGAAAATGGAGAAATATGAGCTTCATTCAATAAATATTTCTTCAACTAGGAATAAAAAGCACACACACACTTTTTCCAAATCTCAAAACACAATCTTTGTCAAGGTTAAATTCTAGAAACATACCCATTTTGACCAATTCTACAATTTTTTATAGCTCACGGCCTTCCTTTTGTGCGTGCTTAATTCTGTTTGATGACAATGACTACACTAATACCTAAAACAAAATAGATATATTTCCTACACCAATAACTTATAATCAAAAATTCATCAAATCATTAATCAAGGAATCTTGTTCCAAATGTAACATGGTTAATGATGCATGATGTTTTCAACTCAAGGCATCTTCCACTTGGTTTACTTTTCCCGAATGGTAATTCATCGCGCAATCATAATCCTTTATCAGTTAAATCCATCTTGTTTGCCTCATGTTTAATTCATTCTGAGAGAATATATACGTCAGACTTTTATGGTCATTATATATTTGATATTTGGAACTGTATAAAAGCAAAAAACCATAGCTTCTAATTCCAAATCTTGTGTGGGGTAATTTAACTCATGAGATTTTAGTTATCTTGAAGCATAAGTAATTACCTGATCATTCTGCATCAAAACACAACCAATTCCCTTCAATGAAGCATCACTGTAGATGAAAAACTCACCATTTGGGGAAGGCAAGGCCAAAACTAGAGTATTTACCAATCTATTCTTAGTTTCTTAAAAATAAACATCATATTCTTCTGTCCAAATAAATTTAACCTCTTTTGTGTTAACTTAGTTATTGGACTAGATAATCATGCAATGTTTTTAACAAACCATCGATAATAACCTGCTAATCCAAGAAAAATTAGAATCTCTATAACATTTTTAGGTCTTGGTCATTCATCAAACACTTTTGTTTTCGAATAATCAACTATTATTCCATCCTTATTTACAATTTTCCCAAGAAAGAAAATCGATTGCAACCAAAAAATCACACTTTCTAAATTTTCCATGCAGTTTATTTTACTTTAAGGTTTTCAAAATAACCCTTATATGTTTTTCATGCTCCTCTTTACTCTTATAAAATACCATAATTTCATCAATAAATACAACCAAAAACTTATCCAATAACTCATGAAATATTCTATTCATATGATCCATGAATATAACAGGTTTATTAGTTAACCCAAATGGCATAACAACAAATTCATATTGCCCATATCTAGTATGACATTTTTTTTTGAGATGTCATCCCCCTTCACCTTTAGCTGATGGTATCTGGATCTGAAGTAAATATTAGAAAAGTATTGAGCTCCCTAGAGATGATTAAACAATTCATCAATATGAGGAAAAGGAAACTTTTTTTTAATAGTGATGTTATTAAAGGCTCTATAATTAATTAAAAGTTTCATGGAATCGTATTTCTTTTTAATGAACAAAAAAGGATCACCCCATGGTGAAGTTCTATAATGAATGAAGCCTTTATCAAGAAAATCTTGCAACTAATTTTTCAACTCTAAAAGTTCCATTTGAGAAATTTAGTAAGGGTTTTTTAAATTGTCTTAGCATCCAGAACTAATTCAATTGTGAATTTGACTTCTCAGTCAGGTATAACACTAGGTAACACATCTGGAAAAACATCAAGATATTCATTTACCACCAAAACGTCATTAATATGAACAGTTCCCTTATTTTCAACAATATGAGTAAGATAACTTTCATCCCTATCTTTAAATAGTTTCTCAACTTCTTGGTATATTATCAATTGAATGGGTTCATTCTTGTATACAAACTGAAACACATTTTGAAAAAAAACTTCTTTAGATCTACAATTAATCTTATAATGATAAATAGAAATCCAATACATACTTAGAATGATTTAAAATTCTACTAAGGAAAAAACAATAAGTTTTTCAAGAAATGACTTTCCACAGAAAACAATATAATGATTCATAAAATGCCTTTTTATTGTAACATTTCCACTTTGTGTTTTGATAATAAGTTCTAGTCTCATTTATTGAGGTGATATATCCAATTTACCATAAATTTCCTCAAAAATAAAGGAATGTGTATACCCCAAATCAAACAAGAATTTAGAAAAATATGAGTAAATAAAAAAAAAGTACCTGATACCGCTATGTTGGATGGACTGGAATCTGCTGACGTAGTTTCAAAGGATCACACTACACCTTTCTACTTATATTATAACTTCTTTGCATCATTTGAATATTTCTTGGGTAAGGAATTTTCATAATGACCCATCTCACCACATTTAAAACACTTAACAGTTTGCTTATTAGGATTAGTCTTAGGATCATTTTCATTACAATCTCGGGCCATATTTCCAAACTTATCACATCAAAAACACTTCCTAGTTTTGGTAAGGCATTTCCTAGGGTGATTTTTTCCATAATTTTCACAAACTGGAAACTGGACTTTCTTATCATCATATTTCTTTGATGGATTCTTACCCATTGCTTACCATCTGGAACTCTTATTATCTTTGTTTTCAAAGTGCACGTGATCATTAGAAAACTCCATTTCTACCCTCTCAATACATCAGACAAGTTTCTCATAACTTTTGAATTCAGGAGAGGCCAATGCCCTTTGATACCTTGGATTCAATCCTAAGTAAAAACAGTTGATTTTTCTATCAAGATCCAGAATAAGATTTGGAGCATACCTCACCAGTCGGGTGAAGTTCACTTCATACCCGGCCATTGAATCTTACTCCTTATACTTCAATTAAAAAAAATTCTTCTCTATCCTAAGTTGAACCACCTTAAGAAAATACTTTTCAAGGAAAAGTCTTTTAAATTCATCCCACTCTAAGGCATCAATATCCTCTCTATCCATGATATTATTTACCATTGACCACCACTATTCTGATTCACCTTCAAAACAATAAATGTAAAGACTTACCTTTTGATTATCTAAACATCCTATAACATCAAATATATTTTCAATGGATTTAATCCATCCTTCAGCCACTATTGGGTTAGAATATCCCCAGAAAGGAGGAGGGTGTTTCCTCATAAAATGTTCCACAATCGTCATGTTCCTTTGTGGTAGCTTTGACTGTTATCTTACATGTATGACACCACTATTTATTTCCTACATCATCTGATCCATTAATATCAGAAACTACTCAGTTTTAATTCCCACCATTCCCAGTTGCGGATTTGGAAAGATATCAGCCTCTCGGTTCCTTCCAACTTCTGCTTCCCTATTTATTCTGTGGAAAACCATTCTGAAGAGACATATCTTAGATAAAGAAACATGGTAATATTTTAAATTTATACCATTTAAAATTAACCATATAGTGAAAAATATATATGGTATTCTATTAACATCATTCTAACCCCTAAAATTATCTAAATCATCCTCTAATACCAATTATAAGGACATGACCTTATTACATTACATAATCATGAATTTTATTCAAGAAATAACTTCCATTAATATTTAGGATATTTTCAAGTTCATAGTTTTATAGAATTATAATATAATTCATACATAACATTCCACATTTATATAGAGCCGATAGCACAAAAATAGTATCCATTTCTTCCAAAATATAAAACTTTTCAAATAAAACAAGATTTCTATGACAAATCTTCATAACATTTAACTTGGATTCCTTCTTTGTATTACAAATCCTTATAACCTTTGAAAATAATTTAAAAACTTTGGATGAGAACAAAAATATTTTTAATGGATATAAAAAGAAGAAAAGAAAACATTAGTCCATGAATACTTGTAAATGTATGAAATCATTTTCAAAAACACATATTTGTCACCCATATATACTTACATTGTGAAACTTAATATTTCCATGAGATTCCCAAAAAACATAAAGAACATAAATAGAAACATAAAGGTATCTTAGAGAATTACATACTTATATTGTAACCCTCACGACTTCCTTATGATTTTTAACCCTCATGACTACCTTAAAATGTAACCCTCATGGCTACCTTATGGTGTAACCAACCCAGCTACACATGGAGTAACCATACGACTGACCTCAAACTTACACATAACCCATGAATTGGAGGTAGATATAGGTCCCACACTTGATCATAAAAATTCCCAAAAACCAAAACATAATCATAAAAAATGGATAATTTAATAAAAACATTGCTTTTGAATTTTTTAAAATAGAACTTTAAAAGAGAATTTTAAAAGAAAAGCCCCTTAAAAATATCATATAATTGAAGTGAGACTTAAAAAAGTGTATGGAATAGGTATATACACTATAAATACACATAATTAAACTTAATATAAACAAAGTTCATCACAAAAAAAAATTTAATACCACATAGTTAATGATGTAGAAGGTTAACCCAAAGAATGGAAATTGGGTTAAGAATTCCCTTACCATGGGTTTTTCTTACTTAAAACTTGTTTAAACCTCATGTATAATGGTTAAAATAGTGTTATTAATATCTTACAGAAACATATTCATGTTTATAACACTTTATATGATCATTTCATAACTTTATTTTACCCTTTAATTAATAGTATTTTGTTCCTTCCATTGTTTTGGGTGCCTTCTTTACATGATTTCCATGGTCAGTTTGTATTTGATTTTATTGTCGTATGGAAATGAAATTTCAGAAGTTGAATGAAATGGTACTAATTTGTTTCTAGAATATTGAATGATACTAAAAATCATTTTTTATCATATATGATGATGAATCATTATATAAAACATCAATGATATTTGTTTAGATCATTTGTAGTGGTTCCTCAATAATCATGAATTTGTTTCATTACGTAATTTAATTTCATACATAGAAGTTCATTCTAGAATATAAAATAGGTTACATAATATGCTTTACATTCCATTTCAACTGTCAAAAGGGTTTTATGATTGGATTTGAAGGAAGTAATGGAAATTCAAAGCATATCGTCCACAATTTTGGTTAATGACACATCACAAATGGTGTTTAACTAAAAAACACCGTTTTTGATGAATTTCATTTATTTATAAAACCTTGGGGTGTTATATTCTCCCTACCTTCTAGAAATTGCATCCTCACAAATTTTTTTATTTCACAGAGTCTTAGTATTTAATGCATTTTATTTATTTATATAACCTTGGGGTGTTATATTCTCCCTACCTTCTGGAAATTGCATCCTCACAAATTTTTCTATTTACTTATTAAAAAAGTGAGGCTACCTTTCCCTCATAGCATTTTAAAACTTCCATTTTTCTTTTTCAACCATGTGGTTTCTCTACAAAACCTTTACCTAGTGGATTACCTTATTCCTCAATACTTGTTCCCTTCAATCAAGAATCTGAATTTTTTTCTCTTCATAAGAAAGGTTCTCTTCCAGCTGAACTACTTATGGCCTCAAGACATGAGATGAAACTAGCACATACTTTCTCAACATCGAAACATGAAAAACATTATGTACCTGAGATAATCTCATAGGAAAATCTACTTGATAGGTGACTGGTCCAACTTTATCCAAGATTTCATAAGGTCCAATGAATCGGGGACTTATCTTTCCTTTCTTACCAAAATGCATAACACTTTTCCATAGTGAGATTCTAAAAAAACATGATCACCTAACTTAAAAGAAAATACTTTCCTCCTATTGTCTACATAACTTTTATACCTTCTCTAAGCTATCCTCATGTGTTTCTAGATTATCTTCACTTTCTCATCCACTTTTTATACTAATTCTGGTC
Source organism: Viscum album (assembly GCA_963277665.1). Lineage (NCBI taxonomy): Eukaryota > Viridiplantae > Streptophyta > Magnoliopsida > Santalales > Viscaceae > Viscum > Viscum album. The sequence continues at coordinate 703,843,220 of OY728164.1, read as the reverse complement.
CCATCAATATCCTTTCCCCAACTTCATCCCAAAAAGCTAGAGTCTAAAACTTCTTCCCATACAATGCCTTAAAAGGTTCCATCTGTATACTGGAATGAAAAATTTTATTATAAAGAAACTCGAATAAAGAAATATGTTGATCCCAACTTCCTTGGTAGTCCATTCAATAATATCAAATCAAATCCTCCAAATTATGAATTGTTCTGTCAGTCTATCCATCATATTGAGGATGAAAAGTAGTGTTGAAGTTTAATTATGTTCCCAACGACTTATGAAGTCTTTTACAAAAGTTATAACCGAAAATGGGATCCAAATCAGATAAAATGGAAAGAGGAACTCCATGTAACCTGACATTATCTTTGAGGTGTGGTCGAGAAAGCTGATCCAAATACATTATATCGTTAATAGGAAGAAAATGTGCATATTTAGTCAATCGGACAATAATCACCCAAATCACATTGTTACCACTTGAACTATTTGAAATTCCCACCATAAAGTCTAGTGATACATTCTTCCATTTCCACTCTGGAACTGGAAAAGATTGAATCATACCCTTTGGAAACTTACCCATTTTAAAACAAAATCTTTATCAAGGTTAAATTCTGGAAACTTACCCATTTTAACCAATTCTAAAAAATTTTTATAGCTCATGTCCTCATGTGTTTCTAGATCATCTTCAATTTCTCATCCACTTTCTATACTAATTCTGGTCCCATCAACTTCCTTTCCCTGACTTCATCCCAAAAATCTAGAGTCCAAAACTGCTTCCCATACAATGCCTCAAAAGGTTTCATCTGTATACTGGAATGAAAACTTTTATTATAAGGAATCTCAAATAAAGAAATATGTTGATCCCAACTTCCTTGGTAGTCCATTCAATAATCTCAAAGCACATACTCCAAATTCTGAATTGTTCTCTCATTCTATCCATTATATTGAGGATAAAAATCAGTGTTGGAGTTTAATTATGTTCCCAATGACTTTTGAAGTCCTTTACAAAAGTTATAAGTGAAAATGGGATCCCAATCAGATAAAATGGAAAGAGTAACTCCATGTAACCTGACATTCTCTTTGAGGTGTAGTCGAGAAAGCTGATCCAAATACATTGTCTCTTGAATAGGAAGAAAATGTGCATATTTAGTAAATCGGTCAATAATCACCCAAATCACATTGTTACTACTAGAACTATTTGGTAGTCCCACCACAAAGTCTAGCGATACATTCTTCCATTTTCACTATGGCACTAAAAAATGTTGAATCATCCCCTTTGGTAGTTTTTTCTCTACTTTAACCTATTGATATGTCAAACATATCATGGTAAAATCTACATTGTCTCTTTTCATTCCATCCCACTAGTAATACTCTTGAAGGTCTTTGTACATCTTAGTTCTTCCAGGATGAACTGAAAATGGAGAAATATGAGCTTCATTCAATAAATATTTCTTCAACTAGGAATCAAAAGCACACACACACTTTTTCCAAATCTAAAAACACAATCTTTGTCAAGGTTAAATTCTAGAAACATACCCATTTTGACCAATTCTACAATTTTTTATAGCTCACGGCCTTCCTTTTGTGCTTGCTTAATTCTGTCTGATGACAATGACTACACTAATACCTAAAACAAAATAGATATATTTCCTACACCAATAACTTATAATCAAAAATTCATCAAATCATTAATCAAGGAATCTTGTTCCAAATGTAACATGGTTAATGATGCATGATGTTTTCAACTCAAGGCATCGTCCACTTGGTTTACTTTTCCCGAATGGTAATTCATCGCGCAATCATAATCCTTTATCAGTTAAATCCATCTTGTTTGCCTCATGTTTAATTCATTCTGAGAGAATATATACGTCAGACTTTTATGGTCATTATATATTTGATATTTGGAACTGTATAAAAGCAAAAAACCATAGCTTCTAATTCCAAATCTTGTGTGGGGTAATTTAACTCATGAGATTTTAGTTATCTTGAAGCATAAGTAATTACCTAATCATTCTGCATCAAAACACAACCAATTCCCTTCAATGAAGCATCACTGTAGATGAAAAACTCACCATTTGGGGAAGGCAAGGCCAAAACTAGAGTATTTACCAATCTATTCTTAATTTCTTAAAAATAAATATCATATTCTTCTGTCCAAATAAATTTAACCTCTTTTGTGTTAACTTAGTTATTGGACTAGATAATCATGCAATGTTTTTAACAAACCATCGATAATAACCTGCTAATCCAAGAAAAATTAGAATCTCTATAACATTTTTAGGTCTTGGTCATTCATCAAACACTTTTGTTTTCGAATAATCAACTATTATTCCATCCTTATTTACAATTTTCCCAAGAAAGAAAATTGATTGCAACCAAAAAATCACACTTTCTAAATTTTCCATGCAGTTTATTTTACTTTAAGGTTTTCAAAATAACCCTTATATGTTTTTCATGCTCCTCTTTACTCTTATAAAATACCATAATTTCATCAATAAATACAACCAAAAACTTATCCAATAACTCATGAAATATTCTATTCATATGATCCATGAATATAACAGGTTTATTAGTTAACCCAAATGGCATAAAAACAAATTCATATTGCCCATATCTAGTATGACATTTTTTTTTTGAGATTTCATCCCCCTTCACCTTTAGCTGATGGTATCTGGATCTCAAGTAAATATTAGAAAATTATTGAGCTCCCTAGAGATGATTAAACAATTCATCAATATGAGGAAAAGGAAACTTTTTTTTAATAGTGATGTTATTAAAGGCTCTATAATTAATTAAAAGTTTCATGGAATCGTATTTCTTTTTAATGAACAAAAAAGGATCACCCCATGGTGAAGTTCTATAATGAATGAAGCCTTTATCAAGAAAATCTTGTAACTAATTTTTCAACTCTAAAAGTTCCATTTGAGAAATTTAGTAAGGGTTTTTTAAATTGTCTTAGCATCCAGAACTAATTCAATTGTGAATTTGACTTCTCAGTCAGGTATAACACTAGGTAACACATCTGGAAAAACATCAAGATATTCATTTACCACCAAAACGTCATTAATATGAACAGTTCCCTTATTTTCAACAATATGAGTAAGATAACTTTCATCCCTATCTTTAAATAGTTTCTCAACTTCTTGGTATATTATCAATTGAATGGGTTCATTCTTGTATACAAACTGAAACACATTTTGAAAAAAAAACTTCTTTAGATCTACAATTAATCTTATAATGATAAATAGAAATCCAATACATACCTAGAATGATTTCAAATTCTACTAAGGAAAAAACAATAAGTTTTTCAAGAAATGACTTTCCACAGAAAACAATATAATGATTCATAAAATGCCTTTTTATTGTAACATTTCCACTTTGTGTTTTGATAATAAGTTCTAGTCTCATTTATTGAGGTGATATATCCAATTTACCATAAATTTCCTCAAAAATAAAGGAATGTGTATACCCCAAATCAAACAAGAATTTAGAAAAATATGAGTAAATAAAAAAAAGTACCTGATACCGCTATGTTGGATGGACTGGAATCTGCTGACATAGTTTCAAAGGATCACACTACACCTTTCTACTTATATTATAACTTCTTTGCATCATTTGAATATTTCTTGGGTAAGGAATTTTCATAATGACCCATCTCACCACATTTAAAACACTTAACAGTTTTCTTATTAGGATTAGTCTTAGGATCATTTTCATTACAATCTCGGGCCATATTTCCAAACTTACCACATCAAAAACACTTCCTAGTTTTGGTAAGGCATTTCCTAGGGTGATTTTTTCCATAATTTTCACAAACTGGAAACTGGACTTTCTTATCATCATATTTATTTGATGGATTCTTACCCATTGCTTACCATCTGGAACTCTTATTATCTTTGTTTTCAAAGTGCACGTGATCATTAGAAAACTCCATTTCTACCCTCTCAATACATCAGACAAGTTTCTCATAACTTTTGAATTCAGGAGAGGCCAATGCCCTTTGATACCTTGGATTCAATCCTAAGTAAAAACAGTTGATTTTTCTATCAAGATCCAGAATAAGATTTGGAGCATACCTCACCAGTCGGGTGAAGTTCACTTCATACCCGGCCATTGAATCTTACTCCTTATACTTCAATTAAAAAAAATTCTTCTCTATCCTAAGTTGAACCACCTTAAGAAAATACTTTTCAAGGAAAATTATTTTAAATTCATCCCACTCTGAGGCATCAATATCCTCTCTATCTATGATATTATTTACCATTGACCACCACTATTCTGATTCACCTTCAAAACAATAAATGGAAAGACTTACCTTTTGATTATCTAAACATCCTATAACATCAAATATATTTTCAATGGATTTAATCCATCCTTCAGCCACTATTGGGTTAGAATATCCCCAGAAAGGAGGAGGGTGTTTCCTCATAAAATGTTCCACAATCGTCATGTTCCTTTGTGGTAGCTTTGACTGTTATCTTACATGTATGACACCACTAATTATTTCCTACATCATCTGATCCATTAATATCAGAAACTACTCAGTTTTAATTCCCACCATTCCCAATTGCGGATTTGGAAAGATATCAGCCTCTCGGTTCCTTCCAACTTCTGCTTCCCTATTTCTTCTGTGGAAAACCATTCTGAAGAGACATATCTTAGATAAAGAAACATGGTAATATTTTAAATTTATACCATTTAAAATTAACCATATAGTGAAAAATATATATGGTATTCTATTAACATCATTCTAACCCCTAAAATTATCTAAATCATCCTCTAATACCAATTATAAGGACATGACCTTATTAAATTACATAATCATGAATTTTATTCAAGAAATCACTTCCATTAATATTTAGGATATTTTCAAGTTCATAGTTTTATAGAATTATAATATAATTCATACATAACATTCCACATTTATATAGAGCCGATAGCACAAAAATAGTATCCATTTCTTCCAAAATATAAAACTTTTCAAATAAAACAAGATTTCTTTGACAAATCTTCATAACATTTAACTTGGATTCCTACTTTGTATTACAAATCCTTATAACCTTTTAAAATAATTTAAAAACTTTGGATGAGAACAAAAATATTTTTAATGGATATAAAAAGAAGAAAAGAAAACATTAGTCCATGAATACTTGTAAATGTATGAAATCATTTTCAAAAACACATATTTGTCACCCATATATACTTACATTGTGAAACTTAAGATTTCCATGAGATTCCCACAAAACATAAAGAACATAAATAGAAACATAAAGGTATCTTAGAGAATTACATACTTATATTTTAACCCTCACGACTTCCTTATGATTTTTAACCCTCATGACTACCTTAAAATGTAACCCTCATGGCTACCTTATGGTGTAACCAACCCAGCTACACATGGAGTAACCATACGACTGACCTCAAACTTACACATAACCCATGAATTGGAGGTAGATATAGGTCCCACACTTGATCATAAAAATTCCCAAAAACCAAAACATAATCATAAAAAATGGATAATTTTATAAAAACATTGCTTTTGAATTTTTTAAAATAGAACTTTAAAAGAGAATTTTAAAAGAAAAGCCCCTTAAAAATATCATATAATTGAAGCGAGACTTAAAAAAGTGTATGGAATAGGTATATACACTATAAATACACATAATTAAACTTAATATAAACAAAGTTCATCACAAAAAAAAATTTAATACCACATAGTTAATGATGTAGAAGGTTAACCCAAAGAATGGAAATTGGGTTAAGAATTCCCTTACCATGGGTTTGTCTTACTTAAAACTTGTTTAAACCTCATGTATAATGGTTAAAATAGTGTTATTAATATCTTACAGAAACATATTCATGTTTATAACACTTTATATGATCATTTCATAACTTTATTTTACCCTTTAATTAATAGTATTTTGTTCCTTCCATTGTTTTGGGTGCCTTCTTTACATGATTTCCATGGTCAGTTTGTATTTGATTTTATTGTCGTATGGAAATGAAATTTCAGAAGTTGAATGAAATGGTACTAATTTGTTTCCAGAATATTGAATGATACTAAAAATCATTTTTTATCATATATGATGATGAATCATTATATAAAACATCAATGATATTTGTTTAGATCATTTGTAGTGGTTCCTCAATAATCATGAATTTGTTTCATTACGTAATTTAATTTCATACATAGAAGTTCATTCTAGAATATAAAATAGGTTACATAATACGCTTTACATTCCATTTCAACCGTCAAAAGGGTTTTATGATTGGATTTGAAGGAAGTAATGGAAATTCAAAGCATATCGTCCACAATTTTGGTTAATGACACATCACAAATGGTGTTTAACTAAAAAACACCGTTTGTGATGAATTTCATTTATTTATAAAACCTTGGGGTGTTATATTCTCCCTACCTTCTAGAAATTGCATCCTCACAAATTTTTTTATTTCACAGAGTCTTAGTATTTAATGCATTTTATTTATTTATATAACCTTGTGGTGTTATATTCTCCCTACCTTCTGAAAATTGCATCCTCACAAATTTTTCTATTTACTTATTAAAAAAGTGAGGCTACCTTTCCCTCATAGCATTTTAAAACTTACATTTTTCTTTTTCAACCATGTGGTTTCTCTATAAAACCTTTACCTAGTGGATTACCTTATTCCTCAATACTTGTTCCCTTCAATCAAGAATCTGAATTTTTTTCTCTTCATAAGAAAGGTTCTCTTCCAGCTGAACTACTTATGGCCTCAAGACATGAGATGAAACTAGCACATACTTTCTCAACATCGAAACATGAAAAACATTATGTACCTGAGATAATCTTAGATGAAAATCTACTTGATAGGTGACTGGTCCAACTTTATCCAAGATTTCATAAGGTCCAATGAATCGGGGACTTATCTTTCCTTTCTTACCAAAATGCATAACACTTTTCCATAGTGAGATTCTAAAAAAACATGATCACCTACCTTAAAAGAAAAGACTTTCCTCCTATTGTCTACATAACTTTTCTACCTTCTCTAAGCTATCCTCATGTGTTTCTAGATTATCTTCACTTTCTCGTCCACTTTTTATACTAATTCTGGTCCCATCAATATCCTTTCCCCAACTTCATCCCAAAAAGCTAGAGTCTAAAACTTCTTCCCATACAATGCCTTAAAAGGTTCCATCTGTATACTGGAATGAAAAATTTTATTATAAAGAAACTCGAATAAAGAAATATGTTGATCCCAACTTCCTTGGTAGTCCATTCAATAATATCAAATCAAATCCTCCAAATTATGAATTGTTCTCTCAGTCTATCCATCATATTGAGGATGAAAAGTAGTGTTGAAGTTTAATTATGTTCCCAATGACTTATGAAGTCCTTTACAAAAGTTATAAGTGAAAATGGGATCCAAATCAGATAAAATGGAAAGAGGAACTCCATGTAACCTGACATTATCTTTGAGGTGTGGTCGAGAAAGATGATCCAAATACATTATATCTTGAATAGGAAGAAAATGTGCATATTTAGTCAATCGGACAATAATCACCCAAATCACATTGTTACCACTTGAACTATTTGAAATTCCCACCACAAAGTCTAGTGATACATTCTTCCATTTCCACTCTGGCACTGGAAAAGATTGAATCATACCCTTTGGTTTTTTTTCTCTACTTTAACCTACTGATATGTCAAACATATCATGGTAAAATCTACATTGTCTCTTTTCATTCCATCCCACAAGTAATACTCTTGAAGGTATTTGTACATATTAGTACTTCCATGATGAACTGAAAATGGAGAAATATGAGCTTTATTCAATAAATATTTCTTCAACTAGCAATCAAAAGCACACACACTCTTTTTTCAAATCTTAAAACAAAATCTTTATCAAGGTTAAATTCTGGAAACTTACCCATTTTAACCAATTATACAATTTTTTATAGCTCATGACCTTCCTTTTGTGCTTGCTTAATTCTGTCTAATAACAATGACTACACTAAAACCTAAAACAAAATAGATATATTTACTACACCAATAAATTATAATCAAAAATTCATCAAATCATTAATCAAGGGATCTTGTTCCAAATGTAACATAGTTAATGATGCATGATGTTTTCAACTCAAGGAATTTTCCACTTTGTTTGTTTCTCCTGAATGGTAATTGATCTCACAATCATAATCCTTTATCAGTTAAATCCATCTTGTTTGCCTCGTGTTTAATTCATTCTGAGAGAATATATACTTCAGACTTTTATGGTCATTATATATTTGATATTTTGCTCCGTATAAAAGAAAAGAACCATAGATGCTAATTCCAAATATTGTGTGGGATAATTTAACTCATGATATTTTAGTTTTCTTGAAGCATAAGCAATTACCTGATCATTCTACATCAAAACACAACCAATTCCCTTCAATGAAGCAAAACTATAGATGAAAAACTCACCATTTGGGGAAGGCAAGGCCAAAACTAGAGTATTTACCAATCTATTCTTAATTTCCTAAAAATAAACATCATATTTTTCTATAAAAACAAATTTAACCTCTTTTGTGTTAACTTAGTTTTTGGACTAGATAATCATGAAATTTTTTTAACAAACCATAAGTAATAACCTGCTAATCCAAGAAAACGTCGAATCTCTATAACATTTGTAGGTCTTGGTCATTCATCAATCACTTTTGTTTTGGAATAATCAACTATTATTCCATCCTTATTTACAATGTTCCCAAGAAAGAAAATTGATTGCAACCAAAAAATTACAATTGCTAAATTTTCCATGCAGTTTATTTTCCTTTAAGGTTTTCAAAATAACCCTTATATGTTTTTTATGCTCCTATTTACTCTTAGAAAATACCATAATGTCATCAATAAACACAACCAAAAACTTATCCAATAAATCAGTAAATATTCTATTCATAAGATCTATGAATACAATAGGTTTATTAGTAAACCCAAATGGAATAACAACAAATTCATAATGCTCATATCTAGTATGAAAATTTGTTTTTGAGATTTCATCCCCCTTCACCTTTATCAGAAGGTATCTGGATCTCAAGTCAATCTTAGAAAATTATTGAGCTCCCTAGAGCTGATTAAACAATTCATCGATATGAGGAAAAGGAAACTTGTTTTTAATAGTGATGTTATTAAAGGCTCTATAATTAATGAAAAGTTTCATGGAATCATATTTCTTTTTAATGAACAAAAAAGGATCACCCCATGGTGAAGTTCTAGGGTGAATGAATCCTTTATCAAGAAAATATTGCAACTAATTTTTCAACTCTAAAATTTCCATTTGAGCCATTCAGTAAGGGGGGTTTTGAAATTGGATTAGCATCAGGAACTAAGTCAATTGTGAATTTGACTTCTCGGTCAAGTATAACATTGGGTAACTCATCAGGAAAAACATCAAGATATTCATTTACCACTAGAACATCATTAATCTGAACAGTTCCCTTATTTTCAACAATATGAGCAAGATAAATTTCATTTCTATCTTTAAACAGTTTCTCAACATCTTGATATATTATCAATTCAATGGGTTCATTCTTTTATACAAACTGAAACACTTTTTGAAAAAAAATTCTTTAGATCTACAATTAATCTTATAATGATATATATAGAAATCCAATACATACCTAGAATGACTTCAAATTCTACTATGGAAAAAATAATAAGGTTTTCAATAAATGACTTTCCACAGAAAACAATAGAATGATTCATAAAATACCTTTTTGTTGTAACATTTCCACTTGGTGTTTGGATAATAATTTCTAGTCTCATTTATTGAGGTGATATATCCAATTTACTATAAAATTCATCAGAAATAAAGGAATGTGTATACCCCATATCAAACAATAATTTAGAAAAATATTAGTAAATAAAAAAAGTATTTGATAACACTATGTTGGATGGCCTGGAATCTGCTGACATAGTTTCAAAGGATCACACTACACCTTTCTACTTATATTATAGCTTCTTTTCATCTTTTGAATCTTTCTTTGGGAAGGCATTTTCATAATGACCCATCTCACCACATTTAAAACACTTAACAGTTTTCTTATTAGGATTAGTCTTAGGATCATTTTCATTACAATCTCAGGCCGTATTTTTAAACTTACCACATCGAAAACACTTCCTAGTTTTGGTAAGGCATTTCCTAGGGTGATTTTTTCCATACTTTTCACAAACTAGAAACTGGACTTTCTTATCATCATATTTCTTTGATGGATTTTTACCCATTTCTTACCATCTGGAACTCTTCTTCTCCTTGTTTTCAAAGTGCACGTGATCATTAGAAAAATCAATTTCTACCCTCTCAGTACATCAGGCAAGTTTCTCATAACTTTTGAATTCATGAGAGGTCAATGCCCTTTGATACCTTGGATTCAATCCTGAGTAAAAATGGTTGATTTTTCTATCAAGATCCAGAATAAAATTTAGAGAATACCTCACCAGTCTGGTGAAGTTCACTTCATACATGGCCATTGAATCTTAAACCTTCTACTTCAATTAAAAAAATTATTCTCTATCCTAAGTTGAACCACCTTCAAAAAATACTTTCTCAATAAAAAGTCTTTTAAATTCATCCCACTCTAAGGCATCAATCTCCACTCTAGACATGATATTATTTACCATTGACCACCACTAATCTGATTCACCTTAAAAAAATAAATGGAAAGACTTTCCTTTTGATTATCTAAACATCCCATAACATCAAATATATTTTCAAGGGATTTAATCCATCCTTCATCCACTATTGGGTCAGAAGATCCCCTGAAAGGAGGAGGGTGTTTTCTCATAAAATGTTCCACTATCGTCATGTTCCTTTGTGGTAGCTTTCATTGTTATATTACATTGATGACACCACTATTTATTTCCTATATCATCTGATCCATTAATATCACAAACTACTCAGTTCTAATTCCCACCATTCCCAGTTGCAGATTTGGAAATATATCAGCCACTCGGTTCCTTCCAACTTGTGCTTCCCTATTTCTTCTATGTAAAACCATTCTGAAGAGACATATCTTAGATGAAGAAACATGGTAATCTTTAAAATCTATACCATTTAAAATTAACCATACATTGAAAATCATTTATGGTATTCTATTAACATCATTCTAACCCCTAAATTTATCTAAACCATCCTCTGATACCAACTATAAGGACCTGGACTTATTACATTACATAATCATGAATTTTAGTCAAGAACTCACTTCCATTAATATTAAGGATATTTTCAAGTTTAAATTTTTATTGAATTATAATATAATTCATACATAACATTCCACATTTATATAGAGTTGATACCACAAAAATAGTATCCATTTCTTCCAAAATATAAAACTTTTCAAATAAAACATGATTTATTTGATAAATATTCATAACATTTAACTTGGATTCCTTATTTGTATTAAAAATCCTTATAACATTTGAAAATAATTAAAAAACTTTGGATGAGCACAAAAATATTAGTAAGGGCTATAAAAAGAAGAAAATAAAACATTAGTCCATGAATACTTGTAAATGTATGAAATCATTTTCAAAAACACATATTTGTCACCCATATATACTTACTTTGTGAAACTTAAGATTTCCATGAGATTCCCACAAAACATAAAGAACATAAATAGAAACATAAAGGTATATTATGGAATTACATACTTATATTGTAACCCTCATGACTTCCTTATGATTTTTAACCCTCATGACTACCTTAAAATGTAACCCTCGTGGCTACCTTATGGTGTAACCAACGCAGGTACACATGGAGTAACCATACAACTGACCTATAACTTACACATACCCAATGAATTGGAGGTATATATAGGTCCCACACTTGATCATAAAAATTCCCAATAACCATAACCTAATCATACAAAATGAATAATTTTATAAAAACATTGCTTTTGAATTTTTTAAAACAGAACTTTAAAAGAGAATTTCAAAAGAAAATCCCCTTAAAAATATCATATAATTGAAGTTAGACTTAACAGAGTGTATGGAATAGGTATATACACTATAAATACACATAATTAAACATAATATAAACAAATTTCATCACAAAAACAATTTTAATACCACATAGTTAATTATGTAGAAGGTTAACCCAAAGAATGGAAATTGCTCTAAGAATTCCCTTACCATGGGTTTGTATTACTTAAAACTTGTTTAGACCTCCTGTACAATGGTTAGAATAGTGTTATTAATATCTTACAGAAACATATTCCGGTTTATAACACTTTATATGATCATTTCATAACATCATTTCACCCTTTAATTAATAGTATTTTGTTCCTTCCACTGTTTTGGGTGCCTTCTTTACATGATTTCCATGGTCATTTTGTATTTGATTTTCTTGTCGTATGGAAATGAAATTCAAGAAGTTGTATAAACTGGTACTCATATGTTTCTAGAATATTTAATGATACCAAAAATCATTTTTTATCATATATGATGATAAATCATTAGATAAAACGTTAATGATATTTGTTTAGATCATTTGTGGTGGTTCCTCGATAATCATGAACTTGTTTCATTACATAATTTAATTTCATACGTAGAAGTTCATTATAGAATATAAAATCGGTTACATAATACAATTTACATTCCATTTCAACCATTAAAAGGTTTTTATGATTAGCTTTGAATAAAGTAATTGAAATTCAAAGCAAATCGTCCACAATTTTGGTAAATGACACATCACAAACGGTGTTTTTATATTTTTTTAGAATAAGAGGAAGAGGAGAGGAAGAAAGATTATGAAGGATCTCAAGTTCATGTAAAAAAATTAATCAAACACCGTTTGTGATGTGTCATTTACCATATTTCACTATAACTCATTTTATATCACCTTGAAAAATTAATCAATATGTCATTATCTTAAAGCCTTAATAAAATAAAATATTAATACAATTTACTATTCATTAGGGTCATATGACTATTCATAAGGGTGTATTACTATTCACCAAAAATCAAGTTGGTTCCTTCAGACTTCAAATAACTTACTAATCACAATTGTAGATGACCATTTTTTGAACTTCAAAACATAGAAGTAGAAAAAGTATATTTTTATGGCTACTTTATAATTATCTACTTAAAATAAAGTTTTGTTTCATAAAGTCTTAGTATTTCATGAATTTTATTTATTTGTAAAAACTTGGGGTGTTACAACCCCTCAATTATAAAAAGAATCCACTTATCCTCCATTATAAAAAAATATATGGTCCCTATAACTTAACCAAGGCCTAGTAGAAAACTATATGAGAATCGTTACCTTAATTCTTGAGCTCCGGGTCTTACCTTAATACCATCTTATAAAGGATTAATTTATAAGGAAAAGAAGGTCTCTCAAAGAATAATTAGTCACATTATCCAAATATTTTAATGTATATTTAATATTCTACTACCCATAAATCTATTGTATCCATACTAAAATAATGAAACTGTTATATTAAATATACTTAAAAATTATTATGATTATATTCCAACCGTATTATACCTCCTTTCCATCAAATGGAACGTGAAAGTATCAGTCGTTTGTATCTTTGGACTACCGAATTTACATAGAAATATTATACATTTTCCATCACCGTAATTCATTATTGGTTACTATTATGGATTAAATATTTCACTATCATTATATAATTATTTATTTAAGGGGAGTGGGGATAAAGAAAGCAAATAAAACAAGGGGACATGGGGGTTAGGGGGGTCTAAAGTAGTGGAGGACAAGGGCGTCCCCTCTGATTATATTGACCCCTTCCAGATTCAAACTGTCCAAATTGTGTATGAAAGGCCTTCAGAGCCAGGGGTGTTTGGTGAGGCTAGGTAGTCGGCTACTTTATTTTTCTCCCGCCAGGTATGCATCACTCTGGTGTTGCTATGAAGAATGTTGTGACATTTTCTGATCAAGTACTCTATCGACCATAGGATGACACCAAGACCTTGAAGATCATTGTCCAGGACCATCTAGTATCTTTTGATCTCTAAGTTGTCCAGAATACTCTGGCTACATGTTGTAAGTCATGTTAACATGGCCATTACATCATCCTAGAGGGACGAACTTAGACCCAACTGGATAGAGAAGTCCAGGATAACTTACATGTTTCCATCACGGATGACACCCCCACCACACATGATCCCTGAGACATATGATCCATCTGAATTAAGCTTTAAACCCCTATATAGGAGGTTCTAGTGTAACTAGTTTCCAAAAGAGGAGCTGCTGCTAGGAAGAGAGGTGGGGGCTTGGGCTTGAAGCGCTGCAAGTACAGAGCCTCCTTCCAATTGCCTAAGACCCCAACCATATCAATGAGTAAATTGTTTGAACGGTTGATGATGGAGTGACCAGTCGAGGCCAACCCCTCATGAACCCATTTATTCCTCTCCTGCTACAAACACTAGTAGCCTGCATGAAACAAGTTAGTGTGAGCCATCCTCTCCACACCCACTCACCCAAACCATAGAACCAGTGTTAAAGGAAGGGTTTATCAGCCATAACCGGGCTGTAAAAGACAGTGAAGTCACCATAGTAGGACCATACCTTGTGTACCCATTCTCTCTCAAAGAAGAGGTGGCCCGAAGATTCCTCCCTATGGTCCTTACAGCAGACGCACCTGGAAGCCATGTTGATGCTGCAACGTCTAATATTCTCATCGATGGGCACTACAATATTCCTTAATCTCTATATTATAAATTTGAATTTAGAAGGGATTTGTTTGGCCCAGAGGAGTGTCATCCATGTGTCCTTCGGATAATTCATGATGTGGGTCTGGCGGAAGGCTTTCGTCATGAAGAGGCCAGATGGAGAGGGGGTAAAGACACCCTTGTCCAGCACAGATCTTATCTCTATAATGTGCACCAGATTCTGATGTTCCTTCAACAAGACATCACTGAGGAAAGAGGGGTGATGGCAGGCTTCCCTATAAGAAATCATAGGAGAAGGACATCCTAGGAAACTAATGGTCTCTCCTTCCCAATTCTAATGCCAAAAAGAGACATCCTTGTTTCCAATGATCCAGAGAGAGAAGGGCTTTAGAGCATCAACAAGGGGTCCAACATCAGACCAAAGGGGAGAGTACTTTCCAACCGCAGAGGCATGATCACCCTGGATGATTGCATGCAAGATAGTCCCCCATAGGGTGCGATGCTCCAAGACCTCCCATGCTAATTTGGTATGCATGCATAAGAGAGTATCGGTGACGCTCCTCACATTGATCCCCCCATCATTGGCCAAACTCTCCATCCTACTCCAAGAGACCTAGTTTCACTTGCCTTCAGACATGGGATCCTAGATGAATCCCACAAGGACTTTGTCAATATTCCTTATCACCCCTTTAGGGACCTTTATTGAAGATAGAGATTAGACTAGAGAGGCCAGTAGTACACTATTCACCAGTTAAATCCTCCCCCTATAAGAGAGGTATTTGTTTTTCTAGTTAAGAATGTGGTATGTGATTCAGTTTAGGATGGAGTCAAATTCACGAATCCATAGTCTTTTATGGGAGATAGGCGCACCAAGATAATCCATGGGAAACGCCCCTCTCTGCATGTCCAAGATGTCGCTCACATTAGAAACCCGGCTCGAGAGGCAGTTGTTGGAAATGTAGAAGTTTATATTTATTTTATTAATAGTCTATCCACTCCAATGGTAGTACTCCTCTATTACCCTTTTAAGTCCTAGAAACGATCTACTTGAGGTGTTCATGAAGATGATTGTGTCATTTGCGAACATGATATGGGACACTGAAGGGGAGCACATCCTTCTGCGATACGGGAGAATGTCTCCATTCCTCAGGGTCATATGAAGTAGGTGGATGAGAACATCATGGGTGATAGTGAATATTCTCAGGGAGATGGGTCCCCCTACATAAGTCTGCAGGTAGCCTTAAAGAAGCTGTAGGTGTTTCCCATAAAAGTGATTTTCATCCATGAAGAGCTAAAGTATCAGAAGATAATATCGACATTATAGGGAGAAAGACCCATACCTGCAAGTACTTTGTTGATGTAGCTCTATTTCACATGGTCTAAGTCCTTTCTCATATCAAGTTTGATGATGATATTGGATCCATGGGTCTTAAAGTTTACATCCCTCATCATTCCTGGCCTAGAGCAATCACTCCTTGGATTGATCACCTTTTCACAAAGTCGTGCTGCTCCATTGAGATCCACTGAGGAAGGTGTCGGGTGAGACTTGAGTTGATGATGTTGGTGAGGTTTTTTTATGGGAATTTACACATGATAATAGGGAGAAAATTGATAAGGGAGGGGTGGTTATTAGACTTGGGAATGAGAACTATAGAGGTGTCACTCGCTACTCGGGGTAGAGTCCCTCCCCAAAAAAAATCCCAGATGGCCACAATGAGATCACCCTTCACTGTCTCCCACACAGATCTATAAAATGAACCCAAGAAGCCATCGCGACTAGCTACACATTCGGAATTAAGGTTGAACATGGCTTCCCAAATCTCTTGTTCTTGGGGGATAAAATCCATGAGATCGTTTTCCTGAGCCGATAAGTTATAGGGAATCACCTCAAAGAGCCATGGGTTATCACCTGGATAGCCATCCAGTGAGAGGTTTTTGGGGCCAGCCAAGAGGTCCCTGAAAAACAAGTTGGTCATACCTATCACTACATCCTTTTCATTAGTATATGTTTCATATTCCAGCAGAATGTTCAGTTTAGTATGCCTTCTCCTCTCCTTGATACAGGTGTGTAAGTAAGCGGTGTTCCTATCACCCTCCTGAAGCCACCTGACCCTCGCCTCAACCCTATCCAGGTGTTCCTTCCTCAAAATCATGTCCTCCAAAAGGTCATTATTTCTATACAGGAACTCAACTACATGGTCATCCCAAGCCTCCTTGAGACTTATTTCAAGATGATTTAACCTCTTGCATGATGGACTCCAGATCTCCATATGAGGGAGGAAGGGCCATCGACCACACCTGAAGGCTCGTCTTGAGGTAGCGTAGTTTATTGTAGAGGGATATCCACATGTGACCTTTGAAAGGGGAGAGAAAAGAGTCTCTAACCAGATCCTAGAATCTCGGCATGTTGTCCTAGTGGTGGTAGTAGAAAAACCGTTAGTGATGATCATGCCTAGAAGATATGAAGACCAGCAGTGGGGAGTGTTCTGATAAGCCCCGCACAAGGTGATTCACCCTAGCATCATCAAATGCAAAGATGGATTTCATATTATCCAAACACCTATCCAGATGGCTCCATGAGTGGAGATTCCCCCGTTGGTTGTCACACCACATGAAGCTATCACCAGAGAAGTCGAGATCCATGAGGCCCCTGCCCACCATGAACTGAGTGAAGTCTTGGCTGGCTCTCATGGGGAAAGGAACCCTTCCCTTTCTTTCCTATAGGTTCATGAAAACATTAAATTCACCCCCTACAATCCATGGTAAATTACCAGTGTCAAAGGCGGTGAGATCGTTCCAAAGGATCACCCTCGGTTGAGGATTGCAGCTCCCATAGATAAAAGATGCAAAGAAGGTACGGGTTCCATGAGTCACTTTCACCATGATTAATTGATCACTAGTATGGATGAGTTAAACCAAGAGGCTATTGTGCCAAAAGATCAAAATGTGTCAGTTGGAAAGGTCTGCATTCATGGATCTGTACATTTTGAGTTTCCTAGAGAAGCTGATGATCCTGCCCAGTTGTTGTTTGTGTTCAAGAATGGTAACCATAGAAGCCTTGTTCTTAGCAATCTATGAGGCCGAGAAGTCTATTTTGACCCAACATCCTATACCTCAGGCATTACAAATGAGGACTCATGTCATATGGAAAATAGTGCTCAGGGGTTTTCTCCATAGCTCGCAGCCATTTAGAAGTGGGAAGAGTGCTTTACCTTTAGTTTCATGGACTATGATCTGGTATAGACTTTGTCGTGAGTTTGGGTAGAGGCTGAGGAGTGGTGTAGGGCAGGCCTCCTACCCCTCATGCCCAGTGAGGAATACAATCCCTGCATTGATCCTTTTGGAGGGAAGAAGGAACATGCATAGAGATGGGGATGGCATGAAGGATGAGAGGTCCCCTCATGAAGATATCCCAAGGCCATGATGGCCGACTCGGTAGAGATCTCATCCCCAATATAATCACTCTAGCGTAGGATTAGATCGATAGTAAGAAAGGTTAGGGGAGCAGGGGGAAGATTAATTTGCATCCCTTCCACACTTATGATCCCTGGATCCTTGGTGGGGAGGAGAAGGGGGGAGGGGGAGAAGGCAGCATGGGATAGGGGCCGCCTCATTAGAGAGTAGGGGATGATGTCCCAGAATGGCCGCTGATCTTCTACTGGTGCAGAGCCTGTGGGAACCGACAGGGCAAGACCTGGGAGAGGAGCCAAAGGAGCAGTAGCAGGAACCACAAACATCGCCACCTCCCTACCAGGAGGAGCCCCATGAGCATCACTGGCAGAAGAAGCATGGGCAGGCCAGTGACCCTCATCATGACGACGATGACGGAAGATCTCCACAGAGTGACCCTGAAGGAGGCAGTGTGAGAAAAACTTTAGGAAGTCCATATATGATATATCATGGGACCAAATGAAGGTGTCATGCACCCAGAGTTGACCATTTCCGGCACCAGAAGAGAGAGATCAAGCTCCACATAGATTCAGGCCATTGAGGTATCCGCACATCCACTGGTCCATACATCCTAGCATAGAAAGCCACCGAGGGAGTCCCTGATGGACCTGAGGAGACCTTCGTTCTAAAATGGAAGAGGAAGGGCCGGGAGGCCAATATACACTGCTACAACTATTCTTTCTTTGCCGCTGTGGACGTCCAAGGTCCAGTGGGACAAGCTGAAACCCTAGTGACCCACAGAATGGGGGGCCCTACACCACACCTGGATGAAGTCAACCTGTGAGTCAAGCACTTTGCAGAAGGAGAGCCTGTGAATCATGGAGATAATCTTTGGGCGATGGAGACCCCAAGAGGAGACGAAGCATTGAAAAATAGGGAGAGAAGGCTTAGTGGTGCCGAAGCGGGCAACCAACGTCCATTTTAAGTAAACCATATATGGGTGATAACATATTATAAGTAAATCATATATGGTTTTATTACTATGAATATGGTGTTTTAATATAATTATACTAAAATAATATTTATTATAAAGGATTCTAAAATAACATATGTTGTACATTAAACCTAAGGTAAGGTTTTCTCATGTCACTTTTATTTGTTTGAGACATATTCTATATTTACAATTTATTTCATTTTTTGGTGTATATTCCACCCATTTAATATTTTATATCATTAATTTATTCATATTCATCCTATTTAATGTTTCATTTGATGTGATTTCTTTCATTGGGGTTATTATTCAAAAGTTACCACAATGGTAATGGTTTGTGTAAAAATGTCACCTTTTAATGGGTTTGTTTATGTATAAATTTATGATTATGAAAAAATATCATATATATCTAATAAATAATATGTATTTTCTTCTCTTATAATTATTTCTATATACTAAAAATAATTATATAATTTTACTATCACTATGTACTCATATGACCAAAATAATTATTTTAAGGAAAAATGACATTATTTGAATCTTCGATCGATAATATTTTCATTTTATGTACATATATTATTTAAAGTGGTTTCAATATTTTTTTCATAATTGTAAAATTATTGAATAAATTCATTTTTATCTAAATTTTACCCTCAATAAGGAGTTATATTATTAATTTTTTTCTGAATGATTTACTTTTTATCAAAGTTGTAGAAGAATATGGGTTTCAATGTATACTGCACCAAAGGGATTTACCATAAAATACAACTATTTGATTTGAAGATACCATTAAAATTTTCCATAGTTATTTTCAATAACAATGTTTTCATAATATTCTAGAAATTTTTAAATATTAATTATGTTATTTTAAAATGAAAAGGTTATTTTCCTCAAGAAATTATCCAATGATATTATAATGGTATTGTCATCTATAACAATATGCATTAATGTTATATATGTTTCACTATATTACAATAAAATTATAACATATTTATTTTTTTGATTGATTGATTGGATTTTGATAATGAAATAATTATGAAACCCATTTTCCTTTAAAATGGTTAAGTTGTATTGAAATGATAAATGTTTTTAAGATATAGTCATATATATATATATATATATTAATGGATTATGATTATTTGATGTGTGGGTCCATTATATTCTTTCAATGCATTTGGAAATTTTTAATGTTTATAAGCTCAAAGGGTACATGAGTGGTCATCCAAAGTCTGAATGATTGTAAAAGAGAGGTTATTGTAGACCCAAATGTGGGAACATAGGTCACTATCAATATCCAAAATAGGGTACATGAGGGGTTTTACCAAGCCCAACATGTGATGAATATATTGGTAGGTAGCCTAGAAAAAAAATCATCTACAATTATGATTATTCCAAACATTATTCCACTCTATTATGACATTATTTATGCCAAATCTATATTCCTGTGGATGATGATTGTTTTATTCTCTTAGGATTAAAATCTTACAAACTAAAAAATAATTATTCCATGATTAATTTTTGTGAAATAGGGATTATTGTGTATTAGTTTACAATATTAAATTGACTTTATATTTACCCTATTCTTATATTATACCCACCCATGATCATTGAGTAATATCTCCCATGTCTACCCATATTGAGATTTTGAGGTCATCATTTCTTAGGTTTCCATTCCCTGGGGTATGAATAATGTTTCAAAGTAGGGTATAACTAATAAGTGTATAATGTGAGAATGATTTATTGGAGATGTAAAAAATCATTCCCAAAATAAAATGATTATGTTTATTATATACAATTACAGTATAGTGTTATGGTTCTATGTAATATATTTTTTGTTATAAGTATTTAATATTCATATAAAATTATGTAATATTTATGTATGTAATGTTTGGGTCCCCTCAATAAGGTCCATCATAGTGAACTTAATTATGCTTATTTCTCTGTAAAAATTAGTGATCCATATATTAAATATCATGATACTAACATTAAACTAGTGATTCCAGAAAGAAGAGTCATTAAAGAGGGTACATAAAGTAGGAACATCTTGGTCACATGTTCCACACCATGAATAAATTTCCATGATAAATATTTAATGAGGAAGAGATTTGTGAAATTTCATTTTACCTTAACAGAAGGATACATGACCACAACAGTAACGATTATTGACACTTATGCATATTTGGAATAAATTATATATATATATATATATATTAGTAATATTTTATGAATTCAATCAGTTAATGTTATTTCTAAAATCGTTGTGAATTAAAAGACGAACATTTTGGAGAATTTAAAAGAGAAAAAATAAAATCAATTTTAAAGTATTCTTGAATACCAAAAGATTCTAGAGAATTAAAATATAATGATTTCAACATAATCAAAATAATTATAATTGTGAGAAAAAAATTTAAAAATGTGATTATAAAATAAGAATATTGATAAGAATAATTATAGGGTTCAATATTGAAATTTTTTGTATCATGAAAGTCAAAGGAAAAAAGATCAGATGATGATATCATTTAAATGTTTTGTGATATTAATGAGAAGAGAGGAACGAAATCATTTCAATATTTCATCACTATTTGTTGATTAATAATAAAAATAATATAAATACTTGAATTTTATCTAATTATTATCATCAAGACCAGAGAATTAAGAACACCAAATTACAATATCACTATATGAAAAATTCTGAAGAAAAGAAAAGGTAACCCTTTATTTTTTTTATGTGTGAGGAAACCCATATATTGCATTGTCTAGGGAATAAAATTTTATTATTATATATTTCAGTAAAATTCTATATTCACACTATCAAGGAGTGACATAAGAATTTAGAGATTATGAACTTTTAGGAGGTATAAGGTATATATTCTCCTCTTAATGTATCAAGTTTGTATTTTTATTGTATGTAGTTGGTTTCTAGATTAAAGTACCAAGAATTTTCCCTTTATTGATATTTCACTTGATAAAAAATGTGATTTTATGTGAAAATGGGATAACAACCACTATACACTAAGGATGTTGTCATCCATCATAGAGGAAACCCCATTAACAATATGTGTTTTCCACTGTTTTATGGATTCATATTTATCATCATGTTCTTGTATATAAAGGATATGAAGTGTGATGGATCAAGTAACTAAATAAGTGTGGATTAAAATAATGAAAAATTCTTTAATTGGTAATATTTATTAAAAAATTGTTCCCTCTCGATGTAGTTTATATTCTAGGTGGTCCAATTAACTAGAATCAGAATATAGGTTCCACCTCTAATTGGATTCATAAAAAACTCTAACAAAATATGTTTTAGAGTTTCTCATAAAATATTATTCATGAGTATATTATTTTAATATTATTGTGAGTTCCCTTTCAAAACTACCATGGATGATTTGTCTTCTAGTACATTAAATAATTGGAAGAAGCTAAATTAATGCATGTCGATAAACCCTTACTATATATTTTAGAAAACCACTACAGTAATGTAGTAGAAACTAACAAATTTAGAGGTTATTCTATAATATTGTGTTAATAATATGTATCTAAAGGGAACATGTTATTAGAATGAATCAAACTTATTCAAAGAGGAAAAAATATAAATTTATCAGGATGTAATCTTGATAATATCTAACCTAGATTGAATTTGGAATATTTATATGAAATACAATGGAAAGAAAAAAAGGATTATTCAACTGAATTATATATCTTATAATTTATACATTAAGTTAAAGTTACTATAAATTCATGTCCTGGTGGTTTCATTGATGAACCAAGAATAAGTTGGGATTACCATTGATCTAAATAATTACTAGTTAAAGTATATAATAAATCAAATTGATTATTTATAGAAATACTGAAGGGTCTTACAAAATATGTATCATTATTATTTATATGAATTTTAAAAACAATTATGTTGGGAAAACTAAACTTGAGGTAAATTAGAAATTAATATGAATTTCATGGATGAAAATGAATTAGTGTGAAAAAATATTATTAAAAAATATAGGTCAAAAGTAAATGAGATTTAGAGAATCAAGAATAATACTACAATAATAATAATGTATTTGTTTCATAAACTTAAGAGATATATAATTCCTTGAAAGTGTTGGAAAAAAATGCTTCATAAATAGTATGAAAAAACAAGAATCTTATATTAGAGTCAAGAATTCACAATTGTATGAGAAATAATAGAAAAATAATAGATTGATCAATCTCAATAATATAATAGTAAATTACATGAAAATATTAATGAAATTTGTAATAATGATTTTGAGTATATATTTAATTAAATTGAGAATGTGAAATATATTCTCAATATTACATATATTAAATTGGATACTATGCATACAAATTTAAATGTGACCAAAGTTAAGTGTTCATAACAATTTTAGATAATAGATTCTACCACTAATACTACCATGGATCATCATTGTTCCCCAGTATATCTATTTTATTTTAAATAGAGTATGATATCATCTAATGATTATTCCCTAGAAACCTCAAAGAAAAAGGTACCATATATACCAAAAATTTATGTTTATGCAACATCTGGTTGTAGGCTAGGTGAAGATTTAAATTAATTTTTTTAAAATTATATGTGAAGAGAATATTCGATAAACCCACTACAATATCTATAGTTGATTGAATAATTTTTTAAATAAATATTTCACAAAATATTTCTTAAAATAATGGAGTTTCTATACAAAAATAACATGGAATCAAATCATACAATCATATAACATAAGAGATGGTATCAAGATTTGGTAAATACTATTTTTGGTATGATTGGCTTGGGAAAAAAGAGAGTTCCTGATGAAATTTCATGTATACTAATAGATTAAAAAGTAATCATTTATCATGGGGTAAAAAATATGAGTTTTTGGAAATCCCGCATGAAAAATTAAAAAATTATTTATCTATAAAATATATGGAATTTTGTATACATTGTATATTTTTTAAAATTGATTGTTTATAATAATAAATAATTAATATGTAAATTAACCATGTATGTATCAAACAGTTATATGAAATTAATAATACAAATGATAAATAAAATGAAATAAAATTGGTGAGGTGATATTTCCATGGGTAATGTTAAAATGTGATTTTTTAAATTAGGAATATTTTTTATAATAACCCTAAGAAGTTGATGATGAATGTCATAAAAAAGGAAGAAATTATTTTTTGATGTTAAAGAGTACACACCACGGACTTTTTAAAGGAATTAATATGTATTTTTAAAGATATAATAATTAAATATTAGAATGTAAGATTAGTATAAGAGAAAAAATGGGGATTAGACTAGTGAAAATCATACAATAGATTTATATTGAATGTTTCAAGAAAGATGAATGTGTTCCTAAATAATTCTTGATAATATGGCCATAATAATTGGAGAAGGAACTAAAGACGGAGGAATAAGAATTTATGGAAACTAATTTAGGAAAATATATAATTTGATATAAATATAAACCTGATTTTCATGATATATTTTTAATAAATAACTACCTAATATATCATAAGAAACTTCATGCAAGGTAGAAAAAATATGAACACGTTTCCAAGAATAGATTAACTATACATTCAACTCAAAAATAAATTATAATAAATATGAATATTGAACCAAAAGTCTCATGTTATTTAACTACTATAATTTAAATGAACATTTCACATAATCTAGTTGCAAAAATATGCAATGAAACCATGATCCCCTATAATTTTATATAAAAAATTTAAATCTAATCATGAATAATTCACTAAAACATAAAGTGGGAATGAAAAAGTATCCCTGTTATGATTAAATTATCCATGATGATTGTACCATTAATGATAATATATTTTATATATTATTCTATCATATTGTGATAATTATTACAATTAATGGAATCAAAAAATATTATGATTAAAGAGGAGAACTAGAAAACCTAGGAAAGATTTTATAATTATTCCATACATGTAGAATTCAGTATATTTGTTAGAGATATATCATTTGGTTTCATAAGTATTATTTTGTGATCGATCTTGATTAAGTTGAGTTATATTGTATCATAGTGTGGGGTAATGAATATATTATAGAATCTTCCATAATTATATTTTTTATGAAAATATGTAATTTTATAATGGAGATTGAAAACTTCATTGATATTGTATGTAAGAATATTCTATCATACATTTTTATGATAGAATAATGTTTTTTTGTTGGTAAAATTTAAATTCTTCAATGAAATAATGATGAATATTTTTAAAAGAGTTCTAGATATGATTCATGATTATTAAACCCTCCTATTATTCATGAATATTTTTAATCTACGTGTAATTTTGAGTGTTTTAATTTATAGTTAAAAATATATAGGATTTATTTTATCAGTTTTTATCTTCTTGGAAGATATGGAACGTCCCATAGGGAAGGTAACATGTCATTTCATATTAGTTGGTCTCATATAAATACATAATGGATTTCAATTTGGTTGAGATTAAGTGCACTTTTTTCTACATTGATCTGGAATAACAAATACTTATATTGGAATAATTAATCAAAAATTTCATAAGAGTGAATTTATACCATTCTCCCTCAAAGATCATTGTATATAATAACAATAATATTGGAGAGGAAAATGAAATAAGTTATTTAGATATGGGAATTGAAGAATACTAATGGAAATTTTTACATGAATTTTCTAGCATTGTTATTAATAATAAATACAAAATGGGATACTCTTGATATTTTTGGGTTATTTTCTATATTTTTTCAATAACTGATAATAATAATTGAATTATTTTTCATGGTGTTAAAATTTGTAGAATAAGAATATCCTATAAAGAATTTTGATTTTCTATTACCATCAAAAAGAAGATTAAATTTTATTTCCATGAAATGGTATTATTTTTTTGTAAATACTACATGAAGATTGGTGGATCACCTGGCATATTGGAAGTAGGTGATTCCATTGGATATTCTTATAGATACATCCAATTGGAAAATCCAATTTTAATATTCTTCTAAAATATATTTTATATGAAGAAATAATTAACATTGATTTAGTTGTGTTAGGGAAATTTTATCCCCATAGATTTGGAAGAATATAAACCAGTTTATTTATGTGATGGGAATATTAATAAAATATGTGATTAAAAAATATTTCTGTCATTATAAATAAAATTACATAGAGTAATTTACACTTGATTAAATATAGAGAAAATGGGCTCTATTGTGTTGGGAATATGTTGGTGGAAGATATGTTATACATAGATTCCAAAAGAATCATTTTTTGGTGAAAGGAAAATATCTACAATAGTTTGGATTGTGTTTTAAAACAATCAATATCAAGGAGATGTTGAATAATTTTTTTCAAAGAAGATAAGCTAGATGAAGTGAAGGTGAACAATCCATGGAGCATCAAGAATATGAACTTGTGTAACCGCTGAATTATAACCTTTAAATTATGATTTAAGTCAAATTTATGATGATTTTATGATAATTTTATATTATTTTGATTAATTACATAAAATTATGATTGGGGGAATTTGATAAAGAATGAATTTTATATGGTTCTTTAGAATATTTAAATGGATTACCATAATTATTCGTATGGTTGATACTAAATTTCACTATGTTCATGATATACTTCATATGGTTCCTTTGATTATAAAAAATATATTAAGAAGATTATGATAAGGTTTATTTAATTGCAAATTTAATGTTTATAGGTTTTATTAGAGATCTTCACAAAAATTGAGTATATTTCATAAGGTTCATGTCAAACATCTTAATGTTATAGAAAACCACATAAGGATCATTCCATTATAAAATATTATGATAATGATGATCATTAAAGGACATTATAAGGTTAACTATAGGGGATTATAAGGATAATTTTTATAATATCCATGTAATTTCTATGGTTTACAATGGAATATTGTAAGGTTACTTTATTGAAAAAATGTCACTATATATACCTTGAAAAATATCATAGGGTTTCCCACAATAAACATCATTACACTTGTTACTTTTCAAAATCAATTGATCTAAATGTTAAATATCATGATGCTTCTATTCAATCCATGATTTAAGAAAAAGTATTCCATGAATAAGGTAGAGAAAGAATGATGATAATTACTCCAAAATTCATGTTGTGATGGAATGGCCATGCCATAGTTGATGACTAAAAGAGATCTTCACAAGTTCTTTATGCTACCCTGGAAGGAGTCATGATCACTATTGTCATGATTCTAGACACTCATGCTAACATAGAATAATTAATATGTTTATTTTATAGATATTTTACAATATAATGTATAACATGGTATTTCTAAAATCATAAGGAATTAAAATACCAGTCTTTACAATAATTAAATGGAGATCAAATGGAATGAATTTTGAAAGTATCTTGATGATCGATTCTATAATAGAATTAAATGTTTATGATTTCTAAAAAATAAAATTACTGATAATTTTTAGGATAATATTTGTACAATAATGTGAATATAAAATGATAAAAAATAGAATTGTAATGGTATTATTTGAAACTTATCTTGTAATTGTATCATGAAATTCAAAGAAGAATAGATATATAATGCTACTATAATTTTAACATCATAAATTTTTTATGAAAAGAATGTTCCAATGTTTTTTAAAATGTATGCCAATGTGTAATGAAGAATAACAAGAAGAATATAGATATTAGTCATGTTTCTATTTATTATCTTCCTGACCAAGGAAGAAATACTACAAGATTAAAGAATCTATATATTATAAATTCTAAAAAATTAGAGTAAAACATTGATTACTGAATCTATGAGGCACCCAATTGTTTTTTTTATTATAAAGTCACTTGTGATTTATATAGATTTAAGATTAAGGTAGATTACATACTATCCAAGGGAAAATGAGACATCATAGCTGACCTACTTTGAGGAAATAAAAGATAAAATTTTTATTCAAAGAGTTGCAAGCTAGCTCAAGAATTATACTGTGTTGGTTTCAAAAATTCAAGTCAATAGATACACCTATTGGTTAGAAATAAGTGAAAATGGATACCATAATAATTTAAACTAGTAGAAAAAATAATATGAATACACTATAAGTTTAGTTCCCATTTGAAATCACATGAAATAGTGTGCAAGACCCCACTGACTAAGTTCCCATGATAGTAGGAAGCTTGGATACACACAAAACCACTGCAAAGACATCTGAAAAAGATACAAAAAATATTAAAATCATGTAATAAAAAAATAAAAAGTAACAAAATATTTGATTTTACATGGATTAGATATCCATCATACATCTAGAGGAAAACAAAATATATAGTATTTTACACTAGATATTCAATTATTACAACATAAGAATTTCTAACCATTTGGATCATATTTTTTGAGTAATAAAATTACAACTCAGTATGTGATCACTGTAAAATCCCAAGAAAGTAATGAATAATAGATATTTTTATCTATGTCTATTAATGAATTAGATAGAGGCTTAAAATGAAAATAAATCCAATCTTAAGCATGGAATACACTAATATTTTTTAAAATATTGTTTTAATTCCTTTTGATGGAAAACCATTTTTAAATCTATATTTTGACAATTTTATAAGCTATGTTTGTCAAAATAAACTTATTCTTTATGATTGGGACATCAAAATTTACTTTGTGTGAATTTTTGGTATTTTTCTGACAATGTTCATTTTTTAATGAATAGTGAAAAATACTGCATTTTACATCAAAACTGCTTTTTAATCTAATTTATTTATATGATTAGATTATCTTTTGAATTGGTTTTAAAGTTAAATTAGAATATATTTTTACCATTTATTCCAATGGTGGTCATTAGGATTAATTTCACTTTGGAATTGGGCATAAACTAATGCCAAACTTTTCATAGATATTGTTTCAAAAAACCCGCTATTTGTTTTGACAATGGGAATTATTTTTAAATCAATTATTTCAATTTCTGTGTTTGGAATTTGGTAAAATGGATTACATATTTGGAATCATAAGTTAAAAATTATGTAATCAATACTCTTTTGTTTTTTTGACATTATGAATAGTAACGACGGTAATTATCTTTAATTATCTTGATTAATGAGTAATCGGGTAGTTAAGGATAATAAAATAATATCATAATAATAATAAAATTACACCAACATGTGTCCTAATTCTACTTTTTGTCTCATGGCCGACCATGGGATGTCTTGTGCCAAACTTGGGGACCCCATAGAATCACTTTTGTGGAAAGTGACTTGTTATCTTTTTATTTTTTTTAAAGAAAGTAAATATAACAAGAATGTATCACCTGATTAAAACATTTTTAATTTTGTCTAAATAGATGATATTTTAGACTAAAAATATTCATTGGAAAGCTAAAAATATTTCCTAAATCATAGTATTTTTTTCATAATTTTTAGACTTTAAATAAATTAAATTATTTATGACATCATGATGATGCAGCGATTACCTCATTAATAAAGGATTTAAATAAAATGAAATGATAATGTAAAATCTATGACCTACGCATGTCCAAAACCTATTGTATGGGTGGATTTAGAACCCTTATCACCTTACCCTCGAATTATATCAATGTGGGACCTTTTGAATCCAAAAATCATTTTCAAATAAAGTAACATTTCTTTACTTTCCAAGAGTGCCCCTCCTCTCCTCTTATAAAAGGACCCCACCTCTACCTCCATACCCACACTCCCAAAGCCTTTGTCTCGGCCAAACACTGCCCATTTTGTCTCTCCACATCCCTCTCTTACTCCTTGAAGCCTCAATTTGGGCATAATTCTTCCCAAGGAAGCCTTTGAGCTCAAACCAAAGGGAGTTACCCGATTTTAAGGTAATGTCTTCACTTGAGTCCTTTTGTTTTATTTTGCTTCTCCAACCCCCTAAACTCTTTTTATTAATTTCTTTTGTAACAACTCCAGTATCTTCAATATACTAGGATTTTTTTATAAGAAGTATTCGAGCTACACTTACACACACCTACATCTAATGGTTAAAGGACATATTGTTTCCGTGGATGGTGAATTTATGCCTCCCGAAACGATTATTGTTCAACATTCTTTTAACACCTTAAAATGTGGCCATTAAGATGACACTATATTTATATATGATATATAATATGTTTATGTTTTCCTTAAGCTTCTGTATTTTTCATTTTGGGCATACCTTTGTGGTTTCCATTATGGGTAAACACGATATCTTCATTTAAGGAAGTGCGGACTACCGCCCCCTCAAAGTGATTTGATTCGTTAAATACCATATGTGGGACGTATAAAGGATGGAGATATGATATTTTATATGATATTACACTGGAATTATAATATACCTTTATATAATTATGATTCCATTCTATAAAATACGAGATAGAAATGAAAGTAGTGTTCATGCGTACGTACGGCTTACCGTCTCCATGAATGGTGCATTTCATTTCTTACCTCTAAATGATTATGTAATATTATAAATGTATATATATACTAGATATATATGATATATATGATATATACATCATGATTATAACTCTGGATATAATGGATACATGAAAAACTTGTAATTATAAAGAGCATATTTTGACTCAAGTACCAATGATCGTTAAAACGACCGTTATTAACTAAAATAATTACATGGTGTTCATGACATGGTAATAAGTGATATAAAAGGAATAATGAACTTGAAGAAGGTTCTTAAGAAAGTATAAATTAACTCAAGTTTATTATTCAGGACATTAAAGAACGATCGAGTCAAGTCGGACCCGAGGTATGGGACTTCGTCTCAAACTCCTTTCATTGAGGCATATTTTGTTTTATACACAACCTTATTTTATACGGTGTATAAACCCCTTTGACTTTTAAGTTTATTCAAAAGGAATCTTTTTTATACGAAGCGTTTACTAAATGACAAAAGGGAATGTTTTTGTCGTACGTATGCGGCGACAATGACTTCTCTGCCGCCGTGACCATTATTTGAGTTTTGGCTTCCTCTACTAGCCATACCTTTTTTTAAAAGAAAAATAAATACCATGTTTTACTTTTATTTTATTTTGGTATTGAAAATGGTTTTCATAATTTTTTTATATCAATGTGTTGTATTGATATCTTGTGATTGAAAGGTGGAAATGTTATGTTTCCTTTATGCATGTTTTATGTGATCCGATAATGTTGAGGTTCTTGGGCATTATTATGAAGACGGGTGGTTCTGTGATAAACTAAGGGCGAGTGAGCCCGATATAGCTCTCCAATGCATTGGGTAACGCGAAGGAGTGAAACGTTAAGGTTTCTCCTAAGAGATTTAGGGAATATACTGTGATGGGTATTCCAAACGTAACCAAGAGGGTTACTCCCTACGTAAGAATGTTATGAATGCCTCAAGTTACCTTTATGTCTTATGATTTCTATGATTTATTCATGATTTGATGAGGTATGTTAAAGTGCTTATGTTCTATGGGTAAAGTATGATTTCATTCTTATGTATATAAGTACCCATGTTTCCTTTCCATAATTTTATATCCCTTACTAAGCTTTTTATGCTCATCCCATGTTTTTTGAAATGTTTTTCACAGGTCAAGGGAAAGGTACATGATATGATGATAGTGTCAAGGAAGTGTCAAGAAAGAATCCATGTTTTATTTTAAATATGTTTCCATTGATGGGAAAGAAGAATACTATCTTTATGTAACCACTTTGTTTATATGTGGAATGTAATGCAAGTTTTATGATCTAATTCTCTAAAACTCTAAACCCAAAAAGATCCTCAATGTGCAATCTTATAATAACTCAAGATTAAGTAAGGTTTAAGGCTGGGGCCTTATAGTTGGTATCAGAGGTCGGTTTAGATAACTTTAGGAGTTAAAATTATATTAAATGATTATCCAAAAATATTTTTTTTGAAATGATATAGCATTTGAATATTACCATGTTGCTTCATCTAAGACATGTTTTTTCATAATGGTTTTCCACAGAGGAAACAGGGAAGCAGTGCTAGGAAGGCATACAGAAGGGAATAACCTTCCGAATTAGCATCCTGAGATGGTCGGAATTGGAACTGAACAGTTTGTTGTAGTAATGGCACAGTTGACTCAAGCGATAAATGGTGGTGGTATCCATGCACGAGATCTGCCAGATCAATCGTAGAGGAACATGTCAGTGGTGGAACATTTCATGAGGCAACATCCCTCATAATTCAGAGGATCATCTGACCCTGTGTTAGCTGAAGGGTGGATTAAAGCACTGGAGAATATTTTCTATGTCATGGGGTGTTCATAAAATCAAAAGGTTAGTCTTGCTATTTACCGTTTGGAGGGTGAGGCAGATCAGTGGTGGTATATGGTTAAAAATATCAGGGACGCTGATGAGATTGATGCTCTTGACTAGGATGAATTCAAAGGTATGTTTCTTGAGAAGTATTTTCCTAAGGCTGTTCTACTTAGGATGGAAAATCAATTCTTGGAATTGAGGCAAGAGGAAGACTCAGTGGCTGCCTACGAAGAAAGGTTCACTCGATTGACGAGGTATGCTCCAAATTTTATCCGAGACCTTGATAGTAAAATCAATCATTTTTACTCAGGATTAAATCCAAAATATCGAAGGGCATTAGCTTCTCATGAGTTTAAAAGTTATGAAAAGCTTTTTCGATGTGCTGAGAAGGTAGAAATGGAGTTTTTCGATGATCAAGTGTTCTATAACAACCAACAGAAGAAGAGACCAAGGTAGCAGGAGAAAAGTAAGAATTCTTCAAAAAAGTATGATGGTAAGAAATCTAAGTTTCCATTTTGTGATAAATGTGGCAAAAGGCTTGCTGGGGAATGTCTTATGAATTCTGGAAAGTGTTACCAATGTGGTAAGATGGCACATAAGGCTCGTGATTGCACTGAAAAAGATCAAGGTGAAGGTAAGACCAAATTTGATTTACAGTTAGTGAAATGTTTTAAGTGCAATGAGATGGGTCACTATGAAAATGAGTGTCCGAAAAAGAGCTTGAGTGATGGGAATCAGTTAGACTACAAGAAGAAAGGGGTGGTGAAATCCATTGCAACTACTTCAGCAGATGTCTGGCCATCAAATGAAGTTGTATCAGGTACTTTTTTTGTTTTTTCAGATTATGTCAGTGTGTTGTTTGATTCGGGGTCTAAACATTCTTTCATCTCTGAAACCTTTTCTAGTAAAATGGGAATACCATCTCAAGAAATGACTCCTGAACTTTTGGTAAAAACACCTGGGGGAAATTTTGAGGCAAAAAGAATTTATAAGAATCTTCCTATCCTTATCTGTGGAAAGAACCTACTTGTAAACCTTATTGTTCTACCTCTAGTAGAGTTTGATGTTATCCTGGGTATGGATTGGCTCTCTATTTACCATGCTAAGATTGAATGTAGAGCTAAAGAAGTTTCTTTTCAGAAAGACTTTCAGTTTGTGTACAAGAATGAACCCTTACTGTTTATAACTTATCAAGAGGCCAAGAAACTTGTAAAAGATGGAAATGAATGTTACCTTGCACACATCGTTGAAAATAAAGGAACTGTTCAAATTAATGATGTGCCAGTGGTAAATGAGTATCCTGATGTTTTTCCTGATGAGTTTCCTGGAATAATACCAGATCGGGAAGTTGAGTTTATTGTTGACTTAGTTCCTGATGTTAATCCAATTTCAAAACCCCCTTATCGAATGGCTCAAATTGAACTTTTAGAGTTGAAGGAGCAATTGCAAGATTTATTAGAGAAAGGTTTCATTCGACCTAGCACATCACCATGGGGTGCTCCTATTTTATTTGTTAAAAATAAAGATGGTTCAATGAGACTTTTCATTGATTATAGAGCCTTGAATAACATCACTGTTAAGAACAAATATCCTTTGCCTCATATCGATGATTTGTTTGATCAGATCCAGGGAGATCAGTATTTTTCAAAGATTGACCTGAGATCGGGGTACCATCAGTTGAAGGTAAAGGAAGAACATGTTCTGAAGACTGCGTTTCGTACAAGATATGGCCATTATGAATTTGAAGTAATGCCTTTTGGGATAATCAATGCACCTGCTGTATTCATGGACTTAATGAATATAATTTTAAATGAGTTCTTGGATAAGTTTGTGGTGGTTTTCATTGATGATATTTTGGTGTTTTCTAAAAGTAAAGAGGAGCATGAAAGACATTTAAGGGTTATCTTGCAAACCTTAAAAGAAAAGAAACTGTATGGAAAATTTAGAAAGTGTGAGTTTTGGTTGCAACAAATTTATTTCCTTGGTCACATTGTTTCTAAATATGGGATAATCGTTGATCCTGTGAAAACAAAGGTTGTGGAAGACTGGCCAAGACCCACAAATGTAACTGAGATTCGTAGCTTCCTTGGTTTGGCAGGCCATTACCGAAGTTTTGTTAGAAATTTTTCACAGTTATCTAGTCCAATGACTAAGCTAACTCGGAAGGGTGTTAATTTTATCTGGACAAAAGAATGTGATGATTGTTTTCAGGAATTCAAAAGAAGATTGGTGAATGCTCCAGTTTTGGCACTACCTTCCAGGAATGGTGAGTTTGTTATATACAGTGATGCTTCATTGAAAGGACTTGGTTGCGTCCTAATGAAGAATGATCAGGTGATTGCTTATGCTTCACGACAGTTGAAAACTCATGAGGTAAATTACCATACACATGATTTGGAATTAGCTGCTGTTGTTTTCGCTTTAAAAATTTGGAGGCATCATTTGTATGGAGTAAAGTGTGAAATATATACTGATCACAAAAGTTTAAAGTATATATTCACTCAGAAATAGTTAAACATGAGACAGAGGAGATGGCTGGAATTAATTAAGGATTATGATTGTACAATTCATTACCATTTGGGAAAAGAAAATAAAGTGGTTGATGCTTTGAGTCGAAAAAGTAATGCTTCATTAGCAATGTTGCGTTTGGAACTTGATCCTTTGGTTAAGGATTTGATAAACTTTGGAATAGAAGTTGTTGGTGCAGGAAGTTATTCTGTTTTGTTTCAGGTATCAGTGAGATCATCTCTATCAGATAGAATCAAGAAAGCATAGAAGCAAGACAGTGAGTTGCAGAAAAAGGTAGAGCTGGTTCAGAAAGGTAAGTTGTCTAAATTCAACATTGATAATGATTGCGTTTTGAGATTTGGGAAGAGATTGTGTGTGCCTTGTGATTCACAGTTTAAGAGAGGGTTGTTATGTGAAGCTCATAGTTCTCCATTTTCAGTTCATCCTGGCAGTACTAAGATGTACAGAGATCTGCGGGAGTATTACTGGTGGGATGGAATGAAAAGAGATATTGCTGATTTTACTGTGAAGTGTTTGACTTGTCAACAGGTTAAAGCAGAGCGGCAGTTACTGAAAGGGATGCTTCAGCCTTTACCAGTGCCAGAGTGGAAATGGGAGAATATATCCATGGACTTTGTTGTGGGATTACCGAAGACATCTCGAGGTAATAATGCAATCTGGGTTATTGTTGATCGCTTGACTAAATCTGCTCATTTCCTTGCTATACAAGATACTTTTTCCATAGATCAACTTTCCCGTTTGTATCTTAAATAGATAGCCAGGTTACATGGAGTTCCCCTCTCCATTGTATCTGACCGTGATCCCAGGTTCACTTCTAACTTTTGGAAAGGCCTTCAGAAGTCGTTGGGTACTGAATTAAATTTTAGTATAGCTTTTCATCCTCAATCAGATGGGCAGTCAGAACGAACAATTCAGACCTTGGAGGATATGCTACGAGCTTGTTTGATGGATTATCAGGGAATTTGGGACCAACATCTTTCTTTGGTTGAATTTTCATATAATAACAGTTTCATTCCAGTATACAGATGGCACCATTTGAGGCGTTATATGGGAAGCGGTGTCGAACTACAGCTTTCTGGGATGAAGTGGGTGAAAGGAAGTTGATGGGACCAGAATTGGTAGAAGATATGGCAGAAAAAGTTCAGCTGATTCAGAAACACATGAGAACAGCTCAGAGTAGGCAGAAGAGTTATGCAGACAACAGGAGGAAGGATCTAACTTTTGAGGTAGGTGATCATGTTTTTCTCAAAGTCTCACCATGGAAAAGTGTGATGAGATTTGGTAAGAAAGGAAAGCTGAGTCTAAGGTTCATTGGACCATATGAAATTCTGGAGAGAGTTGGATCAGTTGCATACCGGGTGTCTTTACCTCCGAGTTTATCTCAGGTACACAATGTTTTTCACATTTCAATGTTGAGAAAGTATATGCCAGATCCATCTCATGTTTTGAGTCCAGAGGTAGTTCAGCTGGAAGAGAACCTATCTTATGAGGAACAACCGGTCCAGATTCTTGACCATAGGGAGCAAGTGTTACGAAATAAGGTGATTAATCAGGTAAAGGTTTTGTGGAAAAACCACATGATGGAAGAGGCAACATGGGAATTTCAAAATGCAATGAGGGATAAGTACCCCCATTTATTCGATAAGTAAATAAATTGTGGGGACGTAATTTTCTAAAGGGAGGAAGGATTTAACATCCCAATAAAGTAATGAATAATATATATTTTTATCTATCTCTATTAATGAATTAGATAGAGGCTTAAAATGAAAATAAATCCTATCTTAATCAAGGAATACACTAATATTTTTTAAAAGATTGTTTTACTGCCTTTTGATGGAAAACCATTTTTAAATCTATATTTTGACAATTTTATAAGCTATTTTTGTCAAAATAAACTTATTCTTTATGATTGGGACATCAAAATTTACTTTTTGTGAATTTTTGGTATTTTTCTGACAATGTTCATTTTTTTAATGAATAGTGAAAAATACTGCATTTTACATCAAAACTGCTTTTTAATCTAATTTATTTATATGATTAGATTATCTTTTTAATTGGTTTTAAAGTTAAATTAGAATATATTTTTACCATTTAATCCAATGGTGGTCATTAGTATTAATTTCACTTTGTAATTGGGCATAAACTAATGCCAAACTTTTCATAGATATTGTTTCAAAAAACCTGATATTTGTTTTGACAACGGGAATTATTTTTAAATAAATTATTGCAATTTCTGTGTTTGGAATTTGGTAAAATGGATTACATATTTGGAATCATAAGGTCCAAATTATGTAATCAAGACTCTTTTGTTTTTGGACATTATGAATAGTAACGACGGTAATTATCTTTAATTATCTTGATTAATGATTAATCGGGTAGTTAAGGATAATAAAAATAATATCATAATAATAAAAAAATGACACCAACATGTGTCCTAATTATACTGGTTGTCT
Source organism: Viscum album (assembly GCA_963277665.1). NCBI lineage: Eukaryota > Viridiplantae > Streptophyta > Magnoliopsida > Santalales > Viscaceae > Viscum > Viscum album. The sequence continues at coordinate 703,805,968 of OY728164.1, read as the reverse complement.
CATGGCCGACCATGGGATGTTTTGTGCCAAACTTGGGGACCCCATGGAATCACTTTTGTGGAAAGTGACTTGTTATCTTTTTATTTTTTTTAAAGAAAGTAAATATAACAAGAATGTATCACCTGATTAAAACATTTTTAATTTTGTCTAAATAGATGATATTTTAGACTATAAATATTCATTTTAAAGATAAAAAATATTTCCTACATAATAGTATTTTTTCATAATTTTTAGACTTTAAATAAATTAAATTATTTATGACATCATGATGATGCAGCGATTACCTCATTAGTAAAGGATTTAAATAAAATGAAATGATAATGTAAATCTATGACCTAAACATGTCCAAAACCTATTTTATGGGTAGATTTAGAACCATTATCACCTTACCCTAGAATTATATCAATGTGGTACCTTTTGAATCTGAAAATCATTTTCAAATAAAGTAACATTTCTTTACTTTCCAAGAGTGCCCCTCCTCTCCTCTTATAAAAGGCCCCCACCTCTACCTCCTTACCCACATTCCCAAAGCCTTTGGCTCGGACAAACCCTGCACATTTTGTCTATCCACATCCCTATATTACTCCTTGAAGCCTCACTTTGGGCAGAATTCTTCCCAAGGAAGCCTTTGAGCTCAAACCAAAGGGAGTTACCCGATTTTAAGGTAATGTCTTCACTTGAGTCCTTTTGTTTTATTTTTCTTCTCCAACCCCCTAAACTCTTTTTATTAATTTCTTTTGTAACAACTCCAACATCTTCAATATACTAGGATTTTTTTATAAGAATTATTCGAGCTACACTTACACACACCTACATCTAATGGTTAAAGGACATACTGTTTCCGTGGATGGTGAATTTATGCCTCCCAAAATGATGATTGTTCAACATTCTTTTAACACCTTCAAAGGTGGCCATTAAGATGACACTATATTTATATATGATATATAATATGTTTATGTTTTCCTTAAGCTTCTGTATTTTTCATTTTGGGCATACCTTTGTGGTTTCTATTATGGGTAAACGCGATATCTTCATTTAAGGAAGTGCGGACTACCGCCCCCTCAAAGTGATTTGATTCGTTAAATACCATATGTGGGACGTATAAAGGATGGAGTTATGATATTGTATATGATATTACACTGTAATTATAATATACCTTTATATAATTATGATTCCATTCTATAAAATACGAAATACAAATGAAAGTAGAGTTCATGCGTACGTACGGCTTACCATCTCCATGAATGGTGCATTTCATTTCTTACCTCTAAATGATTATGTAATATTATTAATGTATATATATACTGGATATATATGATATATATGATATATACATCATGATTATAACTCTGTATATAATGGATACATGAAAAACTTGTAATTATAAAGAGCATATTTTGACTCAAGTACCAATGATCGTTAAAATGACCGTTATTAACTAAAATAATTACATAGTGTTCATGAAATGGTAATAAGTGATATAAAAGGAATAATGAACTTGAAGAAGGTTCTTAAGAAAGTATAAATTAACTCAAGTTTATTATTCTGGACATTAAAGAACGATCGAGTCAAGTCGGACCCGAGGTATGGGACTTCGTCTCAAACTCCTTTCATTGAGGCATATTTTGTTTTATACACAACCTTATTTTATACGGTGTATAAACCCCTTTGACTTTTAAGTTTATTCGAAAGGATTCTTTTTTATATGAAACGTTTACTAAACGATAAAATGGAATTTTTTTGTCGTATGTATGCGGCGACAATGACTTCTCCGCCGCCGTGACCATTATTTGAGTTTTGGATTCCTCTACAAGCCATACCTTTTTTTTTAAAGAAAAATAAATACCATGTTTTAATTTTCTTTTATTTTGGTATTGAAAATGGTTTTCATAATATTTTTATATCAATGTGTTGTATTGATATCTTGTGATTGAAAGGTGGAAATGTTATGTTTCCTTTATGCATGTTTTATGTGATACGATTATGTTGAGGTTCTTGGGCATTATTATGAAGATGGGTGGTTTTGTGATAAACTAAGGGCGGGTCAGCCCGATATAGCTCTCCAATGCATTGGGTAATGCGAAGGAGTGAAACGTTAAGTTTTCTCCGAAGAGATTTAGGGAATATACTGTGATGGGTATTCCAAACGTAACCAAGAGGGTTACTCCCTACGTAAGAATGTTATGAATGCCTCAAGTTACCTTTATGTCTTATGATTTCTATGATTTATTCATGATTTGATGAGGTATGTTAAAGTGCTTATGTTTTATGGGTAAATTATGATTTCATTCTTATGTATATATGTACCCATGTTTCCTTTCCATATTTATATATCCCTTACTGATCTTTTTATGCTCATCCCAAGTTTTTTGAAATGTTTTTCACAGGTCAAGGGAAAGGTACATGATATGGTGATAGTGTCAAGGAAGTGTCAAGAAAGAATCCATGTTTTATTTTAAATATTTTTCCATTGATGGGAAAGAAGAATACTATCTTTATGTAACCACTTTGTTTATGTGTGGAATGTAATGCAAGTTTTATGATCTAATTCTCTAAAACTCTAAACCCGAAAAGATCCTCAATGTGAAATCTTGTAATAACTCAATATTAAGTAAGTTTTAAGGTTTGGGCCTTATAGTTGGTATCATAGGTCGGTTTAGATAACTTTAGGAGTTAGAATTCTATTAAATGATTATCCAAAAATATTTTTTTTCAAATGATATAGCATTTGAAGATTACCATGTTGCTTCATCTAAGACATGTTTTTTCAGAATGGTTTTCCGCAGAGGAAACGGGGAAGCAGTGCTAGGAAGGCATACAGAAGGAAATAACCTTCCGAATCAGCATCCTGAGATGGTCGGAATTGGAACTGAACAGTTTGTTGCAGTAATGGCACAGTTGACTCAAGCGATAAATGGTGGTGGTATCCATGCACAAGATCAGCCAGATCAACCGTAGAGGAACATGTCAGTGGTGGAACATTTCATGAGGCAACATCCCCCATCATTCAGAGGATCATCTGACCCTGTGTTAGCTGAAGTGTGGATTAAAGCACTGGAGAATATTTTCAATGTCATGGGGTGTTCAGAAAATCAAAAGGTTAGTCTTTCTATTTACCGTTTGGAGGGTGAGGCAGATCAGTGGTGGTCTATGGTTAAAAATATCAGGGACGCCAATGAGATTGATGCTCTTGACTGGGATGAATTCAAAGGTATGTTTCTTGAGTAGTATTTTCCTAAGGCTATTCGACTTAGGATGGAAAATCAATTCTTGGAATTGAGGCAAGAGGAAGACTCAGTGGCTGCCTATGAAGAAAGGTTCACTCGAATGGAAAGGTATGCTCCAAATATTATCCTAGACCTTGATAGTAAAATCAATCGTTTTTACTCAGGATTAAAGCCAAAATATCGAAGGGAATTAGCTTCTTGTGAGTTTAAAAGTTATGAAAACCTTGTTCGATGTGCTGAGAAGGTGGAAATGGAGTTTGCCGATGATCAAGTGTTTTATAACAACCAACAGAAGAAGAGACCGAGGTGGCAGGATAAAGGTAAGAATTCTTCAAAAAAGTCTGATGGTAAGAAATCTAAGTTTCCAGTTTGTGATAAATGTGGCAAAAGGCATGCTGGGGAATGTCTTCTGAATTCTGGAAAGTGCTACCGATGTGGTAAGATGGGACATAAGGCTCATGATTGCACTGAAAAAGATCAAGGTGAAGGTAAGACCAAATTTGATTTACAGTTAGTGAAATTTTTTAAGTGCAATGAGATGGGTCACTATGCAAACGAGTGTCTGACAAAGAGATTGAGTGATGGGAAGCAGTTAGACTATAAGTAGAAAGGGCTGGTGAAATCCTTTGCAACTACTTCAGTAGATGTCGGGCCATCAAATGAAGTTGTATCAGTTACTTTGTTTGTTTTTTCTGATTATGCCAGTGTGTTGTTTGATTCGGGGTCTAAACATTCATTCATCTCTGAAACCTTTTCTAGTAAAATGGGAATACCATCTCAAGAAATGACTCCTGAACTTTTTCTAAAAACACCTGGGGGGAATGTTGAGGCAAAAATAATTTATAAGATTCTTCCTATACTTATCTGTGGAAAGAACCTACTTGCAAACCTTATTGTTCTACCTCTAGTAGAGTTTGATTATAGCATCCCACCTCTTTATCACATAAACTTTCATTACATTTTACAAAACCGAGGATATTTAAGGTTTAGTGTCTTGGAAACCAGGAACTTTAAACATTAAAACATAAAACATTCTTCTAAAACACTTGAAAAGCTTCTCCTCATGTTCATCATAGGTTCATTACTACATCACATAACCTGGGATCATACATCAAAAGAAAGGGTGAGCAAAAAGCCCAGTAAGGGAAACAAGAGAAACCGTTTACATGTGAACTTGAGATACTTCAATAAGGTCATGAAAAAGAACTTTAAGGCATGAGAATGAAATAACTAGGCATATCATAATAAAAATTACATTTTTCATAACTTGAAAATGTGGATACAACATTTAACATAGACAATCATGAACATATCACCAAGGTCAATCCCCAAGGTGTCATTTGAAAATTACCAAGGTTATTCACCAAGGTATCGTGAAAATTGTAATCTCTAGTGGTTACATCATTACCCAATGCATTGAAGCGCTATTAGGGCGCACCCTTAAATTTGCCTTTATTATCATGTGATCCACATATATCATCATCAAACATTTCATAAATAACCCATATGGAATAAAATAAATGGGTTTCATTTCATAATCATAACGTTTTAAAAACTGCTTTAAAGACATGATCTTTACGTCACTTTAAAACCCACAGAAAAGGAAGGTGGGTATCATGTATGTAAATACCAGAATTTAAAATAGAACATTTTGGTATATATGTGAATACCACTTTAGAAGAAATAGATTTGATTATTCACTTAATAATATAAAATAACTTTAGAAATAGATAGAGACATTTTGAGACGGAAATTCTGCAGCATAACGGCTATGTTACGAGGTTTTAAAAGACATTAAAAAGAGAGGGAAAATGGGTCAAACATTCATAAATGACCCATAAAATAGTAGATGGACAGAATAAGAAGGATACATGATCATGGTAATGAAATTTAAAGAACATACCATTTGAAATGAAAAACATGGAAGTAAGACAAAAATTAGATTTCTCTTAGGAAAGTTCGGCAGCCTAACGACGTTACTTAAACTTCAGAAAAAATGATTTGAAAAGATCAAATAGGGTGTCTCATCATGTGAACATAAGAGTTAAGTATGATAGATATATAGATAATTCCCCAACATAATTAAAAAGGAACTTTAAAGACTTGACATGAAAGTAGAACTTTGAAAAGAATGAGAAGGGTAAAAGAATCCCCTAAAAAATTCGGCAGCCTAACGGCGCCACTTAAAACTTCAAAATACTGAATTGAAGAGATAAAATGGGGTCTCTCATCATATGAACATAAGATTCCAGTATGATATATATAGAGATCATACCCCAACATAAAAAAAGGAACTTGAAAGAATTGACATGAAAGTAGAACTTTGAAAAGAATTAGAAGGGTGAAAGAATCCCCTAAAAAATTTGGCAGCCTAACGGTGCCACTTAAAACTTCAAAATACTGAATTGAAGAGATAAAATGAGGTCTCTCATCATATTAAAACAAGAGTCCAGTATGATAGATATAGAGATCATACCCCAAAAAAACAAAAAGGAACTTGAAATAATTGACATGAAAGTAGAACTTCAAAACGAGAAGGGTGAAGAACCACTTAAAAATTCGGCAGCCTAACAGCGCCACTTAAAACTTCAAAATACTGAATTAAAGAGATAAAATGGGGTATCTCATCATATGATCATAAAAGATCAGTATGATAAATTTAGAGATCATACCCCCAACATAATAAAAAGGAACTTGAAATACTTTACATGAAAATAGATCTTGAAAAATGAGAAGGGAGAAAGAATCTGTTACAAAAATTTCGGCAGCCTAACGGCGCCACTTAAAACTTCATAAAATGAAATAATGAGAGTAAGAGGGGATCTCTCATTATATGAACATGAAAAGGGAAGTAAGAGGATTATAAAAGAACATCCTTTAACATAAGAACATGGAGCATAAAAGAAATTACATAAAAGAGATTTCTTGAAAAGAAAGAGAGAGGTCGGATCCCTTACCTTAAAACATAACTCTTAAAACTCAAAGGTTGGGACCTTGAGGGCTTGGGGGAACCATGGGAAGACTCCTTGGGAGGTAATAAGACCAAAACTTCGTTGGGGGAGAGTGGGGAGTCGAATGGATGAGAGGATGGCTTGGTATTTATAGGGAAAGTGAGGGGACAAGGCATTAATGGCAAAGGGACACCTCATTAGTGGTTTTGGCAAAACCATGGGCTTGCCCATGGTATTTGCCCATGGTATTGGCCACTTGGGACACCTCATACCTTATCTCACTATTCATAATTCGAACATATTGATTACAAACTTAATACATCATTTAATGATGTCATTAAACACCCGTAACTTAAAAACTGTATTTTCACTATTCATCGAAAATTCAATTTTCTCAGAATAATCCCAAAATTTCACCTTAACCAAATATCAACACTATGATTAAAAATATGAACTCCATTTTATAAAAATAATTTTCTAAATATTTTTAATTTAATTTTTAAATAAAAACACTATTCACCGAAAATTCATTTTTTTCAGAAAAAATCCAAAAAATTACCATAGCATAATATCGGTGCTCTGAGTTCAAAAATGAAATCCGTTTTATAAAAATAATTATCTAAATATTTTTAATTAAATTTTTAATTAAAAAACACTATTCACCCGAAAAAACTAATACTTGAATAATAATTTATGAAACCGTTATTTAACCATTTTATTGAATCAAATTACTTAATAAAGGTGCCTAGATTATATTAATACTTTCTTTAAGTGAGATTACTAATCCATTTGGACACATTACTAATCCTAATCATAAAATCACTATTCATAATTTACTATTCATCAAAAATTAAGTTGATCTTATTAGACTCTAAATTTCGTACTGAACATAATTGTAGAAGACCATTTTTCGAAAATCATTACACATTTTTAATTATTTAAGGTTTACACAACCATTTTTAAAATATCCTTTTTCTAAAATTCATCAAAAATATGCATACTATATTTATCCGGTCATTTGAAAATTCGTAAACTTCATCATAAGAAGAAATCCCAATTTTTATTTAAAACAAAGGATTTCACAAGGTAGTTACGGTCTCCTTACATAGCCCCTTATCACACCAGCATATGACCTAAGTGTAAGGTGTGCTAAGGTGAGAGAATATGAGGGAGGCTCGGCTAACATCGCACGAGTAGTAAGTTCTATTAGTTTGAACTTATCGCAAAGGCGATTCCGTTCTAGCTTCACATGATGAAGTTCGGCTTGGGTTTGGTCCAGAGAAAAGCTCAGTGGTGCTACCTCCTTCCCAAGTTCTGTTAGATGGGCTTCGATCGGTCCAAGACTACTGGGTGAGGCCATCGAATCTTCTTTCTATAAATATTAACCAAGATTACTTGTATTTAGAGGCAATAATAAAAACGTTTAGTTTCCAGCGGTCATATTGACCAATGGTCATATAACCATCTAAACCCAACTGTCTCATTTTAATTATACTCATGTTATCAAATAAAACATTTTTGTTGAGTATAAAAAATAAAATAACACATGAAATTAGGAAACAAGATTTATTCAAAATTTCAGGTCGTTACATTGATGTTATCCTGGGTATGGATTGGCTCTCTATTTACCATGCTAAGATTGACTGTAGAGCTAAAGAAGTTTCTTTTCAGAAAGACTTTCAGTTTGTGTACAAGAATGAACCCTTACTGTTGATAACTTATCAAGAGGCCAAGAAACTTGTAAAAGATGGAAATGAATGTTACCTTGCACACATCGTTGAAAATAAAGGAACTGTTCAGATTAATGATGTGCCAGTGGTAAATGAGTATCCTGATGTTTTTCCGGATGAGTTGCCTGGAATAATACCAGATCAGGAAGTTGAGTTTATTGTTGACTTAGTTCCTGATGCTAAGCCAATTTCAAAACCCCCTTATCGAATGGCTCAAATTGAACTTTTAGAGTTGAAGGAGCAATTGCAAGATTTATTAGAGAAAGGTTTCATTCGACCTAGCACATCACCATGGGGTGCTCCTGTTTTATTTGTTAAAAAGAAAGATGGTTCAATGAGACTTTTCATTGATTATAGAGCCTTGAATAACATCACTATTAAGAACAAATATTCTTTGCCTCATATAGATGATTTGTTTGATCAGCTCCAGGGAGCTCAGTATTTTTCAAAGATTGACCTGAGATCGGAGTACCATCAGTTGAAGGTAAAGGAATCAGATGTTCCGAAGACTGTGTTTCATATAAGATATGGCCATTATGAATTTTTAGTAATGCCTTTTGGGCTAACCAATGCACCTGTTGTATTCATGGACTTAATGAATAGAATTTTCCATGAGTTCTTGGATAAGTTTGTGGTGGTTTTCATTGATGATATTTTTGTGTTTTCTAAAAGTAAAGAGGAGTATGAAAGACATTTAAGGGTTATCTTTCAAACCTTAAAAGAAAAGAAACTGTATGGAAAATTCAGCAAGTGCGAGTTTTGGTTGCAACAAATTTCTTTCCTTGGTCACATTGTTTCTAAAGATGGGATAACCGTTGATCCTGCAAAAACAAAGGTTGTGGAAAACTGGACCATACCCACAAAGTAACTGAGATTCGTAGCTTCCTTGGTTTGGCAGGCTATTACCGAATGTTTGTTAGAAATTTTTCACGGTTATCTAGTCCAATAACTAAGCTAACTCGGAAGAGTGTTAAGTTTATCTAGACAAAAGAATGTGATGATTTTTTTCATGAATTGAAAAGAAGATTGGTGAATGATCCAGTTTTGGCACTACCTTCTAGGAATGGTGAGTTTGTTATATACAGTGATGCTTCATTGAAAGGACTTGGTTGCGTCCTAATGCAGAATGATCAAGTAATTTCTTATGCTTCACGACAGTTGAAAACTCATGAGGTAAATTACCCTACACATGATTTGGAATTAGCTGCTGTTGTTATCGCTTTAAAAATTTGGAGGCATCATTTTTATGGAGTAAAGTGTGAAATATATACTGATCACAAAAGTTTAAAGTATATATTCACTCAGAAAGAGTTAAACATGAGACAGAGGAGATGTATGGAATTAATCAAGGATTATGACTGTACAATTCATTACCATTCGGTAAAAGCAAATAAAGTGGTTTATGCTTTGAGTCGAAAAAGTAATGCTTCATTAGCAATGTTGCGTTTGGAACATGATCCTTTGGTTAAGGATTTGATGAACTTTGGAATAGAAGTTGTTGGTGCAGTAAGTTCTTCTGTTTTGTTTCAGGTATCAGTGAGATCATCTCTATCAGATAGAATCAAGGAAGCACAGAAGCAAGACAGTGAGTTGCAGAAAAAGGTAGAGCTGGTTCAGAAAGGTAAGTTTCCAAAATTCAACATTGATAATGATTGCGTTTTGAGATTTGGGAAGATATTGTGTGTGCCTTGTGATTCACAGTTGAAGAGAGAGTTGTTATTTGAAGCTCATAGTTCTCCATTTTCAGTTCATCCTGGCAGTACTAAGATGTACAGAGATCTGCGGGAGTATTACTGGTGGGATGGAATGAAAAGAGATATTGCTGATTTTACTGTGAAGTGTTTGACTTTTCAACAGGTTAAAGCAGAGCGGCAGTTACCGAAAGGGATGCTTTAGCCTTTACCAGTGCCAGAGTGGAAATGGGAGAATATATCCAAAGACTTTGTTGTGGGATTACCGAAGACATCTCGAGGTAATAATGCAATCTGGGTTATTGTTGATCACTTGACCAAATCTGCTCATTTCCTTGCTATACAAGATACTTTTTCCCTAGATCAACTTTCCCGTTTGTATCTTAAAGAGATAGTCAGTTTACATGGAGTTCCCCTCCCCATTGTATCTGACCGTGATCCCAGATTCACTTCTAACTTTTTGAAAGGCCTTCAGAAGTCGTTGGGTACTGAATTAAATTTTCGTACAGCTTTTCATCCTCAATCAGATGGGCAGTCAGAACGAACAATTCAGACCTTGGAGGATATGCTACGAGCTTGTTCGATGGATTATCAGGGAATTTGGGACCAACATCTTTCTTTGGATGAATTTTCATATAATAACGGTTTTCATTCCAGTATACAGATGGCACCATTTGAGGCGTTATATGGGAAGCGGTGTCGAACTACAACTTTATGGGATGAAGTGGGTGAAAGGAAGTTGATGGGACCATAATTGGTAGAAGAGATGGTAGAAAAAGTTCAGATGATTCAGAAACACATGAGAACAGCTCAGAGTAGGCAGAAGAGTTATGCAGACAACAGGAGGAAGGATCTAACTTTTGAGGTAGGTGATCATGTTTTTCTCAAAGTCTCGCCATGGAAAAGTGTGACGAGATTTGGTAAGAAAGGAAATCTGAGTCCAAGGTTCATTGGACCATATGAAATTCTGGAGAGAGTTGGATCAGTTTCATACCGGGTGGCTTTACCTTCGAGTTTATCTCAGGTACACAATGTTTTTCACATTTCGATGTTGAGAAAGTTTATGTCAGATCCATCTCATGTTTTGAGTCCAAAGGTAGTTCAGCTGGAAGAGAACCTATCTTATAAGGAACAACCGGTCCAGATTCTTGACCACAGGGAGCAAGTGTTATGAAATAAGGTGATTAATCAGGTAAAGGTTTTGTGGAAAAACCACATGATGGAAGAGGCAACATGGGAATCTGAAAATGTAATGAGGGATAAGTACCCCCATTTATTTGATAAGTAAATAAATTGCGGGGATGTAATTTTCTAAAGGGGGGAAGGATGTAACATCCCAAGAAAGTAATAAATAAGAGATATTTTTATCTATTTCTATTAATGAATTATATAGAGGCTTAAAATGAAAATAAATCCAATCCTAAGCATGGAATACACTAATATTTTTTAAAAGATTGTTTTACTACCTTTTGATGGAAAACCATTTTTAAATATATATTTTGACAATTTTATAAGCTATGTTTGTCAAAATAAACTTATTCTTTATTATTGGGACATCAAAATTTACTTTGTGTGAATTTTTGGTATTTTTCTGAAAATGTTCATTTTTTAATGAATAGTGAAAAATACGGCATTTTACATCAAAACTGCTTTTTAATCTAATTTATTTATATGATTAGATTATATTTTGAATTGGTTTTGAAGTTAAATTAGAATATATTTTTAACATTTAATCCAATGGTGGTCATTAGTATTAATTTCACTTTGGAATTGGGCATAAACTAATGCCAAACTTTTCATAGATATTGTTTCAAAAAACCCGCTATTTGTTTTGACAACAGGAATTATTTTTAAATCAATTATTGCAATTTCTGTGTTTGGAATTTGGTAAAATGGATTACATATTTGGAATCAGAAGGTCCAAATTATGTAATCAAGACTCTTTTTTTTTTGACATTATGAATAGTAACGACGGTAATTATCTTTAATTATCTTGATTAATGAGTAACCGGGTAGTTAAGGATAATAAAATAATATCATAATAATAAAAAAATGACACCAACATGTGTCCTAATTCTACTGTTTGTCTCATGGCCGACCATTGGATGTCTTGTGCCAAACTTGGGTACCCCATGGAATCACTTTTGTGGAAAGTGACTTGTTATCTTTTTATTTTTTTTTAAAGAAAGTAAATATAACAAGAATGTATCACCTGATTAACACATTTTTAATTTTGTCTAAATAGATGATATTTTAGACTATAAATATTCATTGGAAATCTAAAAATATTTCCTACATCATAGTATTTTTTTCATAATTTTTAGACTTTAAATAAATTAAATTATTTATGACATCATGCTGATGTAGCGATTACCTCATTAATAAAGGATTTAAATAAAATGAAATGATAATGTAAAATCTATGACCTAAACATGTCCAAACCCTATTGGATGGATGGATTTTGAACCCTTATCACCTTACCCTAGAATTATATCAATGTGGGACCTTTTGAATCCGAAAATCATTTTCAAATAAAGTAACATTTCTTTACTTTCCAAGAGTGCCCCTCCTCTCCTCTTATAAAAGGCCCCCACCTCTACCTCCTTACCCACACTCCCAAAGCCTTTGGCTCGGCCAAACCCTTCCCATTTTGTCTCTACACATCCCTATATTACTCCTTGAAGCCTCACTTTGGGCAGAATTCTTCCCAAGGAAGCCTTTGAGCTCAAACCAAAGGGAGTTACCCGATTTTAAGGTAATGTCTTCACTTGAGTCCTTTTGTTTTATTTTGCTTCTCCAACCCCCTAAACTCTTTTTATTCATTTCTTTTGTAACAACTACAGTATCTTAAATATACTAGGATGTTGTTATAAGAAGTATTCGAGCTACACTTACACACACCTACATCTAATGGTTAAAGTACATACTGTTTCCGTGGATGGTGAATTTATTCCTCCCGAAACGATGATTGTTCAACATTCTTTTAACACCTTAAAAGGTGGCCATTAATATGACACTATATTTATATATGATATATAATCTGTTTACTTTTTCCTTAAGCTTCTGTATTTTTCATTTTGGGCATACCTTTATGGTTTCCATTATGGGTAAACGCGATATCTTCATTTAAGGAAGTGCGGACTACCGCCCCCTCAAAGTGATTTGATTCGTTAAATACCATATGTGGGGCGTATAAAGGATTGAGTTATGATATTGTATATGATGTTACACTGGAATTATAATATACCTTTATATCATTATGATTCCATTCTATAAAATACAAAATACAAATGAAAGTAGCGTTCATGCGTACGTACGGCTTACCATCTCCATGAACGGTGCATTTCATTTCTTAACTCTAAATGATTGTGTAATATTATAAATGTATATATATACTGGATATATATGATATATATGATATATACATCATGATTATAACTCTGGATATAATGGATACATGAAAAACTTGTAATTATAAAGGTCATATTTTGACTCAAGTACCAATGATCGTTAAAACGACCGTTATTAACTAAAATAATTACATAGTGTTCATGACATGGTAATAAGTGATATAAAAGGAATAATGAACTTGAAGAAGGTTCTTAAGAAAGTAGAAATTAACTCAAGTTTATTATTCAGGACATTAAATAATGATCGAGTCAAGTCAGACCTGAGGTATGGGACTTCGTCTCAAACTCCTTTAATTGAGGCATATTTTGTTTTATACACAACCTTCTTTTATACGGTGTATAAACCCCTTTGACTTTTAAGATTATTCAAAAGGAATATTTTTTATACTAAGCATTTACTAAACGATAAAAGGGAATGTTTTTGTCATACGTATGCGGCGACAATGACTTCTCCGCCGCCGTGACCATTATTTGAGTTTTGGCTTCCTCTACAAGCCATAACTTTTTTTAAAAGAAAAATAAATACCATGTTTTACTTTTCTTTTATTTTGGTATTGAAAATGGTTTTCATAATGTTTTTATATCAATGTGTTGTATTGATATCTTGTGATTTAAAGGTGGAAATGTTATGTTTCCTTTATGCATGTTTTATGTGATACGATTATGTTGAGGTTCTTGGGCATTATTATGAAGACGTGTGGTTCTGTGATAAACTAAGGGCGGGTGAGCCCGATATAGCTCTCCAATGCATTGGGTAACGCGAAGGAGTGAAATGTTAAGGTTTATCCGAAGAGATTTAGGGAATATACTGTGATGGGTATTCCAAACGTAACCAAGAGGGTTACTCCCTACGTAAGAATGTTATGAATGCCTCAAGTTACCTTTATGTCTTATGATTTCTATGATTTATTCATGATTTGATGAGGTATGTTAAAATGATTATGTTTTATGGGTAAAGTATAATTTTATTCTTATGTATATATGTACCCATGTTTCCTTTCCATATTTATATATCCCTTACTGAGCTTTTTATTCTCATCCCAAGTTTTTTGAAATGTTTTTCACAGGTCAAGGGAAAGGTACATGATATGATGATAGTGTCAAGGAAGTGTCAAGAAAGAATCCATGTTTTATTTTAAATATGTTTACATTGATGGGAAAGAAGAATACTATCTTTATGTAACCACTTTGTTTATATGTGGAATGTAATGCAAGTTTTATGATCTAATTCTCTAAAACTCTAAACCCGAAAAGATCCTCAATGTGCAATCTTGTAATAACTCAAGATTAAGTAAGGTTTAAGGCTGGGGCCTTATAATCACACCCCATGTATATAGTTTGGTCAATCCAGACATCCATTTTCACTAACCTCCTACACATGCGAGACTACATATGATTGGAAAAGTAAACATATATATCTGATAGAAATCCTCAACAAGGCTGGAATCATCAGGCCAATTGAGAATTTCACTATTAATAAGACAACCTTTATATCTACATGATATAACATCCACAAAACTTCCAATTCTGAAAAAAAATTCCCCAGATAAACCTATATTCAATTAAAGACTTCCTTCCTTAGCTATATTTATATGATATGATCCCTGAATATTCAGTATATTGAATCTAAATACATAAAGAGGATTCACAGTCATAATAAGCTTCCACATCAAGACTACTTCAATAAATCCAAGTAATCCATTAATATTTAGGTATATTCAAACTTATTATAATCTTATGATATACATGTAATTTTTTCCACCACGTTCTAGTTACCCCATTCCCATTGAGGTACAATAAAACCTCATACATTCCTAGATCTAAAACATATTTCACATGTTAGTTAGATTTTTTCTTCCAGTATTCTTATGCAACTCTGACTATCCCTATTAAATAAAAATCCCAGTATAATTATATCTCAGATTGATATTCTTATTACATGAGTAAAATACCATATTTTTGGACAAGTGAATCACACTTTGGAAATCATAGTAAATGAAACTACATTCAAGATTCTTCATGAGTACCTGAATTAAATGTTTCAACCAAAAAATATATTTTGAAACATTTTTTATGACTATATATTAATTTTTTATCATAGTTAATGGAACTAAAAACTGTAACATAGCAATCTAGATAAATTTTATTCTGTGAAATATTAAAAAAAATAAAACTATACACTTTCAAGTATCAAAATCACCCACAAAATGCACATAACATACCCTTGAACATTCATTTATATACCATAATATGATTCATTATCAAACATTAGATTAATATATATTATGATCCATTTAATAACTTCTCAATTATCATTACCTATATTTAACATATAGTGAAAGATGATTCAAACTTAAAATACAATTTATGTGAGATTCCTTCGAGGACATAATTTAAACCTCTAATAGTTATAGAAAATTAAAAAAAAACACAAGGTATATTAACACATCATATGTTCATGGTTAATTCTCTTATGATAACATAATGTTTATGACCATAAGAGTTCAAACTAATTGACATATAGTCATCTAAAACAATTTAAATAACCTTCCATATGTACACTCCCTGAGATAAAACTAAAATATGAATGATCATATATCCTTTAATCCTAAAACCATGAATATTATATTCCACTACAAAATCCTTAATTTTTAATGTTCCATAAAACTCACTTTTTAATTTATTAATTCTTTGAATGTTAGGAACCAAAAGAATAATATCAACAGTATATAGTACTAGGATGGTAAAAAATTATCCTTTTATATTTTTTTATATAAATGTTAAATTTCTTGGTTTACATGAAACAGTTTTCAATAATAAAGAAATTTGATTTTGGGTTCCATAGAAACCATTATATTTTCATAATATATTGTAAATATTTAAGATAACATAGAAATTATTTCTTATTAACAACAAATCTAGTTTGGTTATTCAAGTAATCATCTTAATCAAAATATCCATGAATGTTCTACATATTTTAATCCATTTTATAAAAATAAAAATAGTCAATAGTAACCAAATAAAACACCTCATGGATAGTATTATCTTTTACTATTGGTGAAAATATTTCAAAGAAATCCACTCACTCATTTAGTACAGATCCTTTCACTGTTATTATAAGTTCATGTCTCCTGTATTAATCAACTTATTTTATTAATCTCAACACCCATTTATTTTCAATTGATTTCATTCCTCATGTTAAATTTATTAGTTAACAAGTATCATTTGAATGTAATTATTATATTTCATCTTCTGTATCTAATATTCATATAATAGAATCATTGAGGCATACCTCTTCTTCATGGATCCCAGGTTCTCCTCCACCTGTTATAAGTAGATATTTCACTTCACAAAAATAACATTATAGAATTATTTTGAATCTATAAGACCTTCATAATTCTATTTGAGATTCTTCTCTTTCACATTCCACATATTCTCAGGAATAAAAAAACCATTTCTGAATTTTTTTAATCTATTCATAGTACCTATATAGCCCTTGATATTTTAGGTGTACATTATACCAGCCTATCATTATGAAAACATGTTCCAGTATCTAAATTCATTAAATGTAGGAAATATTTTGTTTCTCCATATAAATTTTTTTATGTTTGACATATTAATTAATTAACCTCGCTATGATCCTATTTCAAATTCTAGAAATTTCAAAAGTATCTATCATTAATGAGTTTTTTTTTAGATCTGAAGATATTCTAGTGATTATCAAGAAAATAAAGATACACTTTTTTATCATATCTATATATTACAAATAAAAATATTTAAAACATTTCATAATGATTATCCATCTACTTAAATTAAATTTAAATATATTATAATCTTTAGAAAATAAATTGATGCTGAATTTACAATGATTTATTATACCAAAACTATTTAGGAATATCCTTCCCCACTAGTGAAGATGGACTTTTTTACCAATTTCATAACATAAATAAATTATTTTAAAAAAAATCTTTAGATATATCAATTTTCAATATCATGATATATGTATTCTCATTAAGAATAATCTTAATCTATTTAACTACACTTTATTGATCCATTTTACTCGGAATATATTTCTTTTACTGGATTCCCATACTTTGAAAGTACAACACGGTGTTACTTCAACAATATTAATCACCATTACTCGATATTAGACATTCATTCCTACTTATACTCTTCATTTTTAAAAATTATTTTTTCTGATTAAAATTTTAAATTAATTCTAATATGTGATTTAATAAATATACCCATTAAATTCTTATTAAACCATCAATAAATATGAAAAGGTATAAGGAAAATCTATTCAAAGAAACTATGGTATTCCAAAAACATCAATATAAATATGTTCAAGATTCCAAATGTGAGGCTCTATAAATTCAAATAAGATGAAACATTACTCTATTTTCCATGTATAAAAATCTAAAACCATCCAAAAAAATGGTATAATCTTGATTCAACCCTCCATTATACACTAAAAATTTAATATTGTTTTCATTATGATGACCAAGAAGACTATTCCATATCTATTAATATCCAAAATATGTGATTTTATCCCAATAATATTTTTTCAAACTTCTAGTAAGATGGAATTTCCCATCCTTAAATCTTTTTACCATAACCATTTATCCTTGGAAAATTTTCTATAATATATTTCAATGGGTTGTTATATATCATTTTTTATTAAGTAGTCCCAAAGAAATAATATTTTTCTATAAACCTAGAATGTTCCTCACTTCCTTAAACTTTAGGTTTTTCATATTTAGTTTCAAGAAACTTACATCACCATTTTTGAAAACATTGATATCTTCAAAATCATCTAAACGTACATTTAAAAATATTATGAATAAAATATTATTTATATTCACTATATCTGGTGTGAAATTGATTGATTCACAAATTTTGATGAAAAATGATTATTCAAGAACATTGACACTTGTTTGAAAAACCTACTATATTCATAAGAATTTAATGAACTATAAATTATTAATACTAATATTTTGGAAATTATTTTTTTCTTGAAATCAATATTCATATTCCCCCTCTTATCATAGGGCCATAAAATAGGAATTCATTGGTATATTTTCCCCATTTCTCATCTCATTATTTATTCTCTTTCATGAGGCTCATCTTCTAGTTAGGTTAATATTATATCTCTTAAATATTCCAATAATTATTAGTTTGTGCCTATTGGTTTCTCCAACTAATATCTTATTAATAATTTAATTTCATGAAATAATAAAACACTATGTTGGTATCTCTATTAGAATTAATGAGATTTGTTACTATTATTTCACAATATTATAGTAGTATTGATAAAATAATAAATTCTCATACATCATCGGTGAAAGTGACTCTCACATTATAAAGATTACCCTATATGATTTTAAAGTAAATAAAATTATACTTAGTTGGTCTATCATCCAACAAATTAAAACTTAATAACCAAAACATCATAGACACATTTTTAAGACATTTAATTTCTAAAATTAATTTATCAGGGAAACAATCAGTCCAAAAGTTGTTTTCTTCCCAAATATATTCAAATAAGTATTTTCTCATAATTAAATCCTCAATAATATTAGTGACTTATGATCTAGTCATTCTCATTAAACATTATCTATATTCTATAGTTTATTTATATTTAATATAATTTCAATGATCTTTTTATAGCATCCTGATATTTTAAGTAATATCTACTTTCAATATAATTTAAAATCACTGATAACTTCTATTACATGCAATGAACCGATTATCATGAATTATATACAACATCATGATTATATGTTGTCACACAAAAAAATTATTTTCTTTGATAAATTTTATTACATTCATGACCTAGTTATACTGAACAATAATATGCTCTTAATATTTATATTTAATATAGAATTTTTGAAGCCATTTAATAGAATACATGCTTTAAAACTAAATTTTGAATGTTTTATAATTTTTATATAAAAAAATAATCTTCATTTTTTAAATCATAATATCCAAATTTACCTTGGGTTAACTTTTGGTATTTTAATGATAAGTTTCATTATTGAATGGATATAGAAAAATACTGTATTTTTGTTCAAAACTTCTATTTAGTTTAAATAATTATTATGGTTAATTATATTTTAATTTTTGTATGTTAAAAATAGATTTTATATATATATTAATACAATTTTGGTCATTGGAACAATTTATTATTATTAAATTTAGATAGAAATTATTAATGAACATTTGATAATTTTCACTTCAAAAACCATCTTTCTCACTGCATTTGTGGGATTAGCTTTATACATAATTTTTTTCACATTTTTCAATTAAATTTTTAAAAAATGATATACACTATTTTATTGATTATAATATTTATAATATAATAATATCAACATATTTTTTTATTAAAAATATTAATAAAATTAATTAAAATTAATTATAGTGATTAAGGTATGATTATGCTTAATAGGGGACTAAACCTTAAACTTAAGGGCCAAAATGACATAGACACTTGTAAAAAATCCATTATATGCCAATAGATTGACCATATACCCTATTGAATATAATTTTATGAGTTAGGGGGACACATGTTTATGAAAGGGACTCTTATAATATGTTAACTAAGAAAAAAGTAAAAAAAGAGTCATCCTTACCTTTAACATTTTTAAATATTTAGAGTGTGTAAAAAGCTACAGTGTTTAAGTTATAAACATTATTTTTAATGATAAAAGAGTTGTTTTTATCATGTTAATATATCTTTAATTTTAATATATGATACAAATAATTAAAGTCTTAACAAATGTTAACACATGGATTATTTAGTTAATAATAAAATAAAATAAATGATTCTAAAAACATTAAAAGTAATGTAAAATTAATGAATTGTTATGTTCCATTATTTTTTAGATGAATATATCATGTTATAAATATGTGAACATAATGTATTTGAATACCAATAATTTTTTGATACTTTTTAAATTAAAATTAAATAAGTAAGGTCAAAATTGACATTAATTTCATTTTGTAATAAAAGATATTTTATTAAATGAATTAAAATTAACTAAAAAATTTATATTCTACCAAATTAATTTTAAGGGTTAATAAATATAAATTATATTCCATTTTTAGTCCAATTTATCTTTTAGAAATAAAATATTTACCCACATAGAGTAAAAATATTGTTAGTATGGTTCAGGTTAAAGCAATGCATTTACGTGTCACATGTGCCTGTTTTAAAATTAATTTCCATAAGACATGAGATTTTTATTTTTAAAATTATATATAATATTTATAATTCAGTGGGACTATAGTGTATAATAAATTTCACCTTAATTTTTTCTTAATGGTTAAATTACTTATGTTGAAAAACTAGTTACCTAAATAAAAACACCAAATAAAAAATATAAAGAAATTTAAAGACTAAGGAACAAAATTATAAAAATGAACTTATATTTTTGTTCTGGATATTTTTAATGACAATAAAATTATATTTTTACATTATATATCCATTTTTGAAACACATTAGGTAAGATAGACCTCCCATTAGTGATTTCCTTTTGGTATTTACAAAAACGACATTCTCTCTCCAGTATAAAAAGGCATTCACTCTTCCCCATCCTCAAACCACTCAATCCACATTGTCTCATCCAAAATATTCCCAAATATTCTCCCAAAATTCATACCCTCAACCTAGAATCCTCACTTTGAGATGAAATCCAAATAAGGAATCCCTTTGGTGTAAACCAAAAGGAGTTACTCGAAAAAGAGGTAACATTCTTCAATGTGAATTTAGGTTTTATTTATTCCTCCACCCCTTCATTTGTTATTATTACATTATTAAATAATTAAATTGGTATCCTAAATTTACTAAGATTTTTTTAAGTTGTGTTTTTGACCTTTCACTACAAACACTTTCATAAAATGGGTAATGAACTTGGATTTCATATATATGGCGAACTACCACCTCACGAAATGATGTCGTTCATTTTTAGTTTACCACCTTTAATGGTTGGAAATTATTATAGAAACATTTTTTCCATATTATATATAAGATATTTATTATTTCATTATGATTTTTTAATTTTTATATAACACATGCATTTATGATTTCTATTTTATGTAAATAAGATTACTTCTTTAGGGAATTCTGGAATACTACCTCCTAAAAGTGATATGATACGTTCACACATTACATAGAATGTGTTAATGATGATATTAATTAAAAATATGTAAAATAAATGACATCAATATTATTTTCCTGACATGATTAAATTTATATGATTATAATAAATTATTTTCATTCCCTTTCACACACTGAAAAAGTGAAAATGTTGTTTGTGGAGTGTGTTCATCACCTCCCATGTGGTGTACCCATGGATGTATCTACAATGAAAAACACACACCACAAAAAAATGATATAAAATTTTCACGTCTCAAAAGTGTATGATAGGTCAAAACCCTCCTAAAACCAATTCATATCCCACAGTCTCCTCCTAAAGCCAGAACTGTATGAGGAATAGTTATAAAAACTCTAAACACTACCTCCTAGTCACTCAAAATCTGAGTCAAGGTTAAGAATCTATTTTCCATTTTATTAAATTTTATTTAACATTCACTTGTTCAAAATATTTAACCCATTTTCCACCATGTTTGGATCCATGAGGTCCCATATCACCTTATGAACCAAAATTTTATGCCCATATAATCCATAAATATCAAATTCACTTAACAATTGAATTTTAAAAGGTGCGTTATTTCCCAGTCCATAAGGGACCATACACCTTATGAATTAAAATATGGAGTCACTTTTTAATAAAATGCACATGATCTAACACAATGGAAGGAACAACTAACACAACACTAATCACAATAGCATGTGTCAGATAATTTATCCTAAATGGAATGGCATAATGTAAGACATGTGAATTTTAAAAAGTGCATATATGATGCATGAGATGGAATACCCTCATCTCATTAGGTTGAAATAGAAATAGAACCCAATAATATCAGTAGTACAACATAAATCTTGTGCTTCACCCAATTGTGAAATAAAATAAACTGTAATTGTAAAAACCAGAAATAGAAATTTCATTCAGGGAAATTTTGATTTTCCTTATACATAGGTTAGTTATGCCTGAGAACAACTCATTACCAAATTCAATTTCCTTCCTATACCTATCTATTCTCTCCAAATTTTAAATCAAACCAAAAAGAAATAAAATCCTTTGATACTACTTTGTAACATCCTAAACTCATATTCCACTCAATTGTGCCCCGAGCCCAGTTGGCTACATGTCCTCAAGAATATCTCCCAAAACGCCAAAGTATTCTTCCGATAAGTAAGGTTCTAAGTGTTTCAGTGGGGACACTATGCCATCATTACCTGATTATATCACAGTGTAAGTTAATTACATTCAATAACAGAATCAGATACAATAAGTAGAAAACTGGTAAAATAGATAAGTAATATAGGAATATATGACAAACCATAAGTGTATCATATATAATGATGTATATGATACATGTATCTATAAAATATCAAAAACATGTACATGGTAATATAATACAATACAAGTTTCCAAAGTGAAAAAAAGTCCAAAAGGTTCATGTAGAATTGCAAGCCACACATTGGTCCCATGTTACCCTACTCCAAAGAAATGATTAACAACCTGTACTAGGGAAATTTCCCCTACCATCACATGAAACCATATAATCTATTTGGGTCCCTAAGAAGGCCCAAACAGGGTGTGAGATAAACATCCCAGTGGGTTTTCACCTAATGATCTATACAGTTCTATGCAGCACAATGCAACAAATTAAACAAGTGTATATAACTAGTAATGTAAGTGTGAATACCAATGGAATATGTATACTATAACAAGTAATACCAAACATCCTTTCAAGGATCTATGCAACAAGATTTAGTTCCTAAAAGTTAAGCTACATGAAATATAAACAAACAAAACAGTGTCATCGTATAACCATCCATACCCTATCCACACAGCCTTTCCATATACAAAAACCATATCAAGAAACCATTTCCTTGTCATACAACCACAATCATATATCCCACAAACATATTTTATAATGAAGTGTATCAAAATTTCCATGTCCTTACCATATAATGAAGTGTAGACCATGAAGGGCTGAATATAAGGTGTTGAAGACCAAGGAATATTTGTCAAGTTTGTGGAGCATCTCAATGGAAACTTGGTATAGGAACTGGTTGGAGTCTTAGTAACATGTGTACCGACATGTCCAATGTAATTTCAAGAAAGCCAGATCCAAGTAGTAGCAAGTCCCAAGGCATCCCATGGAACCAAGACTCTAGGATCATGCTTTATACAAGGCATCCACTATCTCATTCCAGGTCCATGGAGAGTCATCCATGGAATCTATTTAAACTATAATTCATTCATACCATGTAACAAAATAATTTAAATCCATATGAGTCTACCCACTCATATAATACAATAAATTTAAATCAATACACATGGGTATAACCACTAATTTATCAATGTTATCCATTAAACACCTCACATGAGTATACCCACACATAAATCACAAAAATCCATTTAATAAATCTAAAAAAACAACCAGAAAGTATACCTACTCATTTAACAAATTTCAATCAATCCATCTAATCAAGTTATGCATGAAATATTATGGTAACACAAGGCAAGAAGAAAAAAAATCTCCTAATAATTTAAACAAACCTATTTAAATTACAACTGAGCTTCCTTAAACTAGTAAACTCGAAAACACACCCCTTAGGTGGTTTATTAAAGGTCAAAACCAAATAAAAGACATGGTGAACCCCTTATGTGTCCTTCAGTTTTGGAAACAACAACCAATGTATCTCAAGGAAACTAATTTCATCCAAAACATGTCCTAATGCATCTATTTTATAAGAACATTTCAAAATTTGGCGTGAACCCAAAATTCTGGTGGACAAAAAATGGTCTAATATCTCTATAAATCATCAAAAACTGAAAGAAAAGTATAGATCACCAACCTTAGCTCTGTAGTAGAGTGCTCATCCAGTATAAATTCTTGATTCACCTCAGTTTAGGAGAAATCAATGTGGTTCCAACATGACTGACAATGAAAGAAACGAAGTCCAGATGGGTGCTAGATCTAAAAAAACTATAAAATATGGTTTTTGGCTTCCAAAAAGGGAGGAAAATGTTTTTTGTAAAAAATAGAGGCCCCTGCCTCTATTTTTGAAAAACATAGTTGGGAAATTACACAATGTGTAATTGACTTACATGACATGTAATACTCGGTTTTACCTTTCTTGAAGAGAAAACCTACACATCATTAAAGGTCGTGGCTAGACCATTATACATCGCATAATGGAATTACACTATGTGTATCCCAATTACACGTCATGTAATTGACTTGCAACCAGTACACAGTCTTCCTACCTTTTCTTTCCCAAAAACAACCTAATTATCCCATGGATTGTCTTAGGGTTTAAGCCCAAAAGGGAAGTAAACAAGCATTTACCGTAAAAAGTAAAATATATATACCTCAAGAAAACTAGGGTTATTAAAAAAATTATATTAAAGTAATATTTGATTAATGATTAAATAATTTTATGGATAAAAATTATACAGTATTAATAAAATAATTCTTCTAAAATTACAATTTTTCCATTATCATTGTCATTAAATTTAATATTGGTAGTCACAATTTAATGCCTAAAAATTAAATTTAACTTATTATATAATTTTATCATGTAGATTGAAAATATGAAATCCATATTTATAAATTTAATTTCCATAATTAATGAAAAATATTTTTTTATAGAAGTGAATAAAAATTGTTTTTAGAGAGAAATATTGCTTAGATTTATGAATCATTACCCTTGGGTTTAATATTTTGATAATTTTATTTTTAATTGATATATTTTAATTTAAAATTTTTTATTTATATATATATATATATATAGGATTTAAAAAAATGAGTAATTATTTTATAATGATAATGTAATTAATTAAACAGTGTTAGTAAAATTGGTATTTTTTAAATATAACCTAAAAATTAATTATTTCTAAAAAATATAAAAAAAACAACCTAAGATATTATTGTTATCTAGAATTCAAAGGATAATTTCATTATATAAAATTAATATTATTATCTTTTTAATTTATTTGTAAATGAAAATTAATAATTTATACAAAAAAATATTGAAATTTTACATTTTTAAAAAATTAATTATTATAAATCAAATTTGGTATGAATATTACAATTGATTATAATATTTTTTTAATTACTATTGGTTTAATCATTTATATATTTTCACAATAAAAACATATTTTGTAGCTTATTTCAGTTCATTGTTTCATGTGGAGCATGTTATCGATGATGTTATAAATTTAATGGATCCAAAACCATAGGTCATTAAAAAAACATGCATTCAAAAAACAATAATTATGTTTTATGTTAAAGGTAATTATGAATTCTCTTATGTTATATGACTAGAAGTAAAAAAATATTCTAACTCTCAAAAACACCACACCATCTCTTTATTATCATAGTGTGGAACCTATATCATATTGATGTAAGAATGTTAGTTCATGGGGATATCATCCCATATAGAGAAACTAAACATATAATTTTATTTGGGAGGTATCCCTATTAATATCTATTTTTTGTGCATATAATGGGTCGTCATTCCCTTCTCCTTTTTGAACCATCCATATTTGGGTGGGATTTAGGCATATTTTACACCGAATCAAAGTATGTCTTTATCTTTTTTATCCTTTATTGATCCTCCTTTACTATCTTTCATGTGATCTAATTCTCTATATTAGGTTATCATTGGATATTTCAATATAGAATAGTGAAATCAACCAATTCTTATGGAGATTTTTTCAACCTAGATAATGGAAATCCTATGGTGGAATCTTTTGATAGATGTTTGATGTTTCTTCAATGTAAGATTACATAGAGATTAATTTTTTGGGTTTATCAGTAATTTAATCTAGATTTATTTAGGAAATCATAAATTATTATTAAGTATTTTCTTAGTAATGGTGTTGAGAGTCTGTTGTGAACATATTATGGGTAATTTCTTGTGACTTCATTTATTGATGTGTGCCTGGTGAGTTAGTTGGTGATTATTCCATTTTTATCAAAATGGATTAATTATTTTCAAAATATCTAATTTTTTTTTCTCATTTTAGGATCAATCTAATGGATTAGGTGTTATTGTAGTAATGAAATAGAAATATTTGGGATTAATTTATCTTAGATGGACCTCGATGAGACTTTGTAGTTTTATCAACCCTTATAACTAAAAATTAAATAGATTCATGAATGATGTAGGTGGTACTTGATATATGTCCTTTTTTACAAGCCTTGATTTTTGTGAATGTGACATGTATATTCACTACCAAGGATTTTAGTCTATTTAAATGAATGGGTTTTCATTTAAAAATTTTAAAGTTTAATAAATTTAAAATTAATCCATTTGAACTAGTAATTTCTATTGTCCATAGTTGATGCATAAGCTTAGCTTTCTTACCTCATCAACTGATTTCTAGGTACTTGACTACTGATGTGATTCTGTGTAAAATCTAAGACACTTGAGGGGTGTTACTAGAGATTGTGATATAGAGGCCCATTTTAATAGTCCTTTGTGACCCCTTAAGAGAGGTGTGATGACTTAGAGGAGTCAGTCCCATGGACTATGCATGGACTTGGTGATACATTGGATCCTACCAGTCATTGAACTATAAAAGGGAATAGTGTTTCTCCCCCTTATTATATGACTACTTGTGGGAAGACCTTGAGTATATGATTGATGGTGGTTGTGTGGACTAACCTATAATGACATTGTACCATGAGGTGGGATGTGAGAATTCTCTCTAGAGTGTTTTCCATGAGGCCTAACCTATGTGTCCAAGAGTCAATGTGGTGAGTGAATTTTCTTTAGGGGAACTTATCCCACCATGTTGTGGTAATTTTCTTGAGGAATGTGCATTATATTTAGGATCATATTTGGGGTTCCCCTATATTTTATTATCTAAGGGTCCCCAATTGGTTCCCCCATGAAAGAACGACCCAGAGACAACATATTGTCCATGGATAGTGATGACGGGTTTAGGTGTTTGAACAACCCTTGTTTTTTTATTATATTGTTTTTTAAATGGAACTATGGGATGTTTTATATTATTTTCCTTGGTGTATGTACTTGGGAAATATTTGATATGGAAGGGAAATATTACTTAGTGGTTGAATTTTATTATGTATATATGACTTCCTTATGATATAATTTGATTCCTATCTGAGAGAACACTCATTAAAGAGTTCTTTTTTACTTGTGGTCTTATGAACTAATGGATAAAACTCTCGTAGGGGAGTTATGTGATACATGAATGAGAAAACTCCCTTATGGGAGGTATGTGTTACTATAGATTGGTCTATAGTGTATATGGAGTAAGGATGATATTGTATAATGGGATATAATATTCTAATTGAATTCCTAAAGTTTTTGATAATTGATATATTTATTGTGGGGAATCAGGTCTATTATATTAGGAAGAACAGTCATCATAAAGTTCATAGAGATATCCTAAAAATGGATATATTTTTTATTTTCCATCGAGGTATTCATCATAAAGATTTAAAATGATATGGTACATGAGTTTGAAAATTCCATTCCACTTTTCCAAATACATTACGAAACATTAATAATAAGGTATTATTTGTTATTTATTTTATTTATTTTCCTATATTTTATGTATTAATTGTGAGAAATTCATACAAACATATCACAATATTTCCTATTATGGATGGAACCACATTGGTGGTGAACTACAGAGTTTTACACTCAAACCATATTTAATATAAAAAAAATTTGGGTAAAAAAGTAGCCCTCACTTATTCTAGGTTTAGTTTAGGATATAGCCCAAGACTTCATGTTCGATGTGGAGAAGTTGAGATAGGATTTAGTGTTTTGGATAAGGTGAAATATTATAGGGAATAATCATTTAATTCAATTTTATTCATTATTTATTCCATTATTTTTATTATGCATATGTTATCATCCCAATAGGAGATTTAACATGTGTGTAATCCATAAAAAGTTAATTTTATATTTATCAGATGTTAATTATTCCTATTAAAATTGTTTATTAATTAAAATGGATAATTATTGGTTATTTGTTTAT
Source organism: Viscum album (assembly GCA_963277665.1). NCBI lineage: Eukaryota > Viridiplantae > Streptophyta > Magnoliopsida > Santalales > Viscaceae > Viscum > Viscum album. The sequence goes on along the minus strand of OY728164.1, from coordinate 703,777,804 downwards.
TATTGTAGACTTTGATATTGGGGGAACATTCTCATTAAAATATTGCCTTAAAACCTATATTTTAGTCAGCATCCTCTAGTATACAGGGTGTTGCGCCTTAGGTACAATAGAGATGGTCAGTCTGAGAAATGATTAGTGTTATGGGTAGTAGTCTGTTATAAAGTGGAATCAGAGCTATTTTTAATTTGGAATTAATATTTTGTGAAATGATATAATAGATACATATTAATGTGATGTATTTTTTGATGGGACCCTAATTAGTGTCTCATGAATATATTTTTCATGGACATCGTATTACCATGGGTATAGAATTGATGTCATTTTCTTTCATAGTTGTGGGTCTTTGTAATTTTATCATATAATGATTCACATGAAGATTAATATTTATTATTGAAGAGTTATTTTATTTTTTCCCTTTGAATTTTGGGATGATACTAATTATGGATTTATATCATGGCCTATAGATACAAGCAGAATCTTATATATCATACCAAAAATATAGGATTATTATGACATATAGGAATGCTCCCAATAATATTATTACTAATGATAGAGTTTCATCTATTTAATGTTTCCAAAATTGTAACACTCCAATATTTCATAGTACGTTATCTCATTAAAGTAATTCAATATCTTGCGCTACACACAACACTGAGTTCGAGCGCACCACAACTTACCACACTAACCATTCAAAAAGCAGTTATGAATAGTATTAACTGTATTTTGAATCTTATATACTCTATAAAATTTTAACATTCATATTATGTGTTTCTTAGACATGGTAAAAGAACAAATTCATTTTTCAGATAAAAGAAGTATTTTTCAAAAAATGCAATTTTACCGCCTTTTAATGGAGAACCTTTTTTAAAAATAATATTTGACACTTTTATAAATTCAATTTAATGAAATTAAATTCTTCTTTATAAGTGAGACATAAAAATTTAGTTTGGAAAAAATTTTGGTACTTTTCTGATAACATTCTATTTTAATGAATAGTGAAAATACTATGTTTTAATTGAAAACAAATTTTTAATCAGAATAATTTATAGTGTTTAATTATAAATTTGAATGGTTTGGAAGTATAATTAGATTATATTTTTACCATTTAATCCAATTTTGGTCATTGGAATTAATTTCACTTTGAAATTATACATAAACAAGTGTCAATCTTTTGATAGTTATTGTTTCTTAAAAACACGCTATTTGTTTTGAAAACGGGAATTAATTTTAAATTAATTAATAAAATTTCTATTTTTTAAATTTGGTAAAATAGACATCATTTTCGAATTAGAAATATCAAATATATATTAGGCTTAATTTTTGGTATTTCTCTGAAAAACTTCAATTTTTGATGAATAGTAAAACCACTTAGTAGTAGTTAAAAAACTGACTTTTTCATTTAAATGAAATTTTACCACTTCTGTGAATTGAATTTCAAAAATATGACATACATGGTTTTTATTCTTAAGTAAAATATGGTTCAATAAGACAAAAATAATTTTTGGTGAATAGTAAGTTTTGACTTTTATTTACTGTGGTTAAAGGTAAATAGGGTAATTTAAGGTAAAAAGAATATTATAATAATAATAAAATTACCTTAACACTTGTTATAACCTTATTGGATGAGTCATGGCCGACCATGGTCATCCTTGGGTAGATTTTTGAATCCCATGTAGCCACTTAAGAGTGATAATGACACATTATTTTAATTAACTTAAAGTAAAGACAAAAATGACATTAACAAATATCTTTTAGTATATCAATTTTTACATGGGGTTATATAAGTCATATTTTCAGATATAAATATTCATTGAAAATATAAAAATATTTCCTACATTATGGTATTTTTCTATATTTTTTATACATCAAATAAATTAAATTATTTATGACACAATAATGATGCGGTATTCACCTCATTAATAAATGATTTAAATAAATAAGATTATTAATATTAAAACAATATCCAAAACCTATCCAATTATTATTGGTTGATTTTATTTCTAACATGAGTCATCTTATATTTTAATTTAATTAGTTTTGGACCTTTTAAAACTAAAGATAAGTTTATAATAAAATAACATTTTCAAACATTCCAAAAGAGCCCCTCCTCTCCTTTATAAAAGGATACCACTTCTAACTCATTCCTCACACCTCTCAAGCCACCTGGATCGTCCAAAACCTACCAAAATAAGCTCTAAATATCCATCTATTATACTTAGACACCTCACCTTAGGCAGAAGTAACTTCAAGAAGTCTGTTTGGTTCAAACCAAACGGAGTTACCCAAATTAAAGGTAATGGTTTCTCTTAACTTATTTTCTTTTATTTTACTTCTCCAACCCCTAAAATCTTTTTATTATTTTATTTTATAACAACACCAGTATCTTAAATATACTAGGATGTTTTATGTGAAGGATTTTAACTACACTTACACAAACCTTCATCTAATGGGTAAAGAACATATTGTTTCTGTGGATGGAAAACTGACGCTTCACAAAACGATGATTGTTCAATTATATCCTACCGCCTCTCATGGTGGCCCTTAAGATGGCCTTGTATTTATATTTGATATATATTATTTTTATGTTTTATTTATTCTTATGTATTTTCCATTTATATCATTCCTTTATGGTTTCCATTATGGGTAAAACGCGATAATTTCATTTGAGGAAGTGCAGACTACCGCCCCCTCAAAGTAATATGACTCATAAATGCCTTATGTGGGATGTATAAAGGATGTATTTAATGATATTATATATGATATTATACTAGAATTATAATATACCTATGTATCATTATGTTTTAATTCCATTAAAATAAAAAATATAAATTAAAGTAGCGTTCATGCGTACGTACGGCTTACCGTCTCCATGAACGATGCATTTCATTTCTTATCTCTAAATGTTATGTATTGTTATAAATACATATATATACTGTATATATAATATATATATGATATATAAATAATTTATATCATTCTGTAGATAATTTACTTTTTACCACATGGAAAAATTGTATTTATAACATGTTCATTTTTTACTCAATTTCCGAACATCGATAAAATATCCAATATGAACTCAAATAATTAACTAATTGTTATAGCAAGGTAATAAGTGATATAAAAGGAATAATAAAATTTAAAAAATTTCTTAATCAAGTAAAAATTAACTTAAGTTTATTATTTCAGATGAACAAGGAACATACAAGACAAGTCGGACTTGAGGTAAGAGGTTTCTTATCTCACTTTTAATTCTGTGAGATTTCCATTGTTCGCCATTTATTGCATGTGGTGTATTGTGTACTACCATTTGATATATATTATCATTATTCTCTTTATATTCATGTTATTTTATGAATTATTTTGTGGTTATTAACTTTTGGTCATATGACTCGATTGATTACAACATGGTAAGGGTTAATTCTGCAATCTCTTCATTATCCGAGAATGTTTATACATAATTATCTATTAGGACCTCTTTATCATCCACATCTGTGCTTTCTTAAATAATTTATTTCAAAACAGTTTTACTATTTAATATACAATGGTTTAAATTCATTTATAACCTTATTTTACCTTATATGTTTTTTAAAGTAATCTTTCTGTCATTTTCCAAATAATGTACTTTACGACTTTTTTGACAAAATTAAGGTAAGAATATATTTTTTTTTACTTATATGGTGGGTGTGGCTATTTTCTTCCATTATAACATCATCAAAGATCCCCATACAAGCTTATAAGAATATTTTCAAAATAAATGTTTTCTTTATAATTATGTGACTCTTAAATGATTTCAAAATAGAAAGAGATATTTCTCTCAAATAGTTTTGATTTCATCTATTTCAACATCCTTTGATAAATTCTACACTTGTTTTAAGTTGATTTATTATGATAAAAATCTTCCATATTGTATTTAAGGTTTTGTGATATTTTTTACTATGGATGAGTTATTTTTATGTCATTCATGGTTTATGGTTAAATTATTGACATTTCGTATGCTAGTTTTAATACTAATGTTTATGTTATATTTCAACCTCTTCTTAAGATGAATGTGTTGGACTAGTATGTTCTGGGTTGGGAACTTGTAAAAGTAAGCCCTCCGGGTTGGGGTCCAGTTACAGCAGACCCTCCGGTTTGGAGTCCGGTTATAGAGGCTCTCCTGGTTGGGGTCCGGTTACAGAGTCTCTCTAGGTTGGATTCTGGTTACAAAGGCTCTCTGGGTTGGAGTCCAGTTACAGAGGCTCTCTGGGTTAGGTTCCGGTTACAGTTATCCCCTAGGTCCTAGCATGAGTCCTTGACACAGAAATTAAAGTCTGGAATTATGCATTCCATTATTATAAAAGTGGCTATTTATATTGCATGTGATTATTAAACTAGTAGAATAACCATGTGAATAAGTAAATGGAATTATTTTATTTTATCTTTTCCATATTATGCTGAAGTTAAAGTTTAAAAGGATTTTTTTTTAGTTTTAAACATTGCCTTAAATGTTTATTCTTATTTATGAAAGTTTTTGCTATATTTTTATCCTTATTAAACATCTGAGCTCACTCATTTCTATGTATTATTTTTTTCAGGATGCGAAGAATAATATTATGACTGGCCTGCAGGGATAGTCTAAGGGATATGAGTGTGGACTATGGATACAATGTTGTTGTAGTTTTTAATTTTATAATTTAACGTAAAACTTATGAATGTATCTAGTATTTCCAAGTCTACTAAATTAATCGTTCTTTAGAGACTTCAACTTTTTTTATCATGCCAATGTTATGTAATAATGCACCGACTCTAGGTAACTAGGGTTGGGGCGTTATAGTTGGTATCAGAGGAAGTTTAGTATAAACCTTGGAAACTAGATTTAAATAAACTCTAATTAGAGCACATTAACCTAAGATATACTTTGAGTATTAGTATATAAGAACTTCCTAGAATTTTTTTATTGTAGATATTTTGCGAGTTTACTAAGAAATATATCCTTGTCTGGATATGATTAGGTAGAGGCAGCTCTGGCACAGATGTACCTAGGGGTAAAACCTGAAAACACTGCTTTGAGCTAGACTCGAATGGGAACTGGTGCATGACAACAGGCCTTGCTGCACTCTTGGTTACGACACTCCTGGGGGATATGCTTAGGATAATTATCATTTTCCTTACAAACCATTATGAAATATTTATGAGTATATACTTACTCAAAGAAAACATTTTTAGGATTATGGATTATATTCATAAACTTCTCTATTTATTTTAAGTGATTTAAAAGTTTGGAATTATGTATTTTGATTCATAAACTAATCTAGCGTATGCCATTGTTTAGAGATGGTTTCTAGTGGATGGAATGGAAATTGTATCAATGCACATAATCCATGTAGGTATTTCCCTCCTTTTAAAGATAATTATAGTGGTGCTGGTGATGAAACTGGTGTCGATCAGCTTATCACCATACTGGGACAACTCACTCAGGTTATGAATAATAACCTTACCCATATTTAGCACCCAGATCCACAACACGGATGATCAATGTTAGACTTTTTCATGAGGCAATAGCCAAAAACATTCAATGGGAGTACAAATCCATTGGTATCTAAGCGATGGATAAGTTCCTTATAGAAAATATTTCATGCTTTGGGGAGTAGCGAAAGACAAAAAGTCATCATGGCAGTTTATTGCCTCACTGGAGATGTTGATCAATGGGGGTAATTGATTCAAAACACAAAGGAAGATGAAGAAGTATCAAGTATATAATTGAGGGAGTTTAAATAGATTTTCTTATAAAAATAATCTCCTCGTGACCATTGAGCGGATATGGAAAGACAATTTATGAGTCTGAGGAAAAAGAGGATGAAAATGTCGCAAAGTATGAGGCTAACATTACAAGGTTAGAAAGGCATGAATCAGATTATATATGTAACCCAAGGAGTAATATTGATCGATTCTTTCATGGGTTAAAACCATTTCTCAGGAGAGCATTAGTCACACAATCCTTCTTATCATACGAAGATATTTTCTCATATGCTATCAAGACAGAAAAGGAATTCTCTAAATCTTATGGAAATAAATTAAAGTAAGAGAATAAGAGAATATTGGATCAAGATATAGATAAAGGGAAAAAGGTAAATGAGTATTTTCCATTATGTGATAATTGTGGGATGAAACACCATGTTATTTGCCTAAAAGGAATGGGAGTCTGTTACAAGTGTGGTGAAAAAGGCCACCAAGCTTGTGATTACAAGGGAAAGAAAGTTGTTGTCAATATTGAATGCTCCAATTATAGAGAGATGGGGAATTATGAAAATTAATGTCCTAAGAACCAATTAAAATTACCTCAGAAAAGGCCAAGGGAGCAAGTCCAATCTTATGTTGTTACTACAGTTGAAGTGGACTAATTAATGTATTTGTGTTTTTGGACTCTTGAATTATATTCTAGTTATAAGAATAATGTGATATATATAAGGATTGTATTATAGTACTAGTTGTTTTCATTGAGGTTTTAATATTATGAAGATAATAATATTTCTAGTATTTGACAATAAGAAAAACATTACATTGTTTGGGGAATTTGATGTTACAATTGATTTTGGAATTTAGAGACCTTTTAGAGAGATTCTGGACAGAGGTATTTTGGATAACTATAAAGGTTGGAATGGATTATATTGAAATTTTTATAGTATTATTTAATGTTAAAACATTTCTTAAGATTATTTTTGGAATATTATAATACTATAGTTTTAGGAAAATGACAACCAGCAGGTTGGGCGATAACCTGTCACGTCAGACAAAGCTGTAGGAATCGAACCCACAACCAAAGTGCGACAAGGCTTTATTACCTACCACTGGCCTACAGGAATTCCCTAGTTATTAAAAAATAGTTTTCTTCATTTAAATGGTTTATGATAAAATTTATAACGTTATACAATTAGGATAAATAGAATATTTTTGAGTTCTATTATATTTTGGAGTGAAAGATGAGTTTGTGGTAGAAATTAGTTGAAGGATGAAACTATAATTGTCAAGTATATATATATACATATATATATATATATATATATCTTATTCTATGAAGAAATTAATTCTTAAACTTTAGGGAAGGGATATTAAAACCAAAAATGTGTTATCCTAATACATTATGTTTTGTTGAACTGATGATATTTTAAATCATAATAGATTGACAACTTTGAGGCCCTCAATTTTACACTTGTTTGTGATTGATGACCATAATCACTCCCTATAAATATTTACATTTTTCATCCAATTATATGACTCTAATTTCAACCAATGTTCTCCTAATCGAGAACATAATTTTGTGGTAACTTTTTCATTCCTTTTCCCTCTTATTAAGAATAAATTTTATTAACCCAATTTACAATGTGGGTTTTCCACAAAGGTAATTTTCTATTTTTAGCCATTTATTTTCGAATAAAAATTTCAAATTTTGAGGGTTCCATTTATTGAAGGAGTGGAGAATGTAACACCCCAAGATTTCATAGTACGTTATCTCATTAAAGTATTTCAATAGCTTGCGCTAAACTCAACACCGAGTTCGAGCGCACCACAACTTATCACACTAACCGTTCAAAAAGTGTTTATGAATAGTATTAAATGCATTTTGAATCTTATATACTCTATATAATTTTAACATTCATATTATTTGTTTCTTATACATAGTATAAGAACAAATTCATTTTTTCCGATAAAAGAAGTATTTTTAAGAAAATGTAATTTTACCGCCTTTTAATGGAGAACCTTTTTAAAACCAATATTTGACACTTTTATATATTCAATTTAATGAAATTAAATTCTTCTTTAGAAGCATGACATAAAAATTTAGTTTGGATAAATTTTTGGTACTTTTCTGATAACTTTCATATTTTGATAAATAGTAAAAAATACTATGTTTTAATTGAAAACAAATTTTTTAATCAGAATAATTTATAGTGTTCAATTATAAATTTGAATGGTTTTGAAGTATATTTATATTATATTTTTACCATTTAATCCAATTTTGGTTATTGTAATTAATTTCACTTTGAAATTATACATAAACAGGTGTCAATCTTTTGATAGTTATTGTTTCTTAAAAACACGCTATTTGTTTTGACAATGGGAATTAATTTTAAATTAATTAATACAAATTCTATGTTTTGAATTTGGTAAAATAGAAATTATTTTTGAATTTTCAATATCAAATATAGCTTCGGCTGAATTTTTTGTATTTTTCTGAAAACTTCAATTTTTGATGAATAGTAAAACCACTTAGTAGTAGTTAAAAACTGACTTTTTCATTTAAATGAAATTTTACCACTTCTGTGAATTGAATTTCAAAAATCCTACATACATGGTTTTTATTATTAAGTAAAATTTGGTTCAATAAGATAAAAATAATTTTTGTTGAATAGTAATTTTTGATTTTTATTTACCGTGGTTAAAGGTAAATAGGATAATTTAAGGTAAAAAGAATATTATAATAATAATAAAATTAGCTTATAACTTTTTCTAACCTTATTGGATGAGTCATGACCGACCATGGTCATCCTTGGGTCGATTTTGGGACCGCATGGAGCCACTTAAGAGTGATAATGACACTTTATTTTAATTAACTTAAATTAAAGACAAAAATGACATTAACAAATATCTTTTAGTATATAAATTTTTACATGAGGTTATATAAGTCATATTTTTTACTATAAATATTCATTGAAAAGATAAAAATATTTCCTACATTATGGTATTTTTTTATAATTTTTCGAAATCAAATAAATTAAATTATTTATGACACAATAATGATGTAGTATTCACCTCATTAATAAATGACTAAAATAAATAAGATTATTAATATTAAAACAATATCCAAAAACTCTCCAATTATTATTGGATGATTTTATTTCTAACATGAGTCATCTTATCTTTTAATTTAATGAGTTTTTGACCTTTTTAAACCGAAGATAAGTTTATAATAAAATAACATTTTCAAACTTTTCAAAAGAGCCCCTCCTCTCCTTTATAAAAGGACACCACTTCTTACTCATTCCCCACACCTCTCAAGCCCCTTGACTCATCCAACCCCTACCCAAATAAACTCTCAAGATCCATCACTTCCACTTAGAAGCCTTAACTTCGGCAGAAGTAACTTCAAGAAGTTCGTTTGGTTCAAACCAAAGGGAGTTACCCAAATTAAAGGTAATGGTTTCTCTTAACTTCTTTTCTTTTATTTTACTTATACAACCCCTAAACTCTTTTTATTCCTTTATTTTATAACAAAACCAGTATCCTCAATATATTAGGATGTTTTTATGAGAATAATTTTAACTACACTTACACACACCTTCATCTAATGGGCAAAGAACATATTGTTTCTGTGGATGGAAAACTAACGCCTCACGAAACGATGATTGTTCAATTATATCCTACCACCTCTCATGGTGGACATTAAGATGGAACTATATTTATATATGATATATATTATGTTTATTTTTTATTTATTCTTCGGTATTTTCCATTTATATCATTTTTTTATGTTTTCCATTATGGTTAAAATGCGATACTTTCATTTGAGGAAAGTGTGGAATACCGCCCCCTCAAAGTGATATGACTCTTTAATGCCTTATGTGGGACATATAATGTCACGACCCATCCTCGGGGCCCGTGTCGTGACTACCCCAAGCCCGCCTTCCATAGGCCAGGGGCTGGCGACTAGCACCAAGGCGTATTTCCCAGTAAAATTAGAAGGCATTGCCTTTGTAAAGTAAACAAACATCACAGAGCAAGCAAATAGAAGTAATCACTAAGTAAAAACTGGGTACAACAGTAAGTGCGGAAAAGTAAGTGGGCCAGAATACAAACCCAAACTGAAAGTAAAGTAAAACTGGAAAGGGGAAAACAGCAACTGAAAGTAAAGCTGCAACGTCGAGCCGTCCACTGGAAGTCCCACCTGAAGGGTGGGTATAGATAGCCTCCACAGCTCCTCGGGTCTAGCCGTCCACTCCGAGTACGTCCCGCCCAGTGGTCCACCTCCAGGTACCATACAAGCCTCAACCACGATCAGTGTTGTCTGTCATCTGCAACCAACACAACGTAGTGTGGGCATAGCCTGTGCAGGGGTGAGTATAAGCTACTCAGTAGGGACCCCGAGACCCCTGAAGGTCTCCCAGAATCCACAAAGGATAATCCACAAAGGAAAGATATGATCACTAAGTAACACCTGACACTACTTAGGTATATGACCATACATATACCTAAGTTACCAATTCTCGCTCGGCTCCAACATCCGAGCTCAAGTACAAACCAGTCCACACAGGAATATAAAACGTAATCCACACAGGATAGCACAACACAATCCACATATGAAAGAAAAACAAGATTCATCTCACACAGGAATACTTCTTCGTATGACGATATAGATGATCAGATGTAGCCACTGATTCATCTAAGCCGTCGGACCCACAAAGGATCGATAGGTACTAACCCCCGCAATGACCCACAAAGGATCTGACCCACACAGGATCAATATGTAACTAACCCCCGCAATGACCCACAAAGGATCGATAGGTAACTAACCCCCGCAATGACCCACAAAGGATCGATAGGTAACTAACTCCCACAATGAACCACACAGGATAGGTAGGCGCTGGCCCACACAGGACCGCTGAGCGCTGACCCACACTGGATCTAACCCACACAGGATCGGTAGCACTGATCCACATAGGATCACTGAGTGTTGTAGTCGTCGCTGTCGAATCCACGGAGGATTTCTGCACAGTCATCATCGTCGTCGCAGTCGCAGCAAGCTCGTTCGGGAGGATCCGCTCCATGAGCTGAGGGGGTGATACATCAACTGACACATAGTCCGGAGTTGATGTATCCAAAATTTACGTATCGTCAACAAGAACTCAACGTCACAGACAGCGCGTCAATTGGACGCCCGGTCTGAGAGTTATTGGTTTTTTCGTCCCAGGGGCCCGGTTGGTTTTTAAGTCAAAAACAACCCAACCTTACTCAAACTGCATCCAAACCTCGAGCAGATTAATCCAAAAGGCCCGTCTCACTAAGAGTAATCCAATGAAGTCGACGGCATGTCAATCGGACGTCCGGAGCTCAAGTTATGAGTGTTTCCGCTCCGAGGGCCCGATTGGTTTCGTGTACGAACCAACCCGGCCGAACCCAAGGTAATCCAAAACTTTGAGTGTAATATACCAAAACTACTGTATCGATCCAAGGATCGCTACGCAACTGAAGGTGCATTGATCGGAGGTCCGTAGCCCAAGTTATGGGAAACAGACCGAAAAGTCCAGTATTAGGGAGGGTTCGGGCCCGGTCCGACCTGGCCCGGTACCCCCTGGGTCGGCCTGAACCGGGTCGACCCGACCTTGGTCCGGGTCCGGCCCGCTTATGCGCGGCCCAGCCCGGCCTGGCAGTCCGGTCGGGCGGCTCGGCCGTTTCGGCCGAGCGGTGCGGGGTGGCACGCTGCCCCCCGCCAGCAGGTAACTGCGGCCCCATGGGGGGCCGCTCCTTGTCAACGGACGCGGCCAAGCACCGCGTCCCGCCTCCTTCGGTCCCGCGCGTTCGCGGGACCAGCGGCAGCCCCTCCCGGCGGAGTGCTCCGCGGACCACTGGACGAGCTCCGGTGGTCGTATTTTCCTATCGTCTTCGCCAACGGCCCTCCCTGGACTCGTCCTTTGCTGCGAGGACCTCACAATGCCTGTGCGGCCTGCTTCATCATCGCCCGCCGATCCGCACACCAAGAACGAAGAGACGGTGGGTTCGGACTTGTTCGTTGGTCCGCACCCACCACGTTAGCGGTTTAAAAAGGCTTCCGACAAATTTAAACACATGTTGTCGATATAAATCACATAGATTTTATTGAACCAAAACCCCTACCTCAAGCGTCATCGAGCGATGGTTCATCACGGAATTTCACATCGCGGAAGAAGGCATCGCGGAAGGGGGATCGTCATGTCGTGGAGAAAGGATTCTTCGGCGTCGCGTCATCGATCTCTGAGGATCCGGCGTTCTTGTCGACCTTCATCAGAGGTCGGAGTTCTTCGTGTTCTTCGTCGAGGATGAAGAATTTCAAGAACCTGGGCGAATTCTCCCTAGCCTCTCAACACAACAAGACTAACTAAATAAAATAAGTGGTGTCTTATTTTATTTATGCACAAACCAACACTTGAAATTCAAAAAGAAAAAAACGATCAATTAATTGAGGAGTTTAAAATCGCCCAATTAATGAGGCGTTTAATATCCATATTAAACGCAAGAGTTGACTTCCAATTAGTAGGGGGGTGCGGGTGCATTACTTAAGAAGAAATGAAATGGTGGGGATAATGTGGGACCCACCTCACAAATATCCTACCAAGTGGGTAGGATATTTTGGGTCCCACATTAACCCCCTTAACTTAGGTTCAACAACTTAAAATAAAATAAATGGTGTGAGCAATTTATTTTATTCATTTACTTAACCCAAAAATTTAAAAACCACACTCGAGCAAACGCAACTCCGGAAAAGGTGTTTCTAAGAAATTACTGGAACTTTGATTCCATCGATTCCCTTGGAATTCGATTCCGAGCACCGGTTCAAAAGTTAGAAAATCTCGCTCGTTTGTTCACTGAATGTACCCGGTCCAAACTTCAGAAAATGATTCCGGGCACACCGGGCCTCAGAATCAGGTGCTGTTAGAAACTGCGCTCTTGTAAAATTCTAAAGAAAATTAAGAAAAAAAATTCCTTGAATTTTACGGGTCTTTACATCACTCCCACCTCAGGGCTTTACGTCCCCGTAAAGATACATCATAAACTATGGAAACAAATGTGGGTACTGAGCACGCATCTGAGCATCCCGCTCCCAAGTGCTCTCCTGGAGGTTCCCGTGCTGCCATCTAATGTGCACTAGAGGAATCGACCATCCGCGTAGGACCCACTCCTGTCGATCCTCGATCTCCACCGGGACCTCCGCAAAAGTCGCCCCACCATCAATGTTCATCTCCCCATGGTCAATGATATGCATCGGGTCGTGCACATATCTCCTTAGCTGGGATACGTGGAAGACGTCATGCACCCGGTGCAACTGAGGTGGTAGAGTCAGGAGATAAGCCACATCACCTATCCTGCTGAGGACCTAGAATGGTCCGATGAAGCGCGGAGATAACTTGCCGCCTCAGCCAAATCTCCGTAATTCACGTTGAGGTGAGACCCGCAAGAAGACGTGGTCGCCATCCTCGAACTCTAGTGGCCTTCGCCTCCTGTCAGCATAAGACTTATTCTGGCTCTAAGCTGTCCTCATCCACTCCTGGATGACCTGGACCTTCTTTGTCGTGGCCTGGACCATCTCCAGTCCTACGAGTGCTGACTCCCCAGGGTCTGTCCAGCACAAAGGAGATCTACAAGGTCAGCCGTATAACACCTCGTATGGTGCCATCCCGATGGTGGAGTGGTAGCTGTTGTTTTATGCGAACTCCACCAAGGGTAGGTGGTCCTCCCAGCTGCGACCAAAGTCTAGGACAAATGCGTGGAGCATGTCCTCAGGAGTCTGAATGGTCCTCTCCATCTGACCATCTGTCTGAGGGTGAAAGGCGGTACTCAGACGTAGCTGCATCCCGAATTCCTCCTCCAACCCCTTCCAAATCCGGTAAGTAAAGCGAGCATCTCGATCGGAGATGATAGATGATGGCACACCGTGAAGCCGTACAATCTCCCGAACGTAGAGGCGTCCCAAGCTCTCCACTGAGCCCTGCTCTCTGATGGGTAAGAAGTGAGCCGACTTGGTGAGTCGGTCGACAATCACCCATATGGAGTCGTGACCTCTGTAAGTGCGTGGAAGTTCAGTCACAAAGTCCATAGATATCCCGTCCCACTTCCACTTCGGGACCTCCAAGGGTTGTACCAAGCCTACTGGTACCTGGTGCTCTGCCTTCACCTACTGGCAGGTGAGGCATCGAGAAACAAACTCTGCCACAGCCCTCTTCATACCCGGCCACCAGTGCTGTCGTCTGAGATCCTGGTACATCTTCACCACTCCAGGATGTACCTCCAAAGGGGAAGTGTGAAACTCTCTCAGCACCTCCTCTCGTAAAGCAACTGGTACCAAGGTACGTCCTCTGAAAAGGACATCGTGCTCTCCTCCCACGGAGAATCCATCAGGTGCCTCTCCTGAGGATATCTGCGCACGCCGCGTCTCATAGTCAGTGTCCGCACGCTGTGCCTCTCTAACCCGCTGCAGTAGTGGAGGAGTGACTGTGAGTGACTGAAGGAAGGCTACTCCATCTCTATCCACAAAGGATATCTGCAAAGAGGCTAGCTGCTCTGTCATTATGGGTCCATCCTGTTGGTCGGAGAGTGATGGAAAGAGGGGGGGGTGGATTGCCTTTTTAAAAATTAATTAACAATTTAAAAACAATTTATAAATGCAGCGGAAATAAAAAAGGGTAAAGACACAATTTGATAACGGAGTTCGGATTAAACCAAAGCCTACATCTCCGCTCCCAACTCAACCGTTGAGAGATTTACTTCAGCTTTCTTTTTAATGGTTGTAGCAAGAAACCCACTAGCCGTTTTAAGGTAGGCTAGATCACCTTCGTACAGCTTGCTTTTTTATTATGGTTGTAGCAAGAAACCCAAAATGAAAGTGAGGAAGAAAAGGATGGTTTGTTTTAATACAAACCCAATGAAGAACTAAACAATTGAAATAAATAAATTATAACAAACTTGAGGAAGCCTTGAGCGCCAAGAGTGTGAGAGTAGTTGATGTAGAGGCAGCCCAAGCTTCAAGGATGGAGGTGGATCACAAGTAGCCTTAGAGATTTGTCGTTTAGAGCTTCAAGGGATCAAAATATCATTCCAATGTATCGGTATTGTTCCCGGCATCCATCCTCGTCTATTTATAGGATAAATATCCCCAAATACTTAAATATAGCTATTGGAGGGCTTCCGGAGCCGTTGGGGGTCAAAAGTACAAGTCTGGTCAAAGCCCAACGGCTAGTTTGACTAGGCTTACCGGCTGACCGGTGCTTGGCCACCGGCTGGCCGGTGCTCCAGACAGAAGGAAGAGCTTTCTGTCTGGGCTCCACCGGCTGGCCGGTGCTGGGCCACCGGCGGGCCAGTGGTCGAGACAGAGAGCAAGCTCTCTGTCTGGTTCCACCGGCTGGCCGGTGGTCCATCCATCGGTTGGCCGGTGGTCTAGACATAGAGCAAGCTCTCTTTCTGGTTCCACCGGCTGGCCGGTGGTCCAGACACCGGTTGGCCGGTGGCACCTGGCAGTAGGAAAGGCCTACTGTCTGGTTCCACCGGCTGGCCGGTGGTTAGGCACCGGCTGACCGGTGGAACCTGGCAGAGAGCATTGCTTCTTCCAGAGACCACCGGTTGGCCGGTGGTAATCCACCGGTTGGCCGGTGGACTCAGAGAGTCCTTTTCCAGTCTTCTTGGGCCAACTCTTTGGAAACCTTTTTCCTATCATCAAAAACACTTGAAAACAAGTTAGAACACAATGAGAGTGATTGTGATCATTAAAATCCAAGAGAGAGGGGTACAACAATCTCCCCCTATTTTGATGATCACAATCACAAATGAGAAAGCTTTTAAAAAGGATATGCCAAGTAAAAAGAAATAAGAAACTTGGACATGGAAAATTTTAGAGATCATTTTAATACAAGAATTTCATAGATGTATCATGAATTAAAAAATATATTAATCTTGAAAGGATTGAAATAAAGAGAATGGTTCATTTTGAAATTGTAACCATAGGTCATTTAAAAGAAACAACTGAAATAAAAAACTTAACCATTAAAAAACAGATTTTGATGAAAGTAATAAATTAAAATTGAACTTTTTTTTTAAAATAGCACTTAATTAAATGAAATAAGTAACTATGTAATAGAGAGCTTTTCTCCCCCTTTGGGATTATCAAAATAGGAGGAAAAGTATGAAAGAAAATTAGAAAAACAATAATAAGGAAGTAAGCAATGACAAAAAGGATTGATAGATAAGACAACTTGAATTTTATAAAAGATGAAACATTACATAGAAAATTCAAAATACAAATACAAAGACAAGTCAAAAAAAACAGGAACGGCTCTATTCACTCCTAGAGGGCCGAGAGTGACGATGACGCCTGAAGGTCGGAGGAGCCGGAGGAGCCTGGACCGCCTCAAAGTGACGATCAAGAGAATCGATCTGAGAGTGGAGTTGATCAAACTGAGAGCTGAAGTAAGAAAACTGTAAGTCGAGCTGGGTCTCAATCTGATCCTGGAAGTGAAGGAATTGATCAGCCATCACCGACAAGCTACCAGTATCAGCGGGAGGGGGCACAGCCTCAGCAGGCTCCGGTGCATCATCACCCGCTCCATCTCCCTCATCAGCAGCAACAGCAGCCTCACCTTCGTTGTCACCACTCCCTTCCTCTTCATCATCACCACTGTCCTCACTATCTGAAATAGGATAGGCAGCGACAATGGCAGGAGGCATGGCATGGGCAGGAGGGTGTGAATGTGTCTAAGGGGAGTAAGCCTTGAGAAGGCACTCCTTGTCAGTAATCCACTCCTGACGCCAAGGATGCCAACGAATGTTCATCCGTTGCACCATCATAAAATTGATTATGCTATCCTTCTTTGGCTGCTCGAAGGAGGTAGCACGGAGAGTGACATCAAGAAAGGTAAAGATTTTGGTCAACAAGTGCCCGTGTGGTAGAGTTTTGGACCGGCGCGGGTGCTTAGCCACATAAGACATGGCCCGGAACAGGAACCGGACCAAATTGAAATGAACGCCTCTGGTGATATAAGAAAGAAGATAAATGTCAATAAATTTCACCGTATCGTGATCACTGATACGGGGTGCAAGGGTGGTCTGAATGAGGTGCTCAATGATGCGATGGTTAGGGGAGAGCTGGGAGAGATTGACAATGGGATCGGTGGGCTGCCCTGTGAGATGCTCAAGAGCGACAGCAAGATCAAAATCAGGGTCCCGAGGAAACTCCCCCTGAGCAAAAGCATGAGGTCCAACATGAGGAACCCCTAGCATCCTGGCAATCTCCAAAGAAGTGATAGTGATGGGTTGCCCAAGAACGGTGGTGGAAATGGTATCGACGTCGTCAGAAACTGACCACGTCAGGTGAGCATAAAATTCTTTGACAAGAAGGGGATAAATAACATCCTTCTCAGGAGGTTCAAAAAAGGAATGCCAGTGTTGATATTCAATGATGGAGAAAAGCTCGAGACGAGCAGAAGAAAGCCAAGAATAATCAATTACTCTACCTGGCAGAATGACTTTGTCATGCCAAATGTCCGGAAGTTGAGGTATTGAAGGAGGAGGAGGTGCTTCTTGAGCGATTCCCTTTCCTTTGCGTGAAGAGTGAGGACCCATGATAGAAAAAGGGAAAAAAATGAGAGAGATTGAGAGAAAAAGGAGTTTTGAGAGGGTGAGGAGGAGAAGGGAGGCTAGGGCAAGGAGGAGGCGCGGGTTAGGAGGAGGCGCGCGAGTGAGAAAGAAGAAAAGAAGGGGAAGGGTTTTATTTTTAAAATTAACCCTTCCTCTGGCCGGCCCAAAAAAGGAAAACCCGACACCACCGGTTAACCGGTGATGTACCACCGGTTGACCGGTGGTATTGAAATTCATAAAAAATGAAAAAAAAATAAAAAAAAATAAAAAATAGTTTAAATAACTTAAAAAGAAATATAAGAAAGCCAAAAAGAGTCAAATATTTAATAGTGCTCATTGACGAATCATTCCTAACTCCCCCTTAATAAAATCAAAACGTTCAACCGGGAGCGGTTTTGTAAAAATATCAGCTAATTGGAAATCAGTAGAAATGAAGTCCAAAGTGATATCCCCTTTTTGAAAATGGTCACGAAGGAAATGATGCCTTAAATCTATATGCTTTGTCCTAGAATGTTGTATTGGATTCTTAGAAATACTAATGGCACTAGTGTTGTCACACCGTATAGGGACATGATCGAAGGAAAGGCCATAACCCAAGAGAGTGTGTTGCATCCAAATAATTTGGGCACAACAATTACCAGCTGCTACGTACTCGGCCTCGGCAGTAGAA
This sequence comes from Viscum album, assembly GCA_963277665.1. Lineage (NCBI taxonomy): Eukaryota > Viridiplantae > Streptophyta > Magnoliopsida > Santalales > Viscaceae > Viscum > Viscum album. The sequence continues at coordinate 703,759,779 of OY728164.1, read as the reverse complement.
AGAGCAACACAGTTTTGCTTTTTGCTACTCCATGAAACAAGGGACTTGCCTAGCAGATGACAGGTTCCACTAGTACTCTTACGATCTAATTGACATCCGCCAAAATCAGCATCCGAATATGATGAAAGTTCGAAAGAAGTATTAGAGGGATAAAACAAACCAATGTTTTTAGATCCTTTTAAATACTTAAAAATTATTTTGACCGATTTAAAATGAGATTCTTTGGGATTGGCTTGAAAACGAGCACAAAGACAAACACTGAAAATGATGTCAGGACGGGTCGCAGTTAGGTAAAGTAGACTCCCGATCATACTCCTATAAAGCTTGTTATCCACCGGTTTCCCGGCTTCATCTAACATAAGTTTACAAGAAGTACTCATGGGGGTACTAATTTCCTTTACTTGATCCATACCAAAACGACTTAAAAGTTCGTTTGTGTATTTTCCTTGGCTTAGAAAAATACCATTTGAATTTTGAAAGATTTGAAAACCAAGAAAAAATTTTAATTCCCCCATAAAGCTCATTTCAAATTATTTTCTCATTAAATCTGAAAAATCAGAACAAAGTGATTCTTTGGTTGAACCAAATATAACGTCATCAACGTAAATTTGGACAATTAAAAGATATTTGGAGGTGTGTTTTAAAAAGAGGGTACAATCAGCTTGACCCATTTTAAAACCATTTTCTAAAAGAAATTTTGTTAACCGCTCATACCAAGCCCGAGGGGCTTGTTTTAAGCCATATAGATCCTTGGTTAATTTAAAAACATGATTTGAAAATTTTGGATCTTCAAAACCGGGGGGTTGTTCAACAAAGATTTTTTCTGAAATAAAACCATTTAAAAAAGCACTTTTAACATCCATTTGAAAAAGTTTGAAATTTAAGTGAGCGGCGAATGCCAACAAGATTCTAATGGATTCCAATCTAGCAACGGGCGCAAAGGTTTCACCATAATCAATTCCTTCTTCTTGATTATAGCCCTTAGCTACTAGGCGAGCCTTGTTCCGGGTTATATTTCCTTGATCATCAAGTTTGTTCCTAAAAACCCATTTAGTGCCAATAATTGGATGATCATTGGGTCTTTCAACAAGAGTCCAAACATCATTTCTAGAGAATTGATTTAATTCTTCTTGCATTGCAAGAACCCAATTCTCATCATTAATGGAATCATTAATGGTTTGAGGCTCTAGTTGAGAAATAAAGTCTTTATGTTCAACCTCGTTGAGGATTGATCTTCTAGTTTGAGTACCGGCTTGAAGATCACCTATAACATTTTCTAAAGGATGGTCTCTAGAAGGTTTCCAAACTTTAGGCAAGGTGGAAGGCGAAGAAGGTGAAGAGGGTTCTTGATGGTCATCCTCCTTGGGAGGAGAAGAGGAATCATTAAAATGAAGCTTATCAAGCTTATCTTCAACATCTTCAATGACCGGGTGAGGTTTTGGAAGAGTTTCATCAAATTTGACATGAGATGATTCTTCGATGGTTTTTGAACGTTTATTGAAGACACGATAGGCTTTGCTTGAGTTGGAGTACCCAAGAAAAATACCTTCATCAGATTTGGCATCAAATTTCCCTAGGTTATCTTTTGTGTTAAGGATAAAGCATTTACAACCAAACACTTTAAAATAACCAACTTTGGGCAATTTGCCTTTCCAAAGTTCATAGGGGGTTTTCTTAAGAAGGGGTCTTACAAGGACTCTATTGATAGTATAACAAGCAGTGTTTACCGCCTCGGCCCAGAAATATTGAGGAAGATTGAATTCACTAAGGAGGGTTAGAGCAATTTCTTGGAGAGTTTGGTTTCTCCTTTCAACCACTCCATTTTGTTGTGGAGTCCTAGGGTCAGAGAAGGTGTGATTGTATCCTTGAGAGGAACACAATTCATCGAATTCTTTGTTCTCGAATTCACCTCCATGGTCACTACGGAGTGATATAATTTTATATCCTTTTTCATTTTCTACTTTCCTAGAGAATTTCAAAAAGGTTCTACAAGCATCATTTTTATGAGCTAAAAAGAAAACCCAAGTGAAACGAGAAAAGTCATCTACTAGGACAAATGTATAGGATTTTCCACCTAGACTTTCTACAGGGGTAGGACCAAAAAGATCAAGATGAAGGAGCTCAAGAGATTTTGAAGTGGACACTTCCTTCTTATATTTGAAAGAATATTTGTGTTGCTTTCCAAGTTGGCATGGCTCACAAATCAAATCTTTCTTAAACTTAAGTTTAGGAAGGTCACGGATGAGCTTGTTCTTATTAAGCTTTAGAAGTGAATGAGAGCTACAATGCCCCAACCTTCTATGCCAAAGCCAAGACTCGTTGTCAAGAGCACTTAAACATTTAACATTTTGGCTAGCTAAAGACTTTAAATCAATAATGTAAACATTTTGAAAATGGGAAGCAGAAAATATCAATTTGTTTTGAAAATAAAACACATTGCATAAATCATTTTGAAAATTCACCGAAAAACCACTATCACAAAGTTGACTAATGCTAATTAAATTATGTTTTAAACCTTTAACAAATAAAACATCTTTAATTAAGGAAGTGCTACCAAAACCAATGGTACCTATTCCGACAATCTTGCTTTTTGAATTGTCACCGAAGGTGACGTATCCTCCATCGAATTCTTCAAGGGATTTGAACTCGGAGGGATCGCCACACATGTGCCTCGAGCATCCGCTGTCGAGATACCACGAGCCTTTTGAAGTCCTACTTCTTTGGTGTTTATCCTACAAAATCAAGAGAGAATAGATTTTGGTACCCATATAAGTTTGGGTCCGGAAAGATTAGCTAAAAGAGACTTTTGAACCCATACTTGTCTAGAGGGATACATCCTAAGATATTCATCCGAGTAGGTAATGATTTTGGGGCGGCCATATCTATAATTTTTACAATCGCATTCATAAATCATATGTCCGGTTTTTCTACAATAATTACAAAATTTATTTTGAGAGCTCCCCCTTACAAAAGTAGTGGGGGATCTAGAAGAAGTGGCTTGCTTGTTAAAGCCAAGTCCATGTGTGGTTCTAGCCGAACGTTGAGAACCTAGCAATTTGGTCAAATTTTGTTCACCTTGGGTGAACTTGGCAAGAGATTCCCTTAAATCTTTAATAGTTGCATTCAAAGAATCAACATTTGGAATATCTTGGACCTTAAGGGAAAGTTCCTCATTCTTTTTGAGAAGTTGATCTTTTTCAGAAATTAGAATTTTGTGTTTCTTTTCTAAGGCCAAAAATTTAGAAGTAAGTTCGTGAAAACCTTCCTCTAATTGATCTCTCACGTTTTGGAGATCTTCATAAGACATGTCATTGTTAAAAGAAGAAGATGAGGAAGAGGAGTCGGAAGAAGATACCTCATCAAGTGCCATTAGGCATTTTCCACCTTCATCGCTTGAGTCGCTTGAAGACATGGAGTCATCGCTTGCACTCCATGTTAACTCTTTGAAAGCCTTCTTGTTTTTCTTTTCCTTTAACCTTTTCTTGAAAAGAGAGCACTCCGGTTTGATGTGGCCTTTCTTTCCACATTCAAAACATGTAACTTCTTTTTCTGCTTTTGGCTCTTCCTTTCGTTCCCTTTGAAAATTCTTCTTTTTCTTCATGAACTTGCTCATTTTTCTTGCAAGTTGAGCAATCTCGGATCCGATATCATCGGAGGAGCTTTCTTGCTTTGCTTTGAATGCTATGTTCTTTTGCTCCTTGAAGATTTTACCTTCTTTATCGGCTTGCATCTTCATGGTAATCTCATAGGTCATAAGTGATCCAATGAGTTCTTCAACTGGCATTTTCTTGACATCTTTCGCTTCTTGGATTGTCGTCACCTTTGGAGCCCATGAGCTTGGTAGGACCCAAAGAATCTTCTTGACCATCGTCTGTACAGAAACATCATCTCCAAGAGACTTTCTCCCATTACACACATCAGTAAAGCGAGTAAACATTTCCGTAATAGATTCGTGTGGGTGCATGGTGAAGCTTTCAAAGTCTTGACGATACATATCTAGTCTAGTGTCTTTGACTTTGTTAGTGCCCTCATGGGTCACTTCCAAAAGCTTCCAAATTTCATGATAAGTGGTGCAAGTAGAAATACGATTAAATTCATTACGGTCTAACCCACAATGAAGAGCATTCATGGATTTTCCATCAAGCTCAAAATTAGCAATGTCTTCGGGGGTCCATTTAGACTCATCTTTGCTAGAGAGAGTGTAGCCTTGCATAACAATTCTATATATAGGATAGCCAATACTTCTAAGAAATGTAATCATGCGAGTTTTCCAATAAGTATAGTCGGTTCCATCAAAGAATGGAGCCCGAGTCATGTAATACCCTTCAAGTGCTTGTGAGGAAGAAGCCATCACTATGGATTTTAGGTTTGTAACCGGTTAAGGTATTACACAAACGTCCCTCTGATACCAATTGTTGGACGGAGAGTGATGGAAAGAGGGGGGTGAATTGCCTTTTTAAAAATTAATTAACAATTTAAAAACAATTTATAAATGCAGCGGAAATAAAAAAGGGGCAAGACACAATTTGATAACGGAGTTCGGCTTAAAACAAAGCCTACGTCTCCTCTCCCAACTCAACCGTTGAGAGATTTACTTCAGCTTGCTTTCTAATGGTTGTAGCAAGAAACCCACTAGCCGTTTTAAGCTAGGCTAGATCACCTTCATACAGCTTGCTTTTTTATTATGGTTGTAGCAAGAAACCCAAAATGAAATTCAGGAAGAAAAGGATGGTTTGTTTTAATAAAAACCCAATGAAGAACTAAACAATTGAAATAAATAAATTATAAAAAACTTGAGGAATCCTTGAGCGCCAAGAGTGTGAGAGTAGTTGATGTAGAGGCAGCCCAAGCTTCAAGGATGGAGGTGGATAACAAGTAGCCTTAGAGATTTTTCGTTTAGAGCTTCAAGGGATCAAAATATCATTCCAATGTATCGGTATTGTTCCCGGCATCCATCCTCGTCTATTTATAGGAGAAATATCCCCAAATACTTCAATATAGCCGTTGGAGGGCTTCCGGATCCGTTGGGGGTCAAAAGTACAAGTCTGGTCAAAGCCCAACGGCTAGTTTGACTGGGCTTACCGGCTGACCGGTGCTTGGCCACCGGCTGGCCGGTGCTCCAGACAGAAGGCAGAGCTTTCTGTCTGGGCTCCACCGGCTGGCCGGTGTTGGGCCACCGGCTGGTCGGTGGTCCATCCACCGGTTGGCCGGTGGTCGAGACAGAGAGCAAGCTCTCTGTCTGGTTCCACCGGCTGGCCGGTGGTCCAGACACCGGTTGGCCGGTGGCACCTGGCAGTAGGCAAGGCCTGCTGTCTGGTTCCACCAGCTGGCCGGTGGTCAGGCACCGGCTGACCGGTGGAACCTGGCAGAGAGCATTGCTTCTTCCAGAGACCACCGGCTGGCCGGTGGACTCAGAGAGTCCTTTTCAGTCTTCTTGGGCCAACTCTTTGGCAACCTTTTTCCTATCATCAAAAACACTTGAAAACAAGTTAGAACACGATGAGAGTGATTGTGATCATTAAAATCCAAGAGAGAGGGGTAAAACACATCCTGAAAAGAAAAGGTGTGCCATGGTCAAACAGTATACATGGTGAGCTGACATAAATTAATCACAAAGAAAACTTAAAACACTCATGCAATCAATTTTTTTGTGCATTAAGTCGGAAATCAGAATTCAGGGTCCTGGTGTACGGATACGTCGGCCACCGCACCAACACTGGACTCCCTGGACTGATAACCACACTCAATACTCTTAACACTATTACTTCACATAGGAAAAGTTCAGAGTCCTGAGTTCTGCGGTAGAACCGAACTCCTCTGATACCAATTTGTCACGACCCGTCCTCGGGGCCCGTACCGTGACTACCCCAAGCCCGCCTTCCATAGGCCAGGGGCTGGCGACTAGCACCAAGGCGTATTTCCTGGTAAAAAGGGAAGGCATTTCCTTTGTAAATTAAACAAACACCACATAGTAACCAAGCAGAAGTAATCACTAAGTAAAAACTGGGTACAACAGTAAGTGCAGAAAAGTAAGTGGGCCAGAATACAAACCCAAACTGAAAGTAAAGTACAACTGGAAAGGGGAAAACAACAACTGAAAGTAAAGCTGCAATGTCGAGCCATCCACTGGAAGTCCCACCTAAAGGGTGGGTACAGACAGCCTCCACAGCTCCTCGGGTCCAGCCGTCCACTCCAAGTATGTCCCGCCTAGTGGTCCACCTCCAGGTACCATCCTGCTCCGCAAGCCTCAACCGCGATCAGCGTTGTCCATCGTCTGCAACCAACACAATATAGTGTGGGCATAGCCCGTATAGGGGTGAGTATAAGCTACTCAGTAGGGACCCCGAGACCCCCAAATTTCTCCCAGAATCCACAAAGGAAAGATACGATCACGAAGTAACACCCGACGCTACTTAGGTATATGCCCATACATATACCTAAGTTACCAATTCTTTCTCGGCTCCAACATCCGATCTCAAGTACAACCCAGTCCACACAGGAATACAAAACGTAATCCACACAGGATAGCACAACACAATCCACATAGGAAAGCAAAATAATATTCATCTCACATAGGAATACTTCTCCGTATGACGATAGAGATGATCAGATGTAGCCACTGATTCATCTAAGCCGTCGGACCCACAAAAGATCAATAGGTACTAACCCCCGCAATGACCCACAAAGGATCTGACCCACATAGGATTGATAGGTAACTAACCCTTGCAATGACCCACAAAGGATCGATAGGTAACTAACCCCCGCAATGACCCACAAAGGATCGATAGGTAACTAACCCCCGCAATGACCCACACAGGATCGGACCCACACAAGATAGGTAGGCGCTGGCCCACACAGGACCGCTGAGCGCTGACCCACATAGGATCTGACCCACACAGGATTGGTAGCACTGATCCGCGTAGGATCGCTAAGTGTTGTAGTCATCATTGTCGAATCCACGGAGGATTTTTGTGCAGTCATCATCGTCGTCGTAGTCGCAGCCAGCTCTAGGGTTCCCGCACACAGCAAGCTCGTTCGGGAGGGTCGGCTTCACGAGCTGAGGGACTGATACATCAACTGACACGTAGTCCGGAGTTGATGTATCCAAAATTTCTGTATCGTCAACAGGAACTCAACGTCACGGACGGCACGTCAATCGGGCGCCCAGTCTGAGAGTTATTTGCTTTTTCGTCTCAGGGGCCCGGTTGGTTTTTAAGTCAAAACCAACCCGACCATACTCCAACTGCATAAAAACCTCGAGTGGAGTAAGCCAAAAGGTCCGCCTCACTAAGAGGAATCCAACGAAGTTTACGGCACGTCAATCAGACGTCCGGAGCTCAAGTTATGAGCGTTTCCGCTCCGAGGGCCTGGTTGGTTTTGTGTACGAACCAACCCGGCCGAACCCAAGGTACTCTGAAACCTTGAGTGTAATATACCAAAACGACCATATCGATTAAAGGATAGCTACGCAACTGACGGTGCATTGATCGGAGGTTCGTATCCCAAGTTATGGGCAATAGACCAAAAAGTCCGGTATTAGGGGGGGTTCGGGCCCGGTCCGACCCGACCTGGTACCCCCTGGGTCGGCCCGAACCAGGTCAACCTGACCCGGGTCCGGGTCCGCCCCGCTTAGGCACGGCCCGGCCAGACTGGCGCGGCCCGGCCCGGCCTGGGCACGGCCCGGCCTGGCGGTTCGGTCGGGTGGCTCGGCCGTTTCGACCGAGCGGTGCGGGGTGGCACGCTGCCCCCTGCCAGCAGGTAACCACGGCCCCATGGGGGGCCACTCCTTGTCAACGGACGCAGCCGAGCGCCGCGTCCCGCCTCCTTCGGTCCCGCGCGGTCACGGGACCCGCGGCGGCCCTTCTCGGCGGCGCACCGGCGGAGTGCTCCGCGGACCACCAGACGAGCTCCGGTGGTCGGATTTGCCTGTCGTCTTCACCAACAGCCCTCCCGGGACCCGTCCTTCACTGCGAGGACCTCACAATGCCCGTGCGGCCTGCTTCATCATCGCCCGCCAATCCTCACACCAATAACGAAGAGACGGTGGGTTCGGACTTGTTTGTTGGTCCGCACCCACCACGTTAGCGGTTTAAAAAGGCTTCTGACAAATTTAAACACATGTCGTCGATATAAATCACACAGATTTTATTGAACCAAAACCCCTACCTCAAGCATCGTCGAGTGAGGGTTCGTCACGGAATTGCACGTCGTGGAAGAAGGCGTCGCGGAAGGGGGATCGTTGCGTCGCGGAGAAAGGATCCGTCGGCGTCGTGTCTTCGATCTCCAAGGATCCGGTGTTCTTGTCAACCTTCGTTGGAGGTCAGCGTTCTTCGCGTTCTTCGCGTTCTTCGCGTTCTTCGTCGAGGATGAATAATTTCAAGAACCTGGGCGAATTCTCCCTAGCCTCTCAACACAACAAGACTAACTAAATAAAATAAGTGGTGTCTTATTTTATTTGTACACAAACCAACACTTGAAATTCAAAAAGAAAAGAAATGATCAATTAATTGAGGAGTTTAAAACCTCCCAATTAATGAGGCATTTAATATCCAGATTAAACGCAAGAGTTGACTTCCAATTAGTAGGGGGTGCGGGTGCGTTACTTAAGAAGAAAAGAAATGATGGGGATCGTGTGGGCCCCACCTCACAAATATCCTACCAAGTGGGTAGGATATTGTGGGTCCCACATTAACCCCCTTAACTTAGGTTAAACAACTTAAAATAAAATAAATGGTGCGAGCAATTTATTTTATTCATTTACTTAACCCAAAAATTTAAAAAGCACACCTGAGCAAACACAACTCCGGAAAAGGTTTTTCTAAGCAATTATCGGCGTTGTGATTCCATCGGTGCCCTCGGAATTCGATTCCGAGCACCGGTTCAAAAGTTAGAAAAACTCGCTCGTTCGTTCACTAAACGTACCCGAGCCAAACTTCGGAAAATGATTCCGGGCACACCGGGCCTCGGAATCAGGTGCCGTCAGAAACTGCGCTCTTGTAAAATTCTAAAGAAAATTAAGAAAAATATTTCCTTGAATTTTACGAGTCTTTACATATAAAGTATGGAGTTAATGATATTATATTTGATATTATACTATAATTATAATATACTGATTTATAATTATGTTTTAATTACATTAAAATACAAAATAGAAATGAAAGTAGCGTTCATTCATACGCACAGCTTACCGTCCCCATGAATGGTGCATTTCATTTCTTATCTCCAAATGTTATGTGTTGTTATAAATACATATATATAATAGATATATAATATATATATGATATCTAAATCATTTATATCATTTTGTAGATAATGGACTTTTGACCATTTGGAAAAATTGTAATTATAACAAGTTCATTTTTTACTCAAGTTCCAAACATCGATAAAATATCCAATATGAACTCAAATAATTAACTAATTATTATAGAAAGGTAATAAGTGATATAAAAGGAATAATAAACTTTAAAAAATTTATTAATCAAGTATAAATTAACTTAAGTTTATTATTTAGGAAGAAAAAGGAACATACAAGACAAGTCAGACTAGAGGTAAGGGTTTTCTTATCTCACTTTTAATTATGTGAGATTTCCATTGTTCGCCACTTATTGCAAGTGGTGTATTGTGTACTGCCATTTGATATATATTATCATTATTATATTTATATTCATGGTATTCTGTGAATAATTTGGTGGTTATTAACTTGTGTTCATAGGACTCGGTTGATTACAATGTGGTGAGGGTTAATTCTATAATCTCTTCATTATTTGAGGATGTTTATACGTAATTATCTACTGGGACCTCTTTATCGTCCACATCCATGTTTTCTTAAAAATGTATTTCAAAACATTTTTACTATTTAATATAAAATGGTTTAAATTCATTTATACCCTTATTTGACTTTATATGTTTTTTAATGTAATCTTTCTATCATTTTCCAAATAACGTACTTTGCGACTTTTTCGGCAGAATTAAGGTAAGAATGTTTTTTTTAGCTTATATGGTGGGTGCAGCTATTTTATGCCATTATAAAATCATCAAAGCTTCCCTTAAAAAATTATAAGAATATTTTCAAAATAAATGTTTTATTTATAATTATGTGACTCTTAAATGATTTAAAAATATAAAGTGATATTTCTCTGAAATAGTTTTGATTTAATCTATATCAAGATCCTTTGATAAATTTTACAGTTGTTTGAAGTTGATTTATTATGATAAAAATATTCCATATTGTATTTAAGGTTTTGTGATATGTTTGACTATGGATGAGTTATTTTTATTCCATTTGTGGTTTATGGTTAAAGTATTGATATTTTTTATGCTAGTTTTAATACGAATGTTTATGTTATATTTCAACCTCTTTTTAAGATGAATGTATTAGACTAGTATGTTCTGGGTTGGGGGCCGGTGAAAGTAATCCCTCCGGGATGGGGTCCGGTTACAGCAGACCCTTCGGGTTAGAGTCCGGTTACAGAGGCTCTCCAGGTTGGGGTCCAGTTACAGAGGCTCTCTGGACTGGATTCCTGTTACAGAGGCTATCCGAGTTGGAGTCCGGTTACAGAGGCTCTTCGGGTTAGGGTCTGATTACAGTTATCCCCTAGTTCCTAGCATCAGGCCTTGACACAGAAATTAAAGTCCATCATTATGCATTCCATCATTATGAAAATGGCTATTGATATTTCATGTAATTATTAGACTAGTAGAATATCCATGTGAATAAGTAAATGAAATTATTTTATTTTATCTTTTCCATATTATGATATAGTTAATGTTTAAAAGTATTTTTTTTAGTCTTAAACATTACCTTAAATGTTTATGATTATTTATGAAATTTTTTGCTATATTGTTATCCTTACTGAGCATCTGACCTCACCCCTTTCTATGTTTTATTTTTTCCAGGATGCGAAGAAGTATATTATGACTAACCTGTAGGGATAGTCTAAGGGATATGAGTGTGGCCTATGGAGACAATGTTTTTGTAGTTTTTAATTTTATAATGTAATGTAAAACTTATGAATGTATCTATTATTTCCAAGTCTACTAAACTAATCGGTCTTTAGAGACTTCATCTTTTGTGATCATGCCAATGTTATGTAATAATGCACCGACTCTAGGTAACTAGGGTCGGGGTGTTACAGTTGGTATTAGAGGAAGTTTAGTACAAACCTTGGAAACTAGATTTAAATAAACTCTGATTAGATCACATTACCCTAAGATACTCTTTTAGGATTAGTATATAAGAACTTCCTAGAATTTTTGTATTGTAGATATTTTGTGAGTTTACCAAGAAATACATCCCTGTTTGGATATGAGCAGGTAGAGGTGGCTTTGGCATAGATGTACCTAGGGGTAAAACCTAAAAACACTGCTTTGAGCTAGACTTGAATGGGAACTGGTGCATGACAATGGGCTTTGCTGCACTCTTGGTTACGACACTCCTGGGGGATATGCTTAGGATAATTCTCATTTTCCTTACAAACCATTATAAAGGATTTATGAGTATATACTTCCTAAAAGAAAACATTTTTATGATTATGGATTATATCCATAAACTGCTCTATTTATGTTAAGTGATTCACAAGTTTGGAATTATGTTTTTCGATTCATAAACTGATCTAGCGTATGCCATTGTTTAGAGATGGCACATAATGGAAGGAATGGAAACTGTATAAATGCATTTAATCCATGTAGGGATTTCCCTCCTTAAGATAATTATAGTGGCGCTGGTGATGAAACTGGTGTTGATCAGCTTATCACCATACTGGGACAACTCACTCAGGTTATGAATAATAACCTTACCCATATGGAGCACCCTGATCTACAATTATGAGGATCAATGTTAGACCACTTCATGAGGCAAAAACCACAAAAATTCAATGGTATTACTAATCCATTGTTAGCTGAGTAATGGATAAGTTCCTTAGAGAAAATATTTCATGCTTTGGGGAGTAGCGAAAGAGAAAAAGTCATCATGGCAGTTTATCGCCTCACTGGAGATGTTGATCAATGGTGGTAATTGATTCAAAACACAAAGGAAGATGAATAAGTATAAAGTATGGAATGGAGGGAGTTTAAAGATATTTTCTTAGAAAAATACTTTCCTCGTGACCATCGAGCAGATATCGAAATCCAATTTATGAGTCTGAGGCAAAACGGGGATGAGAGTGTTTCAAAGTATGAGGCTAACTTTACAAGGTTAGCAAGGCATGCAGCAGATTATATATGTAACCCAAAGATTAATATTGATCAATTATTTTATGGGTTAAAACCATTTCTTCGGTGAGAATTATAATCAAATCCTTCTTATCATATGAAGATATTTTCTCATGTGCTATCAAGACCGAAAAGGAATTCTCTAAATCTTATGATAATAAAGTAAAGCAAGAGAAGAAGAGAATGGTGGATCAAGAGATAGATAAAGGGAAAAAGGGAAAGAAGTATTTTCCAATATTTAATAATTGTGGGAAGAAACACCCTGGTATTTTCCTAAAAGGAATGGGAGTCTGTTATAAGTGTGGTGAAAAAGACCACCAAGCTCGTGATTGCAAGGGAAATAAAGTTGTTGTCAATATTGAATGCTACAATTGTAGAGAGATGGGGCATTATGCAAATGAATGTCCTAAGCACCAAGAAACTTAACTCAAAAAGTCCAAGGAAGCAAGGCCAAGCTTATGTTGTTACTACAGTTGAAGTGGACTAATTAATGTATTTGTGTTTTTGGACTCAAGAATTATATTCTGGTTATATGAATAATGTAATATATATATATAAGGATTGTACTATAAGTACTACTTGTTTTAATTGAGGTTTTAATATGATGAGGGTAATCATATTTCTAGTATGTGAAAATAAGAGAAACTTTACATTGTTTGGGGAATCTGATGTTACAATTGATTTTGGAATTTAGAGACCTTTTAGAGAGAGTCTAGATAGAGGTATTTTGGATAACTATAAAGGTTGGAATTGATTATGTTGAACTTTGGATAGTATTATTTAAGGTTAAAACATTTCTTAAGATTGTTTTTGGAATATTATAATACTATAGTTTTAGGAAAAGGACTACCAGCAGGTTGGGTGATAACCCGTCACGTCGAACAAAGTTGCAGGAATCGAACTCACAACCAAAGTGTGACAAGGCTTCTTTACCTACCACTAGCCTACAGGAAGTCCCTGGTTATTACAAAATATTTTTCTTCATTTAAATGTTATATGTTAATATTTATAACCTTATATGATTAGGATAAATAGAATATTTTTGAGTTCTATTATCTTTTGGATTGAAAGATGAGTTTGTGGTAGAAATTAGTTGAAAGATGAAACTATACTTGTAAAGTATATATATACATATATATATATATATATCTTATTCTATGAGGAAAGTAATTCTTAAACTTTAGGGAAGATATATTAAAATCAAAAATTTGTTATCATAATACGTTATGTTTTGTTGAACTGATGATATTTTAAATCATCATAGATTGATAACTTTGAGGCCCTCAATTTTACACTTGTTTGGGATTGATGACCATAATCACTCCCTATAAATATTTATGTTTTTCCTAAAATTATATGTCCCTAATTTCCACCAATGTTCTTCTAATCGAGATCATAATTTGGTGGTAACTTTTTCATTCTCTTTTCCTCTTATTAAGGATAAATTTTATTTACCCAATTTCTGATGTGGGTTTTCCACAAAGGTAATTTTCTATTTTTAACCATTTATTTTTGAAGAACAATTTCAAATTTTGAGGAAAAAATTTATTGAAGTAGGGGATAATGTAACACCCCAATATTTCATAGTACGTTATCTCATTAAAGTATTTCAATAGCTTGCGTTACACGCAACACCGAGTTCGAGCGCACCACAACTAACCACACTAACTGATCAAAAAGCGGTTATGAATAGTATTAACTACATTTTGAATCTTATATACTCTATATAATTTTAATATTCATATTATGTGTTTCTTAGACATAGTATAAGAACAAATTCATTTTTTTCAGATAAAACAAGTATTTTTCAAAAAATGTAATTTTACCTCCTTTTAATGGAGAACCTTTTTTAAAACCAATATTTGACACTTTTATATAATCAATTTAATGAAATTAAATCCTTATTTAGAAGAAGGATATAAAAATTTATCTTGGATAAATTTTTGGTACTTTTCTGATAACTTTCATATTTTGATGAATAGTAAATAATATTATGTTTTAATTGAAAACAAATTTTTTAATCAGAATAATTTATTGTGTTCAATTATAAATTTGAATGTTTTGGAAGTATAATTATATTATATTTTTAACATTTAATCCAATGTGGGTTATTGGAATTAATTTCACTTTGAAATTATACATAAACAAGTGTCAATCTTTTGATAGTTATTGTTTCTTAAAAACACGCTATTTGTTTTGACAATGGGAATTAATTTTAAATTTAATAATACAAAATCTATGTTTTGAATTTGGTAAAATAGAAATAATTTTTGAATTTGTAATATCAAATTAGCTTGGGCTTATTTTTTTGTATTTTTTTGAAAAACTTCAATTTTTGATTAATAGTAAAACCGCTTAGTAGTAGTTAAAAACTGACTTTTTCATTTAAATGAAATTTTACTACTTCTATTAATTGAATTTCAAAAATCCAACATACATGGTTTTTATTAGTAAGTAAAATGTGTTTCAATAAGATAAAAATAATTTTTGGTGAATAGTAAGTTTTGACTTTTATTTACAGCAGTTAAAGGTAAATATGGTAATTTAAGGTAAAAAGAATATTATAATAATAATAAAATTAGCTTAACACTTTTTCTAACCTTATTGGATGAGTCATTGCCGACCATGGTCATACTTGGGTCAATTTTTGGACCTCATGGAGACACTTAAGAGTGATAATGACACATTATTTTAATTAACTTAAAGTAAAGACAAAAATGACATTAACAAATATCTTTTAGTATATCAATTTTTACATGGAGTTATATAAGTCATATTTCTTACTATAAATATTCATTTAAAATATAAAAATATTTCCTACATTATGGTATTTTTTTATAATTTTTCAACATCAAATAAATTAAATTATTTATGACACAATAATGATGCAGTATTCACCTCATTAATAAATGATTTAAATAAATAAGATTATTAATATTAAAAAAATATCCAAAACCTATTTAATTGTTATTGGATGATTTTATTTCTAACATGAGTCATCTTATATTTTAATTTAATGAGTTTTGGACCTTTTGAAATAGAATATAAGTTTATAATAAAATAACATTTTCAAACTTTTCAAAAGAGTCCCTCCTCTCCTTTATAAAAGGACACCACTTCTAACTCATTCCTCACACCTCTCAAACCCCTTGTCTCATCAAAAACCTACCAAAATAATCTATAAAGATCCATCTCTTCCACTTATAATCCTTACCTTATAGAGAAGTAACTTCAAAAAGTTCGTTTGGTTCAAACCAAAGGAAGTTACCCAAATTAAAGGTAATGGTTTCTCTTAACTTATTTTCTTTTATTTTACTTATACAACCCATAAACTATTTTTATTCCTTTATTTTATAAAAACACCAGTATCTTAAATATACTAGGATTTTTTTATTATAATAATTTTAACTACACTTACACACACCTTCATCTAATGGGTAAAGAACATATTGTTTCTGTGGATGGAAAACTAACGCCTCACGATATAATGATTGTTCAATTATATCCTACCGCCTCTCATGGTGTCCATTAAGATATAACTTTATTTATATATGATATATATTATGTTTATGTTTTATTTATTCTTCTGTATTTTCCATTTATATCATTCTTTTATGGTTTCCATTATGGGTAAAACGCGATACTTTCATTTGAGGAAGTGCGGACTACCGCCCCCTCAAAGTGATATGACTCTTTAATGCCATATGTGGGACATATAAAGGATGGAGTTAATGATATTATATGTTATATTATACTATAATTATAATATACCTATGTATCATTATGTTTTAATTCCATTAAAATACAAAATAGAAATGAAAGTAGCGTTCATGCATACGTACAGCTTACTGTCTCCATGAACGGTGCATTTCATTTATTATATCCAAATGTTATGTATTGTTATAAATACATATATATACTAGATATATAATATATATATGATATCTAAATCATTTATTTTATTCTGGAGATAATTTAATTTTTACCACAAGGAAAAATTGTAATTATAACAAGTTCATTGTTTACTCAAGTTCCGAACATCGATAAAATATCCAATATGAACTCAAATAATTAAATAATTGTTATAGAAATGTAATAAGTGATATAAAAGTAATAATAAACTTTAAAAATGTTCTTAATAAATCATAAATTAACTTAAGTTTATTATTCCGAAAGAAAAAGGAACATACAAGATAAATCGGACTTGAGGTAAGGGTTTTCTTATCTCACTTTTAATTTCATGATATTTCCATTGTTCACCACTTATTGCATGTGGTGTATTGTGTACTTCCATTTGATATATATTATCATGATTCTCTTTATATTCATGGTATTCTGTGAATTTTTTTGTGGTTATTAACTTTTGGTCATATGACTCAATTGATTACAATGTGGTAAGGGTTAATTCTACAATTTCTTCATTATCTGAGGTTGTTTATACATAATTATCTACTGGGACTTCTTTATCATCCACATATGTGTTTTCTTAAAAATGTATTTCAAAACATTTTTTCTATTTAACAGACAATGGTTTAAAGTCATTTATACCCTCATTTGACCTTATATGTTTTTGAAAGAAATATTTTTGTCGTTTACCAAAAAAGGTACTTTACGACTTTTTCGAAAAAATTAAGGTAAGAATGTTTTTTTAAAATTATACGGTGGGTGCAGCTATTTTCCACCATTATAACATCATCGAAACTTCCCTTACAATATTATAAGAATATTTTCAAAATAAATTTTTTCTTTATAATTATGTGACTCTTAAATGATTTTAAAATAGAAAGCAATATTTCTCTCAAATAGTTTTGATTTCCTCTATATCAAAATCCTTTGATAAATTTTACACTTATTTGAAGTTGATTTATTATGATACAAATCTTCCATATTGTATTTAAGTTTTTGTGATATGTTTTACTATGGATGAGTTATTTTTAATCCATTCATGGTTTATGATTAAAGTATTGATATTTTGTATTCTAGTTTTAATACGAATATTTATGTTATATTTCAACCTCTTTTTAAGATGAATGTGTTAGACTATTATGTTCTAGGTTGGGGACCGGTAAAAGTAATCCCTCCGGGTTGGGGTCCGGTTACAGCAGACCCTCTGGGTTGGAGTCCAGTTACAGAGGCTCTCCAGGTTGGTGTCCGGTTATAGAGGCTCTTCGGGTTGGAGTCCGGTTACAGAGGCTCTTCGAGTTGGAGTCCGGTTACAGAGGTCTCTGGGTTTGGGTCCGGTTACAGTTAGCCCCTAGATCCTAGTATGAGGCCTTGACACAGAAATTAAAGTCCAGCATTATTCATTCCATCATTATGAAAATGGATATTGATATTTCATGTGATTATTTAACTAGTAGAATATCCATGTGAATAAGTAAATGGAATTATTTTATTTTATCTTTTCCATATTATGCTAAAGTTCATGTTTAAAAGGCTTTTGTTTTAGTCTTAAACATTGCCTTAAATTTTTATGCTTATTTATGAAGGTTTCTGCTTTATTTTTATCCATACTGAGCATCTGAGCTCACCCCTTTCTATGTTTTATTTTTCCCAAGATGTGAAGAAGTATATTATGACTGACTTGTAGGGATAGTATAAGGGATATGAGTGTGGCATATGGAGACAATGTTGTTGTAGTTTTTCATTTTATAATTTAATGTAAAACTTATGAATGTATCTAGTATTTCCAAGGCTACTAAACTAATCGGTCTTTCAAGACTTGATCTTTTGTGATCATGCCAATGTTATGTAATAATGCACCGAATCTGGGTTACTAGGGTCGGGGAATTACAGAAATAACTGATATTATTTTTCCTATATATTACATATTGGAGTTATACTCAGATATATTTACTTTTATATAAAATTATCTTCTCTTAAAGAAAACCATGTGGATCTATAATGAGACACATGGTGCTGATGAAAATGGTGAGATCCCTCCATTAGGGGAATTTTTGTGAAATAGTAAGTAAATATAGAAAAATATTCCACAATAAAAAACCTATATTAGATAATTTGTATTTCAATTTCATTATTTATAGGGCCAGTGAAAATATATATTGTGTTTTACCATATATTATGGAATGGAAATATATTTATCATAAAGATTTGGTGGTGTTTTTAATGATACGAATCATCATAAGATGATCCCAGTTGTATGAGTTTGTCTATGAGATTCTTTCGAGGGAAGTGTTGTGTACAGAATATCATGAGGTTTAATTCCCTTATGTGGGGATGGGTTAGAATTATATGTTATATAATTATGTGTGAGAACATAGAGTGGTTGTTTTTTCATGTGTGAAGCCATCTAGTTTTAAAATGGGGGAATATATGTCATCCATTCATGTTTTATTCTTAGTGACCATTAATTTTTAGGTTATCTAAGAAACCTAGTGACTTTTTAGATATTACCGCTAATTTAGGATGGTTATGGAATTTTATTTTGATGATATGGTCTAGGGTGTTAGTGAGTTGGTTGATCTTGTTGAGTGAGGTGTAATGTGTGCAGGGTAACCTAATAGAGGGGTTAGCCTGATTTTGTGCTTTCTTTATAGGTGGATAGAATTAGAATGTTCATAGGTATGAGATTGGTATATTGTAGTTTTGACAAGGTACAAGTAATAAGAAAGATAATTTCATAAAATATCATTAATTATACAAATCCGTCAGTATTGATGCTTGGTTTTGAGGTTGGTGGTTGAGGTCATGATAGTTGAGGGACTAAACCTATTGAATTTGTACATTATTGTAGCACTGAGCCTCAAGAACGGATGCATGATTATGGTTTGGGGACAAATTTGGTTTGTAATTTTATCATGTGATAGTACATGGCACATGTGATATTCCAAATTTTGAAAAGGATCGCCAATGGAGATCTTGGATTGACAAGTGTAACATGTCATGTAGTATTTCTAATGGGTGAGGTGGATAAGAATTGTTTTATTAATATAAAAAAATTGATTATGGTTCAAGCATTGTGACACAGTATTACAAGGTAGTACACTTTTTTCTCTTAAATGGGATATGGAAACACACATTGGGTATGTGTGGTACCGTTGAATTATAGATTGATGAGAATCTGTGTATTGTGCGAGTATTGATTGCCTTGATGCGGTGTTGTTGTAAAGACCTAGGTATTTATAGAATAATACTTTTTGATTTCGATTAATACTTATTAATAAGATATTAATTTTATATTAAAGGGGATGCTTTTGTGATAACATACTTGACATGCAACAACGGGTTTCTCCGAAATCTTACATTGCACATAACGTTGAGTTATACTAAAAAATAAAACAATAATATTATTGTTATTTTAAATGGTAGTTAATGCCTAGCCATTGGAATGGCAGGAATGAATAATATCAGCTCAATTCTGAAATATGGGTTACAAACATTTAAATAATGATTTATTGGTTACCAAATTTATTATTAAAGGAAATAAAAATCAATTGAATATAAAGGATGTTTTTTTATGAAAACTTATTTAAAATAGAATAATTGGGTTTATAAAATCATATCACTCTTTATGGATTTTTATTTAATGGAAAATATATGTTATATATTAAATGTAATGTTTTAAATTCATCTTATTTGTTTTTTGGATATGATATAAGAACAAATTCTATTTTTTCAGATAAAATAAGTATTTCTCTAAAAATGCAGTTTTATTGCTTTTTGATGGTGAACCCTTTATAAATATAGTTTTTTTCACTTCTAGATGTTATATTTGAAAAATAAAATTATTATTTAGAAGCAGGACATAAAAATTTACTTTGGATGAAATTTTGGTATTTTTCAGATAAAGTTCATTTTTAATGAATAGTGAAAAAATACTACATTTTAATTCAAAACTGCCTTTTCATCTAATTTATTTATATAGTTATATTATTATTTTAATTGATTTTAAATTGTAATTAGATTAAGTTTTTATCATTTAATCCAATTATGGTCATTGAAAGTAATTTCACATTTTAATTGGATATAAACACATGTCAATCTTTTGGTTGTTTTTACCTTTTAAAACCCCGCTTTTTTGTTTGACAATGAGAATTAATTTTAAATAAATTAATGAAACATCTGTGTTTTGAATTTGTAAAAATGGATTTTACATTTGGAATCAAGAGATATAAATTGTGTAAATAGGTACCTTTTATTTTTAGACATTATGAATAGTAACATCAGTAATTATTTTATTTACCATGGTTAAAGGGTAAATCTAGTAAATAAGGGTAAAAATAATATTATAATAATATAAAACTATCCTAAAACGTGTCCTAATACTATTGGATGATATATTTCTAACCATGGGAATCCTTGGGTTGATTTTCTGACCCCATGGATCCACTTTGGAGTGATAATGACATGTTATATTAAATAATGTAAAGTAAAGAGAAATATGACATAAACTAGTATCTTTTACTAAAACAATTTTTATGTAGGGTTATATAACTGATCTCATTGAATATAAATGGTCATTATAAATATAAAAATATTTTATGTATCATGATATTTTATTTATAGTTTTTAGACATTAAATAAATAATTGTAATTATGACACAATAATGATGTAGTGATTACCTTATTAATGAATGATTTAAATAAATGAGATTATAAATATTAAAATAAATTTATTTAGAAACTTTTTATTCCATAAACTAATTTTAGGGATAATTATGACCTTTTATCTTTGAATTAATTAAGTTTTTTAGAAAAAATCAAGTTGTTATGTATTTTTAAAAAGTCATGATATGAATAGTATAAAAATTGTCATAAATGATTTTTTAAAAAATACTATTTCATTAAATGATATAATAGTCCAAAAAATCTATTATTTCACCAAATGACTTAGATAATGATGAAAATGTCATTAATGAACCACTTGAGGTTCTATTGGCATGTTATAGTAACTATATTAACCATATAGTATGAATATACAATAAGACATGGTAAGAGTAAAATTAGTTAACTAAGGGTTAAAGCTAAAAGATAAGGTTAAATTTATGACCTAGACTTGTCTAAAACCTATTGGTTGAGAGGTTTTCCACCTCAAATAATATTATCTTTGAAATAAATGACTTTGGTACCATTTGAAATGTCACAAACCATATCTGGTCGCCTTCAAAACCGGCACCCAACCTGGTCCATAGAAAGACCCGAAGGGTGTTTCCGATCCCAATAGGTTGGAAGAAGTTCCCGGGGATCATATATGAGTGTTTTGGAATGATTTAACTAAGTTAAGAAACATAATAAAACCAAATAAAATACATAAACTGGATCTGAAATTTTACCCCAAACAAGCCTTAAATAAAATTCAGAATTGGGAAATAAGGTTTATACAAAGCCTAAAGACTACAACAAAAGAATAAATCCAAAATGGAAATCCCAAGAACCACATCAAGGCAAGGGGTAATCACCCTCAATACATCTCCACAATACCATACCATGAAGGACTGCTAGAAACCCAGACAACCAGTTCTAAAATCTTTACCCAAACTTACAACAAACATTACCAAGTTTACTTACACCCAAAGGTGTAAGTAGGTTGTGAGCCAAAGCCCGGTAGGATTCCAGAACAAAAAGATTCTATGTGATAATCATTATAAGACAAAAATCTTGAAAGTTTTTTAAACAAGAAATTCTAGTAAAAATCTTTAGGAAATGTAACTTTAAATAAAATCAGTTTTCAAGTGGGATATTTTAAAGAATCAACACTTTTAAATAAAATGTACGAGATAATGAATTTTTTTCTATCCAAACACATTGTATTCCAATGATTAGTGTAAAATTTCCAATGAGCACTAGCAATGGGAACACCCTTGGGTACTAGCTCATTGTGGGTCCCAAATACCTCGTATCTTAGTGAAAGTAACCATAAAAATATCTATTCTCGTGCACATGATCCACTAGTAGGGATCATATCCATAACCTATTGGTCCCACAACATCATAATCATCATAGTTTAGTTAGTGTTTTCATCTTCAAACTTTCTACGTGAAATAGGGGCCAAACCCCATGGGGTCACTAGCATACTAGTACACGTCCACCCACCTAGATTCCCAGGTTTTCCCTCTTGTGATCAAACAAGTTCCACAAGCCATGAAATAACATTTTCATATTAAAATAACATTTCCAATTAACACACACACAAAACATCCCACACACATGTCACATAATTTCCCTTTTCATTCAAATTCATTTTGAAACCATATTAAAACCAAAATAGCCCACAACGCATTTCACATCTCTTTCACACTTCAATAAATACTTTAAAAAAATTATAAAACATTTCCAAGATAGTGAACATCACATAACAACCCTTTCACATTAAAACGGACCACTTCAAAAGTACACCCCTACCAAAATAGCTTTCCAACATATTTTCACCTCTTACATAAACCAAGAAACCATTTAAAACCTTCATAAAACAATTCCAAGGAGAGTAACCAAGATTTGCACATAAAATCCTTCTAAAAACCCTATTTTGAAACCAAATTCATGCCAATATAACATAAAACCAGAATTGGAATCCCTATAAGCATTTAATAAAACCTTTTCATAAACCATCAAATAGCCCCAAATGGTACAACATGGAAAACACAAGACAAACACACATTTTCACACAAAAATGCTACTTTAAAATTAACCGCTCAACAAATGCTACCAGAAATAGTCTTCGCACCATACACAACATATTAGGAACATTATAAATAAATAAATCAACCAATCTAACTCGTCAAGAAATTATTACACATGGAATCACCTACCACAAACGTCAAAACACCAAATCTTTGTATGAAAGTTCACCCACACCATCGTCGCACCACAAGGGAGTTAAATAAAACCTAAAACCACAAGATTAGACCAAAAAACCCAATATAAAACACTAGGTTTGAATCCCTACTTCCTAGAAATTAGTAACTTCATGAAAATATGAATGAAACCCTAAGAAAAAGGAAGAAACCCTAAGCTAATGGTTGAAGGAAGGAAGGAAACCCACTTACTTGAGATATCATGAATAAAACGCCCTAAATACACCAATATCTGAATTTCAAAATAGCCAAAAATAAAAGTGAGGTTATAATAAGGCTGAGTAGGTCAAGTGAGAACTGAAATAGAGGTAAAAGAGTAAAAAATTAAGGAGTTATGAAATAAACAAGTTACCTCTTCAAATCTAGACGATTTGAGAAATCCAAAGAAGTTTTTCCCTAATTCGTGATGAATATGAGTTCCAAAGAGGGGGAAAAGAGCATGGGGTCACACCTTGGGTAAGTGGTCTTAGGTGAGATTTAGAATCCATAAAATAAATTAAAAAATTAATGAGAAATTAAATAATTAAATTTTTTTTAACTATGATATGGGCTTACAGGATGGCCCAATACCTTAATAAAAAACCCAAATCCATCGTGATTATGAATTCCTATGAGGTACAAAAGGATATGGTGGTTTTAATATACCAGGGGATTCAAATTGGTAAGTGTAATGGGTGTAAAATGTTAAAAAATAAAGGAGTTATAAAAAATCAAAATTTGTTTTTAAAACATGAAATGGGCTCACGATTTGGCCCAAAATCATGAAAACACACCCTTTCCTAAAAAACTACATGGGAAACCCCCAAAAACAAATAAATAATATTAATTAAATGAAAAATAAATTTAAAATAAGTCATGGATGTGACAATTATCCCCACCATAAAACTTTCTTCCCTTGGAAAGCCACAATAAAGCTAAATGCAAAAACTAAAACCAACCAAAAGGCCACAATGTAATCCTTTTCCAAGTTTCACCCACCCCCAAAAGGCCAAAACACCTCCAATTGATCAATCAAGGAAGGAATACTCTAACCAACCAAAACATACAACACTTACTGAAATGATCAAGCATATTCAAACTACATCCCAAAACAAAACACCTCATACACTATCCAAACAAGACTCAATCAACTTACCTAGAATGAACAATGAAAATGAATGAGGTCACCGCAGTCTTACTTCAACAAAAACATTGGGCGCACTCCAATCCCAATGTTTACTCAAGGAGGAATTTGGTGGTTAAATAACTCTGAACGAGACTATATATTTCCAAACCAACACTAAAGATGAAACCAAGTTACTGATACAGGGAGACACCAACATACTTCCCACCATAAGGGGAAACTCAATTTTTTTTCCGTGATTGAATCGGGACAGTAACAGGTGGAGTCCCGAATGTATTCCTAGTATAAAGGGTATACTTTCATTATAATTTTCCAAAAGAACTTACATGAGACTCATAGTGGGTCTCCCTGCCATAAGAACTAACCATATTAACTGACCAGTATGGGCTGGCACGAAAAGACCCCAAAATTTAAAGAGTTGGAACGACGGCATGGTTAGTCCACACGGTTTGGGAAAATGTTCACTAAACGTGCATAGCATTATGTACAAAGGGGAAACTTTGCACGGTTACATGGTTCAAGGAACATGGCCATGCAAATACTATGTGGTAGCTATTGTCTCTTATCACATGGTTTCCTATATTGGTGTATGGTTACTACTAACCATGCACAAACTATGCTCTTCAATCTGCTAAGCCTAAATTTCGTCCTTTTCTCTAAAAATTAAAAGGAAACCCAAGGGAATAACATGAACTTAGGATATAACATGGAAAATAGGTCCTCCCACCTCTACCACCAAACAAGAAAAATTGGAATAAGATGACGACACTGGAGTTTTATACTATTCCCATCTTTCATACTAAGGATAGGACTTTGACCAAAGGTTTGAATGTCCCTAGTATTTCCCTTGACTACATGCCAGCTTCACTCTAGGGCCTATGGTTGGAGCTTAGATGATTGAAGCATATCCTACATTGCAGTCAATCTTTAGAAACTCTCGAATAGAACTTATTCTTCCAGTGCCACAAACAATTACACTGTAATCTCAGATGGGTTCAATGAGATATGACACACTTCAAACTCACTTTACCCTAACCCTTCATTTTACCAAAATAAGGGATTGGAGGATGCACACATTTCACCCCTTATTTCTTCATATGGGAAACAAAAAAATGAAAGGATACATAGAAACACATTCCTTTAGAATATAGGATTTTGGAATTCCCTAAAGGGAGGCACACATCCAACAAAATAGAGACTCTCATAATATTGTACAACCTTCACCCTTATAGTCAAATGAACACACGACATCACAAGGTGTCACCAAACATGACCATTACAGATAATAAAATAACACAAGAAGAGGGACCATATATTGAGTCCCAAATAGCACACGATTCTAGAAAGTGGCCATAATAGCCATTCTTGGCCATATTTTCCACACTGGTGGCCTAACATGAACTCTTTCTTCGATGATACTGACAAAAGAACCAAAGGCCTATTAATACATCATTATATATTGACAACCCTGAACTGCATTCACCTTTAACGACTTAGAAAATTTTAAAAAATAAGGTCTATTTCAACCTCCCACAACCACTCTCCCTCTACAAGGGGATTCACATAATCAAACAAGAAGAGTGGTAAACTCAATCTCCAAATCTCAAGAATAAAGTCCTTATATTGATCAACTAGAGGATCAACCAATGGAGAATCACTATGGTCCACACATCAGTCATGCATTAACTCTTTATGGGGGCGTACCCAAGCCAACAAGAAAATACAAGGACCCAACCAAGATGGTCATTTGGTCACAACATACCACAAACCAAAATCGAACACATGAGGGGATCCACTACATTGGCCTCTTGAATTTTTTCTCAAAAGAGACCACTGACCAATGCTTCATTCCAACTTATCGATGAAAAACCAACCCAAAACATCATTTAAACAAGAGGGGTTCTTGAACTCAAAAAATTCCACAATAACAATCCAAAAAACACATAAGACACACCTCCCAACCACACATTATCAAAACACAACACTTTCCTTCAAAATCATTCTTAAAAAAAAACAGTGTTGATGGGTTGCACATTTACTAATGGTATCTCATTAGCCTCACACATGCATGTTTACATGCCACACCGCGCAACCACCTCATATCCATCCTGAAACTCATCTAGTCATTCCATTAACCATCCATATTTCCATATAAACACATTCATGGGGGTCACCCTTTAGAACACCAAATACCAAAACCAAACCTTTCCTCTTTTCAAAATCAAAACATTTTAACCATACTTTCCCTTTCTCAAAACCACTAACCTTAAAATCAACACCCAATTTACATCTTTCAAAAAAAATTATAAAATAACCCATAATTCAATAAAATCTCACTTTCATGCCTTTCAAAAATGTTTCAAAACATTTCAACACATTTCAAAACACTTATAATTTTATGAAAAACTCTATTTCATAAATCTCCATTTAATTAAGCACTCAACTTTTCTCATTTCAAAACAAGGTTATAAAATTTCATAAAAATTTTCAAATTCATAGTAGTTACCAAATAAAATTCCATCTTAAACCCCCACACATAAATTCTAAAACATTTTTTTTCATTCGAAACAATTTTCAATAGTTCAGAAAACTTTACTTGAAATAGATTTTCAAAACCCACTTTAACATAATTTATGTTTTAAAAGGTGGTGTAAACACACCATTTAACATTTCAAGACAATTCTAAAAATTCATTTCCACCCTTTATAAAATTAAATAACTTCCACTTTTTTATAAAATCATTTCAAAAAAATCATATTTCTTAAAACCAATTCATTTTTATTTTAAAACAAAATTTCCAAGATTCCAAAACAAAAAGACACAATACAATACGAGAGGGAACTAGTGTCAGTGGGTGACATGGAAATATGGTTGGTGGCCATACGCAAATCACTTCACTATCATGGAGAGTTCTCTAGGGTAATATCCCTAGATCTACATGGCGTGACAGGCCATGCAAGCTCATTGGGACCATCAACCCAACTCTCCTTTCATTTCCCCCAATCATCAACAAACTATGGAAAATAAAGAACTCAGATAAAACCCAAATTCCCCTGGAGACTTGAATCTCATCACGAGGTGTGCTAGACATCCACCCTACTCGTAATCAGAATGTAATGTCCTGAAAATCCTAGCCTTGAACTATCCCAACTCTTCCCTAAATAACATGACCCAAGAGAGTGAACCTCCTTTGATACCATTTTTTCATGAACCAGGTCTGGTCGCCTTCAAAATTGGCACCTGTCCTAGTCCGTAACAAGATTTGAAGGGAATTAAAGATCCCCAAAAGTTGTAAAAAGTGATCAGGTATCATATATGAATCTTTGGGAAAGATTTACCCAAGTTCAAAAATATAAGACAACCAAATACAATAAATAAACTGAATCTGAAATTTTAACCCAAACAAGCCTTTAATAAAATTCAGAATTGGGAAAAAAGGTTTATACAAATTCCAAAGACTACAATAAAAGAAGAAAGATAAAATTAACAGCCTAAGAGCCAACTTAAGGAAATTTTAATCACCCTCAATCCATCTTCACAATACCACACCATGAAGGACCGCTAGAAACTCAAACCACCAGTTCTGAGAGCTTTACCCAAACCTGTAACAAACATTACCAAGTCTACTTACAACCAAATGTGCAAGTAGGGTGTGACCCAAATCCCGGTATTATTCCACCAAAAAAATATTCCATGTGATAATAATTATAAGACAAAAATCTTGAAAGTTTTTTAAATAATAAATGCTAGTAAAAATCTTTAGGAAATGCAACTTTAAATAAAATCAATTTTCAAGTGGGCTATTTTAAAGAATCGAAACTTTTAAATAAAATTCACAAGATACTGAATTTTTTCCATCCAAACACACCATATTCCAATGATGAGTGTAAAATTTTTAATGAGCACTAGCAATGGGAACACCCCTAGGCACTAGCTTGTTGTGGGTCCCAAGACCTCGTATCTCATTGAAAGTAACCATAAAAATATCCATTCTCATGAACATGAGACACTAGTAGGGATCATACCCTTAATTTAGTTGTCCCCCAAAATCATCATCATTATATTTTAGTTAGTTTTGTCATAGTCAAAGTTTATTTGTGAAATAGGGGCCAAACCCCATGAGATCATTAGCATACTAGTACACGTCCACCCATCTAGATACTCGGGTTTTCCATCTTGTGCTCAAACAAGTTCCACAAGCCATGAAATTACATTTTCATATTCAAATACCATTTAAAAATCACACACACACCAAACATCCCACACACATGTCACATAATTTCCCTTTTCATTCAAATTCATTTTGAAACCATAGTCACACCAAAACAGCCCACAACGCATTTTACATCTCTTTCACACTTCAATAAATAATTTAAGAAAATTTATAAAATATTTCCAAGATAGTTAACATCACATAACATCTATTTCACATTAAAATGAACCATTTAAAAAGTACACTCCTACCAAAACAGTTTTCCAACATAGTTTTACCTCTTACATAAATCAAGAAAAAATTTAAAACCTTCATAAAACAATTCTAAGGAGTGTAACCAAGATCTTCACATAAAATCCTTATAAAACCCCTATTTTGAAACCAAATTCAGGCTAATATAACATAAAACCAGAATTTTAATACCTATAACCATTTAATAAAACAATTTCATGAACCATAAAATATCCCCAAGTGGTACAACATGGAACACACAAGACAAACACACATTTTTACCTAAAATGCTACTTTAAAATTAAACGCTCAACCAATTATACAAAAAATAGTTTTCTCACCACAAAAAACATATTAGGAACATTCTAAATAAATAAATCAAGCAATATAGCTCATAAATAAATGCTTACACATGGAATCACCTACCATAAATGTCAAAACACCAAATCCTTGTGCGAAAATTCACTTGCACCACCGTCGCACCCCAAGGGAGTTAAATAAAACATTAAATCACAATATTATACAAAAAAACCCAAGATAAAACCCTAGGTTAGAATCCATACTTTATTTAAATTATTAAATTCAAGAAAATATGGATGAAACCCTAAGAGAGAAAAAAAATAAACCCTAAGCAAATGGGAGAAGGAAGGAAGAAAACCCACTTACTTGAGATATCTTGAATAAACGCCCCAAATACACCAGTACATGAATTTCCAAACATCAAAAAATAAAATTGGGGTTATAATAATGCTAATTAGTTAAATTGAGAACTAATATGGAGGGAAAATATTAAAAATTGAATAAGTTGAGAAAGAAACAAGTTACCTCTTCAAATCTGGACGATTTGAGAAATATAGAGACGTTTTTCCCTAATTCAAGATGAATATGAGATCCAAAGAGGGATAAAAGATCATTGAGGATTACCTTGGGTAAGTGGTCCTGGTTGAGAGTTGTAATCACTGAAAAATCTTAAAAATTGAATGATATAGTAAAGAATTAAATTTTTTTTTAAGTAGGAAATGGGCTTACGTGCTGGCCCAATACCTTAATAAAAAACTCAATTCCATCATGATTATGAATTCCTATGAGATCCAAAATGATATGGTGGTTTTAATATACCAAATTATGGAAATTAGGAAGTGTAATGGTTGTAAAATGTTGAAAAATGAAGGAGTTATAAAAAAACAAAAATGTGTTTTTAAAACATGAAATGGGCTCACGGTTTGACCCAAATCATGAAAACACATTATTTCCTCAAAAACTACATGGAAACCCCCCAAACAAATCAAGAATAGTAATTAAATAAAAAATAACTTTAAAATAAGTCATGTATGTGACAAGGAAATGAAAATATTTTTATTATAAACTAATATTTCAATACCTTTCTAAAGTGCCCCTCCTCCCTCTTATAAAAGGGAATCACCTCTACCCATTTAATCACACCTCTCAATCCCATTGTCTCATCACATATCTTCCCAAATAAGATCCAAACATCTCCCTATTCCTACTATAATCCTTACCTTAGGTGGAAGGAAATTCAAAAAATCATTTTGGCTCAAATCAAAGAGAGTTGCACATTTTAAGAGATAGTGTCTTCTCTAAAGTTCCTTTCCATTATTTTACTTCTCCACTCAATATTATATTCTTATTAATTTATTACATAAAAAAAATAGATCCTAAATATACTAGTATGTTTTTATGTGAATTATTTTAACTACACTTACACACACCTCTGTCTAATGGATACGAACATACTGTTTCTGTGTACGGCGAACTGTTGCCTCACAAAACGAGGATTGTTCGATTTTCTCCTACCACCTCTCATGGTGTCCATTATGATGGAATTATTTTTACATATAATATATATTATTTTTATATTATTTTTATGCTTCTGTATTATTCATTTACAACATACATTTATGTTTTCTATAATGTGTAAATATGATAATTTCATTTGAGGAAGTGCGGACTACCACCCCCTCAAAGTGATATAACTCGTTTATACCATACATGGAACATATAAAGTATGGAATTAATGAACTTATTTAACATATATAACATATATATTATACTATAATTATAATATACCTATTTATAATTTTTTTTCGTTCCTATAAATATGAAAAAGAAATAAAAGTATTATGCATGCGTACGTACAGCTTACCGTCTCCATGAATAGTGCATTTCATTTATTATCTCCAAATTTTATGGACTATTATAAATACATATATAATGGATATATATATATATATGATATTTAAATCATGAATTATATTCTGTAGATAATGTACTTTTTACTACATGGACAATTTGTAATTATAACAAGATCATTTTCAACACAAGTACCCAATATTGACAAAACGACCGATATTAACTTAAATAATTATGTAATTTTTATAATGTTGCAATAAGTGATATTAAAAGGAATAATAAAATTTAAAAAATTTCTTAAGCAAGTATAAATTATCTTAAGTTTATTATTCATGAATAATAAGGAACATACATGACGAATCATACTCAAGGTAAGGGAACATTTCACCCTCCTCTTTTAGTCAAAGACTTCTTTTATGTTATGTATTTTTATTTTTTATGTTGGTATATGTTATTATATATCCTTATTGTTGTAAATTTTATCTTCAAATGATGATATACCATTTTATCTCTCATAAAATTATTTTCTAAATTTTTAATTGACGCTGTTAGGCTGTCTAATTTTCGTAAGGGAATTTCTAAACTCAATTTCCACTCATTGGGTTTTATGCATACTTCATTGATTATATTATGCCAAGATTATGTGTGGAATAATTGTTTGTTTTTTTATGATGTATTTTATAATTCCCTTTGTGTGGATATACTTTTTCAACACATAATCACCCCATTGGTAAATTCTTATGTCATTTATACAAACTTTGTAAGGGAAATGTTAGCTCAATCTCTATTCATTGAGTTAAATATCCATGTCATTGGTTTTGTTTTTCCAATAATATGTGTGAATGGTATCTGATTGTTATACACTTAATATCCACCTATATTAGGTGTATTTATATTTTTCATGCATAATTATGTCATTGATTTATCTTTAATCTAATAATAAGATCTTTATAAGGGACTTCGTCACAATATTCTTTCATTGAGGCGTATCTTATTGTTGTGCACATTTATTATCCTATAATGTGTATATAAAACCCTTTTGACTCTTTATATCATGAATTAGTATATTCTAATGATATTTAATGTTCTGATATTCCTTAATGATTTTTATTCAAGTGATTCTCAAGTAGTAAGGGACTCTTTAACTAAAACATCATTTTAAATGTTTTAAATATTTATTCATTTAAAACCTTATATTTCATGTACTTGTTTTCAAAATGGTTTTTAAGAATTTATTTATGTGGACACGAATGTTTTAAAATGATAATTTATTTCAAAAGTTTCAAAGTAGTATAGGACACTTTGAATCAAAATTCTCTTTATTTAATGTTTTAAATGGTTTTGGAAATGGGTTGAATATTTATATATCTTAAAATGATCTCTTGTGGTTGTAGTGTGGAAATTTTAATTTTCCTTTATGCTTATTTAATGTGTTATGATTATATAATGGTACTTGGACATTTTATGGGTGGTTACTTAATAAACCAATGATGGTTGGTTACGTGATAAACCAAATGATGGGTGGTTTCGTGATAAACCAAGGATGGGTGGTTACATTATAACCTCCAATACATTGGGTATGGAAGTTGGTCATATGGATATTCCATTTAGTGTTATGTGTGGAAGTCAACTATATGGTTATTCCATTTAAGTATGTTTATTCCCCAAGTTACCTTTATATGCTATATGTTTCTTTCTATGGGATTTTGGTAATCTTTTGGTTACAAAAATGTTAAGTAATGAGAGTATATTCAGTGAATTATATTTACCACTTCTTAAAGGTGAACAATATTACTCTATAATAAAGTATTCATGGTTTTCATGTTATCCCCAGACTAATTGTTTTCTTTCTTTATGTATCTGAGATTTTTATGCTCATCCAAATTTTTGAAATGTTTTTCATAGAACATAAATAATAATAGAGTCAAGGATGTGATCAAGGAAAAGTTATGTTATTAAAACATGAAACGATGTCATATTTCATTTTAAAGGGTTTTTGTTTTATGAAAAAAAAATGAATAGCGAGTAGAAGTGTCTACTTGTAATATTCAAGATGTTATGTATCATTTATGACCTAATTCTCTAAATCTATAAACCTAAAAATATTCTCAATGTGAATTAAAGTAAAATTATTGACTTATCTCAAGATTAAGTAATGTTTAAGGCTGGGGCCTTATAGTTGGTATCAGAGGTCGGTTTAGATATCTTTAAAGGTTAGGGTGTTTTCTAATCATAAGTTATATGTTTTATATAGCCATAGTGGTTATCATATTAGATAGAGTCATAGTTATTTTAGATAAATTTAATGAGTTTAAGATAACATGAATAAGCATATTTTAGTGTTTACCCTTCTCATAAGATATTATATGATAATTTTATTAATATACTCACACTGAACTATTTGGTTTTAGTAAATGGATGGATATAGCAGGCACCAAAGTAACAATGGATGTGAAGGAAATGGTGGTGGTTTTCTGAATAAACAACAAAATGAAATGTAAGTTGCAATGAGAACTCTTGTGGTTATTCTTAACCAACTATCTGGAGTCATGATTGACCACTTGAACCTTGGTGATTTATCTAAGGCATCATATATATGAGAAACAAATCCCTGTGGAAGTTTAGGTAATAATAATAAAGTTAATTATATTCAATAACCTTTGTGTCAAGGATGTGTAAAGAAACACCTAGGAAAATGATCCAAAGGGATAGGAAGATGCTATAGATGTGGTAATGAAGGTCATAAAGCAATAACTAGTCATATAAAAAGGAAGCGTTCAGTTGACTCCAGGAAAGGGAAAGAAGTTCTTTCTGAGGGATAAACTGAATGTTTTAAATGTTTTTTTCATGTTCAATACACAAATAAATTTCCTATGAAGAAGGTTTGGGAATTGGATCAGTAGGATCGTACAAATATATATTTACCAATTCCTAACGCCATTCCAATTAAAGATGAGGAAACTAAAAATGACCTATGAAAGGTATGGATTATTATTTAGCTCATGTTTTGACATTATTGAAATCTTAAAAAATTATGCATGATTTTGTTTTTACAAATGAAGTATAAAATAATAATATGGAAAAATATGGTTAAAGGATCATGAAGTAATGTTTGATGATTAAGATGTATATATTTTAGGAATTAAAGAGTTATGTTGGATCTATGGATGATGATATATTTAAATGTATTAATGACGGTATTACTTTGGAAGAATTATAGTATTTTTAACCCTTAAGTTATTATATAAAAATGTTAATTGAGGAATAATTATCTTTTCTTTTGTGGATATAGTTATAAATAATCATTAGGGTTTATATGATCCTTGAATTTGAGGCAATTACAGGTTATTAATTTTTGGGATGCAAAATGTGAGGTATGAGATAACCTTTGAGTTTAAAATATATTATGGTTATTTTTGAGGAATTTATCTCATTTTTTGTAATCTTAAAAAATATATTGTTTTTGAAAAAGTACAACACATAGACCATGTGACAACCTATCACGTCGGACAAAGATATGGGAATCAAACCAATAACCAAAGTGTGACTGGGATTTATCATCTACCACTAACCTACATGAAGTCCCCAGTTACTATGACTTATTATTTTTAGTTAAATTATTTTATGGATCAATAATAAGTTGATTTTTTCAATTTATGTTTTATTAAATGGATATCCTTAGTATAGTAAAATTATTTGGTGATTAAGTGATAAAGGTTGTTTTGGAAGAAGTTTGCTCTTTTGGGAAGACTATGATATCTAATCCTTATGAATTTTGGGTTTCACTATTATTTTGGATTATTTTGAATAATTTTAAGGATATTTGTTTATTTAATGGTCTTTTTTGAACTTTGTGTATTTTTTGTTGAATTTTTGCAGCTTAAAGGATTATTCTTTTCAAGGGATTATCTGATCTTGTACTAACCATTTTGGTTTTGGTTAATGTCTAAAGATAGGGGAAATATATATTTCATATTTTTTAGATTATTTGATTCTATATAAGTTGATTCTAGCACTTTTTATGTGACCAGTCCATCTTGAATACTCATCGTTTGGAGAAAAGATGAGTTTGTGGTAGAAATTTAGTAAAGGATGAAAGTCTACATGACAAGTAAGTATGTTTCCTTATGTTCTTAGTCATGATCATAAATAAATTCATCAACTTTATGAAAAGGATATTAAAACAAAAAAAATCATTTAATTTTCCTACTGTGAAATCAAATACCATTTAACCCATCACAATTTTACGGTTTTCTGGTAATTAACTTTCTCCTGATCATGTTTTCTATTACTCTCCATCAGAACTTGATACTTAGTTTCTCTTTCATATCCATGTTTTCCTACATGGAACCCTATTATGTATTATCTTGAGTTACCTTTGTACTTCTCCTTCTTTCTTTTAAAGTGATAGTTTTATTGACTCTTTTTCTGACGTGGGACTTTTAATAGATTTTCTAAGCCTAATTTTAAAATTACGAGGACGCAATTTCCAAAAGGGGGGAAGGATGTAATGAACCAAGTATTTATAGAATAATACTTTATGATTTATATTAATACTTATGAATAAGATATTAATATTACATTAAAGGGTATTATTTTTCTGATATCATACTCGACACACAACAACGGGTTTCTCCAAAATCTTATGTTGCACACAATTTTGAGTTATACTAAAAAAATAAAACAATAATATTGTTATTATTTTAAATGGTAGTTAACGCCTAGAAATTAGAATGGTGGGAATTAATAATATCAACTCAATTATGAAATATTTGTTACACATGTTTAAATAATAATTCATTGGTTACCAAATTTATTAGAAAAAGAAATAAAAATAAATTAAATATAAAGGATGTGTTTTTATGATAACCTATTTAAAAGTGTATAATTATGTTTATAAAATCATATAACTCTTTATGAATTTTTATTTAATGAAAAATATATGTTATATATTCAATTTAATATTTTAAATTCATCTTATATGTTTTCTAGATATGATATAAGAACAAATTCAATTTTTTCAGATAAAATAAGTATTTCTCTAAAAATGTAGTTTTACCGCCCTTTGATGAAGAAACCTTTTTAAATCTAGTTTTTGTAACTTTTATATATTCTATTTGACAAAATAAAATTCTTCTCTAGAATCGAGACATAAAAATTTACTTTGGATGAAATTTTAGTATTTTTCTGATAAAGTTCATTTTTAATGAATAGTGAAAAAATACTGCATTTTAATTCAAAACTATCTTTTTATTTTATTTATTTATATATTAATATTATTATTTTAATTTGTTTTAAAGTGTAATTGTATTAATTTTTTATCATTTAATACAATTATGGTCATTTGAAGTAATTTTACAATTTAATTGGACATAAACACATGTTAATCTTTTGGTAGTTTTTACCTTTTAAAAACCCGCTTTTTTGGTTTGACAATGGGAATTAATTTTAAATAAATTACTGAAAATTATATATTTTTAATTTTTAAAAATGGATTCTATTTTTGGAATTAGGATTTACAAATTTTTTAAATATTTACCTTTTATTTTTAGACATTACAAATAGTAACTTCAGTAATTATTTTATTTACCATGGTTAAAGGGTAAATCTGGTAATAAGGGTAAAAAATAATATTATAATAATATAAAACTACCCTAAAAATTCTCCTAATCCTATTGGATGTTATATTTCAGACTATATGAATCCTTGGCTAGATTTTGGGACCTAATGAATCCACTTGGGAGTGATAATGACATGTTATATTAAATAATTTAAAGTAAAGAGAAATATGAAATAAACTAGTATCTTTTACTAAAATAATTTTTATATATGGTTATATAACTGATCTTATTGACTATAAATATTCATTCTAAATATAAAAATATTTCCTATATCATGATATTTTATTTATAATTTTTATACATTAAATAAAGAAATTTAATTATGACACCATGATGATGTAGTGATTACCTTATTAATGAATGATTTAAATCAATGAGATTATAAATATTAAAATAAATTTTATTTGAAACTTTTTATTCCATACACAAATTTTAGGTATGATTATGAAATTTTATATTTTAATTAATGAATTTGTTTTTGAAAAATAAATTTGTTATGGATTTTTAAAAAGTCATGATATAAGTAGTATAATAATTGACATAAATGAGTTTTTAAAACAAATACTATTTTATTAAATGATATAATAGTCCTAAAAATATAATATTTTGAAAAATTACTTAGATAATTTTTAACATGTCATTAATGAACCACCTAAGGTTCTATTAAAATTTTATAGTAACTATATTAACCATATAGTATGAATATACAAGAAGACATGATGAGAGTCAAATTAGTTAACTAAGGGTTAATGCTAAAAGATAAGGTTAAATTTATGACCTAAAATTGTCTAAAACCTATTGGTTTAGATTTTTTAGACTCTAATTCATCTTATATTTTACATAAATTACTTTGGGACCATTTTAAACCGAAAATAATTTTATAATAAAATAATATTTTAATACCTTCTTAAATTTCCCCTCCTCCCTCTTATAAAAGGGCATCAACTCTACCCATTTAATCACACCTCTCAAGACCCTTTTCTCATACAATATATACCCAAAATAATCTCCCAACATCCCTATATTACTACTAGAATCCTTACCTTAGGCATAATAAAATTCAAGAAATCCTTTTGGCTCAAATCAAAGGGAGTTACACGTTTTAAGAGGTAGTGTCTTCTCTAAAGTTCATTTCCATTATTTTACTTCTACACTCCCTATTATATTCTTATTATTTGATTACATAACAACACCAGTATCCTAAATATAATATTATTTTTTATGAGAATTATTATAACTACTCTTACACACACCTCAATCTAATGGATACGAACATATTGTTTATGTATACGGTGAACTGTTGCCTCATGAAACGATGATTGTTTGATTTTCCCTACCACCTCTCATGGTGGCCATTATGATGGAACTATTTTTATATATGATATATATTATATTTATATCATATCTAATCTTCTTTATTATTCATTTACAGTATACCTTTATGCTTTCCATAATGTGTAAATAGGATAATTTCATTTGAGGAAGTGTGGACTATCGTCCCCTCAAAGAGATGTGACTTGTCCATACCATATATGGAACATATAAAGGATGTAATTAATTAACTTAATTAACATATGTAACATAGATATTATACTGGAATTATAATATACCTATTTATCATTTATTTTTCATTCCAATAAATATGAAAAAGAAATGAAAGTAGCATTCATGCGTACGTACGGCTTACCGTCTCCATGAATGGTGCATTTCATTTATTATATTCAAATGTTATGGACTATTATAAATACATATATACAAGATATATATCATATTTAAATCATTAATACTATTCTGTATATAATTTAATTTTTACCACATGGACAATTTTTAATTATAACAAGATCATTTTGACTCAAGTACCCAATATCGACAAAATGACCAATATTAACTTAAATAATTATGTAATTTTTATAACGTGGTAATAAGTGATATAAAAAGGAATAATAAACTTGAAAAATGTTATTAATCAATTATAAATTAACTTAAGTGTATTATTTAGGAAGAACAAGGAACATACATGACGAATTGGACTCAAGGCAATGGAACCTTTCACCCTCCTCTTTTAGTAAAATACTTATTTTATGTTATGTATTTTTATTTTTTATGTTGGGATATGTTATTATATATCCTTATTATTGTACATTTTATTTCCAAGTAATGATTTACCCTTTTCTATCTCATCTAATAATTTTCTTAATTTTTAAGTGATGTTGTTAGGCTGCTGAATTTTCGTAAGGGAATTTCTAAACACAATTTCCACTCATTGGTTTTTACTCATACTTCGTTGATTATATTATGCCAAGGTTATGTGTGGAATCATTGTTTGTTTATTTATGTTTTAAT
The DNA here is from genome assembly GCA_963277665.1 of Viscum album. Taxonomy (NCBI): domain Eukaryota; kingdom Viridiplantae; phylum Streptophyta; class Magnoliopsida; order Santalales; family Viscaceae; genus Viscum; species Viscum album. The sequence goes on along the minus strand of OY728164.1, from coordinate 703,721,073 downwards.
TTCCAATTACCTTTGTGTGGATAAAATTTTTCAACACATAATCACCCCATTGATAAATTCTTATATCATTTATACAAACTTTGTAAGGGAAGTGTTATCTCAATATCCATTCATTGAGTTAAATATACATGTCATTGGTTTTGTTTTTACAATAATATGTGTGAATGACCTCTGATTTTTTTACACTTACTATCCAATTATATTGGGTGTATTTATATTTTTCACACATAATTATGTCATTGATTTGTCCTTAATCTAATGATACGATCTTTGTAAGGGACTTCGTCTCAATCTTCTTTCATTAAGGCATGTCTTGTTGTTATGCACATTTATTATCCTATAATGTGTATATAAAACCCTTTTGACTCTTTATATCATGAATTAGTATATTATCATGATATTTAATGTTATGATATTCCTTAATTATTTTTATTCAATTTTTTCTCAAGAGGTAAGGGACTATTTAACAAAAACATCATTTTAAATGTTTTAAATATTTATTCATTTAAAACCTTCTATTTCATGTCCGTGTTTTAAAAAAATTTCTAAGAATTTATTTATGTGGACATGAATTTTTTAAAATGATAATTTATTTCAAAAGTTTCAAAGTGTTATTGGACACTTTGAATCAAAATTCTCTTTACTTAATGTTTTAAATGGTTTGGGAAATGGGTTGAATATTTATATATCTTAAAATGATCACTTTTGGTTGTAGTGTGGAAATGTTATTTTTCTTTTATGATTATTTTATGTGTTATGATTATATAATGGTACTTGGACATTTGACGGATGGTTACGTGATAAACCAATGATGGGTGGTTACGTGATAAAACAAATGATGGGTGGTTCCGTGATAAACCAAGGACAGGTGGTTACATTATAACCTTCAATGCATTAGGTATGGAAGTTGGTCATATGGCTATTCTATTTAGTGATATGTGTGGAATTCTTCTATATAGTTATTCTATTTAAGTATTTTTATTTCCCAAGTTACCTTTATATGTTATATGTTGCTTTCTATGGGCTTGTGGTGATCTTTTGGTTACAAAAAGGGTAAGCAATGAGCTTATATTCATTGAAGTATATTTACCACTTCTTAAAGGTGAAAATTTTTACTTTATAATAAAGTATTCATGGTTTTCATGTTATCCCAAGACTAATAGTTTTATTTCTTTATATATCCCTTACTGGGCTTTTTATGATCATCCCAAGTTTTGAAAAAAAATTCATAGGACATAAAGAAGAATATAGTCAAGGATAGTATCAAGGAAAAGTTATGTTGTTAAAACATGAAACGGTGTCATATTTTGTTTTAATGAGTTTTTGTTTTATGAAAAAAAATGATTAGTGAGTAGAAGTGTCTACTTGCAATATTCAATATGTTATTTATAATTTATTACCTAATTCTCTAAAGCTATAAGCATGAAAAGTTCCTCGATGTGAATTAAAGTAAAATTATCGACTTATCTCAAGATTAAGTAATGTTTAAGGTTGTAGACTTATAGTTTTTGGAATAATTACCAAGTGTTTTTATGGGATGTGAAATTTTCCTTGGTGGATATAGGTAAAATAGATGTTTATTAGGTGATGTGATATGCTTGACCATGGGTTTTTGGGCCTGATCAGGTTTTTATAGGATAATAATCATGTCTTAGAATGAGATTAATGTGTGTTTTTACCTAATGAATGTTAGTGAGTGTCATGGGTGTCATTCCTATGATCTAATATTAGTATATCATTATAGATACCCATAGTTTTCATATATAAATATTACATATTATGATATTAATATTCAATACATATTATTATGATCCATTCCATAACCATAAAAGTTTAATTTCATTAGAAACATGGATACATAAATAATTAGTTCGAAAAATATCTACATCATCTCCCATATATTTCATAATAACTATCACACCTCTCAAACACATCATACATAAATAATTTCTTCCTATCCTGTGAAAAAGAAAAAATAATGGATAGTGAGCTCATATTCTCCATATCGATAAACAAGGGAGATTTCAATGATTAATTAAAAATAACCTGATCACAAAGGGTATGGGGACATGAGATTAACCTTTGAAAATCATAAAAAAAAGAATTTCTATTATAAAAATGATTCATTGAATAAATATTAGTAGTTAGGAATCAAAAATATATCGAATAACATAATCTATGGGAACATAATATTGACAAAATATCTTTTCATTAGAGAGTGGAATAAGTATAGCCTAACCATAAGAATTGAAAAATTATGTCATGAATACCCACTAAGACATTAATAACATGTTAGGATTGGGAAAATTTACCATGTACTTTCTTAAATATTGGGATAACCTCCCTTATACCTTCTTTTAGGATTGATATAACCTCATATATACCCACTTCCAAGCATCAGATAACCTCATGTGTTCCCTTTTTAGGCATGGGATAACATCCCATGTACAATTTGAGCTCATGGAATAGTAATAATTAATAAATTCATTATAGGGATATATAATTATGGTCTCACCTATTATATAATAATTAATACAATCATATGTATGTCACAAGAACATTAATATTTAATCATAACTTATCTATTAGAAAAGAAAAATAATTTCATCAATAACTCATCATTATAACCCTAAACCATATAGAGAAATACTAATGATGTTATCATTATATTAATCCCTCAGTTAAGAATAAGTAATATCAAATTATCTCATCATAGATTAAAATTTACATTTAAATATCATGGGAATATTTTTTGAGGAAAATATCATATTCATTTTAAATTAAAATATTTAAATTAAAAAAATACCAAATGATAAATAAAACATTCCATTTGATAATAAACTTTTATATATATAATTTATTATTTAAATCATTTTTTATTCATGATATAATGAAATTTCATTCATACCGTATATTTTAAAATAATGATTCCTTTCACATTAGTGCTAAAAATAGAAATGTCCCTCATTCGGAAAATGAATGAAAAAGATTCCATTTAAAAAAATTAGAAAATTCAATAATGGGTGAAATTTTCTTTAAAAATAATTGAATAAAATTTAGAACATTTTTTAAGACATTTTAATAAATCATGGATATGAATGAAAAAAGGATTTTTTACTATAGACAAAAAATAAAGTATTTTCCCATAAAAATATTTTTTCAGTCTCTTGAGTACATAAAGTGATGAAATTGAAATTTAATCATGTATTCTCAATAAATAACAACAAGAGAAGAAAATTAAAGTTATTAGAAATTAAAGGATTATATGATTTTTTTTCAATGGAAATTTAGGCTTAAATAATCACTGTTAAAATGTTATTGAAACAAAAAAATCTTACTTTAAGTTGTACTCTCTTCAAAGGTGCTCTAACCTCGTTTATAACAAAACTAAATTTATTATAGTTATATTGAATATTAATGTACATATATATAATATCATATATAATTCATTTATAACATTTAACACCCCACTATTAATAATTTGGTATTAAGATCTTTATTTATGGGTGTTAACTGTTTCATTTTTCATTTGAATTTTTATTCAGTGGTTCTGGTCCTTTTACTTTGATCATAGTTCCATAATATCCTAAATGTTATTTAGGATATAAATATCATATATATATATATATATATTATTTAATTTTAATCATCATTAAGTGGTATAGATATAAAAATTAATGACATCATTCATGGAGACGGTGGTTGTACATACGCATGAATGTTCTTTTTAAATTTTGATGAATGGAATGAAAATAATGTGAATAATAATTCACCTTTAAAAATAATTATTATGTTATATATATCATATATATTTATAAAATCTTTCCTTATTATAATCCACATAAAATAGAAATGAGAAACAAATTACATCACTTAGTGGAGGTAGTAGTCCACATGTACGCACGAGCGACAATATAATTTTACAACATATTGTAAAAAGGTGTATTTTGGTCATTAAATAATCATAATAATAATCTATTATATTTAATACATTAATTAATTATTTTAGAATGGATACCATGGATTTATATGAGTTTGAATAATAAATAAAATTGAAAATGTTTGGTTAAGAGTTATACCACTTCATTAAAAAGCCACTTTTGGATTACACCATAGGCCTTGAATGGATGGTCTTTTGGAATCACCAGGAGAACTAGCAAGTGGTTAAGTAGTCTAGGAAGGTATTATGGTTTCTCATGGTTTGTCTATAAGGCTTAAAATGTATGAGTAAGTTTTGAGAAGTGATTTCCTTTTATATATGAGGGGAGGGACACTCTTGGAATTACTCAAAGTGTTAAATCAATGTAAATTAATACTCATAAAAAATAATCCAAATTTATAAAATTAAATGATAAGAATATAATGAATTTAAATATTATTATCCAAAAAATTATGACATGTTATGTGATGTTTTTACCATTATCTCGTAGTTTTATCCCCCCCCCATTAACCCTTTTGACAATTACCACAATATTAGAGTTTTCGGCAATTTAAGGGGAAATAATGTTACATAAAGGAATATGTGACCCATAAATGGACCACGGATGATATGTTAAACCAAATCCCAAAAAAAATCTGATAATAGGGTTTTTATGAATATTGAATTATTTAATACAACAATTTTTATTATAAAATATAATGAATGTCATTTTTTGAACTACTCATTTACTTTGACATTAAATTCATCATGATAGTTATGTAATTCAAATATAAACCTCCCAAAAAACCCTAATAGGTTATATTTGTTTAAATAATTATTTTAATATAATAATTCATCAAAATTTATTTACTTTTAATATTTTTAAAATCATTTATTTTATTTTATTTTATTAATTGAATAAATAATGTGTTAGTGTTTAATAAATAAGGTAATTATTCAATCACTAAAAATTATTTATAATTATTTATGATATAAAAAAATTAATTTATATTTAAAATAAACATTTACCATGGAAATAATCACATTTTTATCATTATGATTATATTTTAGAGATACTAAATTCAAGATAGTGACATTTTGTATTTCTTATTTTATTAAAATAATTTAAAGGTCATAATCAATGAAAAATGGAACCAAGTTCCCATGTATTTTAGATAGTGATTTAAATTTCCAAAATTGACTCATATAATAAGATAAAGAAATGTGTTATAGAAATTTTAATTCCTAATCCCAATTTTTAACCCATTTTTACCCATTTTACAATTATCATGGTGACAAATATTTTTAAAGTTACTATTTATAATGAACAAAAATAAATGGGGAATAATTATTAAATTTAACTCTCTTAATTAAAAAAAAATATAATCCATTTTTCATGATTCAGTTTATATATGTGATAGAATTTAATTTAATACCTAACCTAAAAAATTGATGAAAAGTACTTTTCCATGGAAAAATGTTTTCTCAAGTATAAAATGTTTTTATATAAAAACCCAACATAAAATTAATTCCAATTAAAATGATTATATTTTTCATAATATAAATGAACTATTATAAGTTTTAAACCCATTTTAAACAAAATTGATCATTTTAAATTCCTTAAATGATAATACAACTTTATATTGAAAACAATATTTTTTTATCCGTTGAAAAATCTTTCTTTTAAGAAAATTATCAAAAATTTACTCTTATAAAATTGTGAAAATATAATTTCCAAAATTATATTAATTTAATAAATTAAATTTTCAAAATATGATAGAAATTAATTATATTATTCTCTCATAAAAATAAATAAAAACAATTTTTTGTAAAAAAAATTATGCATATAATAACTTTTCTAAAAAATTAAGTAGTTGTATATTTTATTCATCTAAAAATAAAAAAAATTATAAAAAAATTTATTCCTATTTATTTCTAAAAATTCATATAATGAATATTATAGTATAATATAATATAGTTCATTTTGAATTATGTTTGTGTGTATGTAAAATTTTCAAAGAAATTTAATTTTTTTAAAAAGTATATTATAAAATATCTATGTGTTATATTCTACCCCCCCCCCCCAAATGAATTTCTCCATAAAAATTATATCACTATGATATAGAAAAATTAGGATATATCCATTTCATCACATCTACTCATTCCCATGTATCTTCTTTAAAATTATTATTCCTCTAATGATCATTAAGAAAGTTAGTTGTCTTATTCCATAACACTTTATCTCTATGATCCAAGATTTAGTCTAGTTGTTATTTGTTAGAAATATACTTCTCTAGTGGTATAGCCTTTTGGTTACATAAATTTGAAGAATCTTGTATGTAATTGCATGGAAGAGATACATGGATCACATCATGAACTTGAAATATATTTGGTGGAAGAACCAAGTGACATGATACTATCCCTACCCGATCAAGAATATCAACATGAAAAATATAACTAGGAGTTAGAATTCCATTCTTTTTGAATCTCACATATTTATTCCATGGAGAAATTCATCGAAATACATTATCACCAACTTCAAAATCCATATTTGGCTGAAAACTACCAGCATAACTTTTTTATCAACTATAAGATACCCTAATGTGATGATGAATGACTCTAGAATTCGTCTCTATTTACTTTTCTAGACGAGGTCCAAATAGCTTTATTTGTCCAATATAACCCTAGAACATTTGATTTTTATTCCTATTTAAATTTATTAATTTATAATGAGTCATCCAAATGAAAAAATAAATGCTATTATTGTAAGAAAAAATTATTATAGGAAGTTTTTAGCTCGAACCCAATTTTAAATCCATATATTAATACCTCGATATGTCCTCTAGTTCTTGAAAGGTTATATTATATTGATAATCTTTCTAAGGATGATAAGAAGTACAGAAACAAAACTCTAAATCTAGGTATCTTTGAATACATATCCAGGACATTGATAAAAACATGTATCCCAATTATATAATATAGAATATGGTAACAAATTCTACCTTACCCCTTCCTTAATGTATATTATAGAATTATGATCAAGAGAAAAAATTTATTTAACAATAATGAAGTGTGATGTCTTTATAAAGAGATTGAATACAACCCAAATATCATTATATCCCTTAGAATTTTTTTAGAGTTTGACAACAAAATTCATGTTAATGTTTTCCTATATCCATTGTGGTATGGGTATTGGTTATAAATACCCTTAAAATAACATCTCTAATCCTTATCTTGTTAACACACTAAGCATCAAAATACATACTCTTTGATATCTTTAATCATTTTTTTCCATCAGAAAAACAATTTTACATTTCTATATATCATCATACATACACTATGAGCATCATACAACATATCCTTCATCAAATATAGTATAGATGGGTCATATAAATGGTTCTTAAACCTTATCAGTCCCTCTCAATCATGGATAAAATCAAGAAAATATTTGAACTTATTTTTCATCTCTACATCTCCCATTTGCACCTCTTTAATGTTCGCATGGATAGATAGTTGAAAACTCATTTGTTAAAGATAGGTTTTATCAAATCCATTAAATATTTCTATATCTATCCTTTAGAAATAAAAAAATATCATATCTTTTGGGATTCTCATCATAGATAATCCATCATGATCCTTTTGACTTAGAATACCATCAACCTTGTTCAATTTCTTAGGGTGGTATTATGTTGTGTAGTAATTATATTTAATCAAATCCAACCGTATTCACTAGAAAATTTTTATATATTTATGTGTAATTATATATTTTAAATTTTTATGATCATTATATATATCACACTTTTCTCTAAAACTATAATGACTCTAAATGAGTAATACAAAAATTACTGAAGCCAGCTCCAAATCATGTGTTGGGTAAATTTTTTCATCGACTGTGGATTATATTTTATATTAAGCTATTGCCATATCATTTTGCATGATGATGAATCCCAATCCTTTCATCGATGATTCGTTATAGATCACAAACCCTTTTTTTATTGCAAGGTAACGTAAGTATAGGTGTGATGATTATCCTTATATTCATTCTAATTAAATTTTCCTTACACTCATCAATCTAATGGATATTGGAACCCTTCTATGTTAACATGGTGATTGGATTAGACACCAATGATAAATTCACCAAAAAGATTTGATAATATCTACCAAAACCAAGAAAACTATATATATTAATCATATTGGTTGGTCGGGGAAATCATTCAAAAACTTATGACATTGATGGATCCATTGTTATACCCTCCTGCGATATTATATGACTGAAAAATGAAAACTTTTGTATGAAAAAATCATAAATGGTATATTTTTCATAGAACATATCATTTCTAAGTGTCCTTAGAATAGTCCTCAAATAATCATCGTTCTCATACATCTACTTTGATTATATAATTATATCATCTATAAATATTACAAATGATCAATCAAGATAACATGTAAAGTCTGTATTTATTACATCCATGAATATATTAGGGTAATTATTATGACCAAATGGAATCACTAAAAATTCATAGTTTCCATGCCTCATATTGAATTCTGTATTTGGTATGTCTTCACTTTTGATAGTAAACTGGTAGTATTTAGATCAAAGGTAAATTTGGTAAAAATATTGATCTCCAAATAATTGATCAAAAAATAACCAATATAAAGTTGATGATACTTATTAAATATTAGGGTAATGTAATGTTTGACAAAATAAATGTAAAGTTGTATTGAATCATATTTTATCTTAAAAAAAGAAAAGGTTATCCCCAATGTGATTGACAAGTCTAAATGAATCAACAATCAAAATTCTCCTAGAGTTGCTTCTTCAATTCCTATTACTTAATTTAGGCCATTCTATATAGATTCTTTGAAATTTGTATAATACAAGGTATTAGTTCTACTATAAACTCAATTTTATGATTTATAGGAATACTAGGAAATTATTTTTGAAAAATATCAAAAAAAGCTTTTAAAATAGGTATATCTATGATATTTATTTTCAGTGTAACCATATGAGATAAACACTTCATTTGAATAGAAATTAAAACCCCTAAAATGGATGTAATTCTCATCACAAGTTCATATTTTTTTATCACAATTAAATAGGGTCATGGGATAGTTTAGAATATAAAACGCGGCTTCCCTTCCTCACAAATTGATGTTGGATTTATGAAAATAAATTTTATCCATTCTTAATATAACATTAAATTCAAATAGAGGGAGAAGGATAAGATTTACAGGAAGTACATTCAAACAATCATAAATGGTTTAAGAACCACATACATGTCATGTGATCATTTTACCACATGATATTTTCACTACTAATTCCACATCTTGTGATAGATTTGGTATTGTGATTCCATTAGAAAAATTTTCATATATAAAAGATTTGGTAGATTCAGAATCATGTAAGACATTATCAGTTCTAGAGTGGATATTATGTGTACATACCCCACATTAGTAACAGTGATCACATGATGTTTTCCTTTGTATCTATACTTAAGATATTTCTAACATTGAACATCATAATTATCCTTTATATTTGAGAAATAGTGAGAAAAGTTCATATAATCCTTTTATTTGAAATACTTGAGTGTGGGTGGTGCTTTTGTGTTTATTTTTCTCCATCACTAGTTAACTTATACCCATTAAATCAACATTTTATTTCTAAATAACCTTATTTTCCACACATAAATAATTTAATATTCCTATTAAGATAATTTAATCCTCATCTCCTTCTATAATTATAGTATAAGGGAAGGCTCATCATCTTCCATCAAGTATTTTTATTGTTACAATTTCTTTTGAGTTCCATAATTATTTTATTATCAAAACCATGAGATTTATGGGTAACACCACTATCTATTTCCACATTTACAGCACATCGAGCAAATTATTTATAGATCTTAAATTATAATATATATAAATATAGTCATAGAAATGGTTTTAAGCCACTGTAGAATGGGTCAACCTTATATTCAGGTTGAATGAAAATATAATAATCATACGTCTTATATCTTGTAAAATTATCCTCATGTGTACTTATGGATTCATTATCCTTTTTTTAACTTGAGATATTTATTCTGTAACACCCGAGACTTTTATGTTATATAAATCATCAAAGGAATCTTTTCTACACAACACTTGCTTGGCTTGCATTACACGAAATCGTGACCTTCCTTGATAGCTTGCGTCGTAATCAATACCGAGTTTCACTAAACAATGATATGCTATTAAAATATTATTGAAACTAGCCATTATGAATAGTAATAACCACTTTTTGAAATTTTATAAATTTTATTTTTCAAAATGTACTTCATTTTTGGATTCGAAATATCGAAATTAGCCTAGGATGAAATTTTGGTATTTTTCTGAAAACTTTCAATTTTTGATGAATAGTGAAACCACTAAGTGGTAGTTAAAAAACTGAATTTTTCATAAAACTTAATTTTACCGCTTCTGTGAGTGGAATTTCGAAAATCCGAGAGACACGGTTGATGTCAGTAAGTAAAATGTGGTTCAATGAGATGAAAATAATTTTTTGGTGAATAGTAACTTTTTACTTTTTTTACCACGGTTAAAAGAAAATAGGGTAATTAAGGGTAAAAATGATATTATTATTACCCTAACACATGTCCTAATTCTATTGGATAAGTGTAATTCGACCAAAAACAAACTTAGGAATAAAATATGGCTATTTAGTCCCACTTGAATTATATTAGGACATTTATTATTAATTTATTTAAAGAAGGGTTAAAATAGTTAAAATCAAAGTTTAATAAGTAAATAATTTTTATTATGGGGTTATACATAAGATAAATTAGACTATAAATATTCATTATAAATCTAAAAAGATTTCCTACATAATGGTATTTTATTTGTAATTTTTAGACATTAAATAATTTAATTTATTTATGACACAACGATGATGCAGTAATTATCTTATTAATGAAATATTGACATAATTGATGTTATAAATACCTAAATAAATATAATTTGATACTTTTTATGAATTCAACTAATTTTCTAGGTTAATATAACATGTTAGTATTTATTTAATTAACTTTGTTCGAACTTATCATTCTGTTATGATTTTCACAAAAATCAATTACTAAATAGTGTCAAAATTGACATAAAATAGTTTTTAAAACAAATATTATATTATTAATTGTTATTTTATTCCTAAAAATCTAAGGTTCGGAAAAATGACTTAGATAAGGTTATATATATTAATAATAAACAACTTGGGGTTTGTTTGGCTTGATATAGTAAGTTTATTAACCTTATATTATAAGAACACAAGAAGACACGGTAAAAGTAAAATTATTTAACTTAATGTTAAATCTACATGATAAGGTTAAAATAGGAACCTAAACTTATCTAAATTCTATTGTATGAGAGGATTTCCACCCATCACCGCCTTAGCCTTGAAATAAATCAATTTGGAGCTATTTAAAACCGAAATTGACTTTATAATAAAATAATATTTTTAGTTACTCCAAAGGTGCCCCTCTCCTCCCTTTTAAAAGGGCACCTCCTCCCCCTCTTCCTCACACCACTTTGAGCCTTCAAGCTCGGCCAAACCCTGCCACTTTCTCCTATACGCTTCCCTAGAGACATCCTAGAGGTCCTGGTATTCTTCAAAGACTAATTTTAGTGCCCTAAAAGGAGGTCTCAAAGAAGCACTTCAAAGAAGAGGTAATGTCTGTTACCGATTCTTTCATCTTTATTTCTTCTTCCACTTCTTCTTATTTAGTTGTTTCATTATGAAGTAATAACATCAGTGTGACTCATATACTGATATGTTATTATAAGTATGAAACAATCCTATTTCACCATCTATCCATCCTATGGAAAAAGAAATCACCGCGCGTGCGTACGTACGGAATACCGTCTCCACGCCGTGGTGTAATCTATTTTCCACCACCACCTTACTTGGATGGGTATAATGGTGTAAATAATGACTATATATGACTATTATAAAGTGATACTGATTTTGAAATAGTATACATACACTCCAATACAATTCCACGATCATAGGAACGATATCATCACTCGTGCGTACGTACGGAATACCGTCTCTACGATGTGATGCGACTCGTTCTACATGATCTTCATTTCATAATGATTATATAAATGGATTGAATGAATTAATATGACATATATTACACTAATACCATTCTGGAAATGAGGTATCTATAACCTAAAGAGAAGAATAAGAATTTATTCGACAAAACACGCATAAGAACAAAAAGTTATAAACACCCGAACAACAAGTAGCAATGAAATATTACTACTAAGAAGCTAAGAATATGACCATATATGATATCATAAAAATAATTATGATTCTGTAATAAGTCAATAACATTATTTAAATCATTATACAGGAGGTTCGGACACGTACAAAGCATATCGGACCTAAGGTAAGGGAAATATCACAATCTCATTTTTATCCGAGATTGTTTATACTTTGGTATTTACTGGGATGTATTTTATCATCCACATCCACGTTTCCTCAATATGTAATATTATTTCCATCCACCTACAATTTTTTAAATCCAATTTCACCCTTCGGTGAGTTTTTAGTAAAGGATATGAAAGGAATCTTTTGTCGTTTTTCGTATGAGGTACTTTTTGACTTTTCCGACAAAGTACGAAGAATGTTTTTTTAACTTATATGGCATAAATGGATTTTTAAAACATTATTTCCAAGAAGATTCCTTTATAATTTTTCAAGTTTATTTTTAATCAAATTCTTTTAGTTTAGAATTGTACGACATGTTAAGAAAGGAAAAGTGTTTTTGAAGTATAAAGGATAATTTCCTCAAGAATGGAGTTTCAAAAGTTTTATCAAAATTATTTTCCATATAAGATAATATAGGGTTCTATTTGTATCCCTATTATTACATGAATTTGATTATGTTGTGATGGAAATATTTTTATGAATTCCTTTATCTTATATGAATTGTTTTATGATGTCACGATGTTTAAGATTCCCATTTTTATTACATGGGTTATGCTATGATGTATGGTTTATGATTTTGTGGAACACATAAGAATGGTATCATTATGAGATGGGTGGGACCTATATCTCCCTCCAATTCATTGGGTAAAGATTTTATATCTCATGAGATAGACATGGCTGGAACGGTAGGTTATACCGGTTCAGTGAAGCAGGACTGAAACGAGGGTAACTCGGTTCAGAAATGGACTTTGTACACTAAGATAGTCTTGGAAATGAGTCTTGACTAATAAGAAATGATTCTCTATTATTATGTGTGTATTCCACAAAGTTTCATGTTCTAAGTTATGATTATTGAGATTTCATTTCACTACTATGATTTATCCCATGTTATGAAATTATGATCTCTTTTGCAGGTTAAGATTTCCAAAAGTTATGTCCTTATGTATATGATGTGATTGATATTTCTTTTGTTTACCCTTACTGAGCATTTGAGCTCACCCTTTTGTATGTTTTATTTCCCCAGGTCAGGAAGAAGGTTATTAAGTAGAATATGCCAAAAATGGACTCTAGATATGATGAAATAAATGGGAGGCAAAGTAGATGCTTTATGAACCAGTTGTTTATGTTTCCCAGTTTCTAAAGACACTATACCTATACGGTCCTTTCTTGGTTTTGTTATATGTTGTAATAAGTGTGCTTCAATTCTGAAGTAATAACAATGTATGTAAAGTATGGGTCGTTATAGTTGGTATCAGAGGAAAGGTATAGTCAACCTTTGGAAACTAGGATGTGAAAGCCTTAGTAAGAACCCTAAGGATAATTCTAAGCATATAACACAATCTTAGTGTTTTAGAAATGGCCATGAATAACCTAGGATAATACCTTAAGTGTAAAATTTTATTCTTGATTATGTGGTTTTCCTATTATAATTAGTTTTGCTCACACTATTCTTCTTGGTTTTATTCAATGGCTGGAACCCGAAGGAACCGTGTTAATGCGGAATGTGACGGGCAATGCAATGATTGTCCCCCTGAGCAACCAAACGTTATGGGAGCTAGAATGCAAAATCTTGTAGCCATGCTCACACAACTTTCTCAAGCTATGAATCATGCAGGACTTCCAAACGAGCAAAGGAAGGAGCAACATTCTGTTGAATCCTTTATGAGATAGCATCCACCTTCATTCAGCAGGTCTACTGATCCATTAGTTGCTGAACAATGGATTAGTACTACTAAAAAGATATTTTCAGTTCTTCAATGTTCTGAGCATGATAAAGTTATCTTAGCAGTGTATCGTTTGGAAGGTGATGCTGATCAATGGTGGAATCTTATTAAGAATACAAGTCAAAGGGATGAAATTGAGTCCATGGAATGGGACGAGTTCAAGAACTTATTTTTCAATAAGTACTTCCCTCGTATTCTCCGAACAAAGATGGAGAAAGAGTTTCTTGAACTGAAGCAAAAGGATGATGAATCTATTGGAACTTATGAAGAAAATTTTACAAGACTTGCAAGGTATGCTTCTGGTATTATTATCCAACCTGAGAGTAAGATTGATCGATTCTTTAGTGGCTTAAAACCAAGTCTTCGAAGGGCCTTATCCATAAGGGACTTCAATAGCTACGAAGAAATCGTTCGATGTGCTCTCAAAGTCGAGATGGAGATTGGAGTAACCCATCAGTCATATGGGTTTGATAAGAAGAGGAAAATGGAATTCAAAGGAAAATCTAAAGAGCACACTGAAAAGAAGATGAGCTTTCCCTTATGCTCAAAGTGTGGAAAGAAACATGGAGGGAGTTGTCTTAAAGGGACAAGTAAATGTTTCAAATGTGGAAAGGAAGGTCATCGTGCATTTGAATGCCGCGATGATGGGAAGAAGATGTCTAATGATGCAAACAAAGGAAGGGATACACAGAATGAACCTACTACACTTCAATGTTTCAAGTGCAAGGAGATGGGACATTATGCCAATAAATTCCCTAATCCAAGGGTTGGTGATGATGGTCGACGTCAACAAACTCTTAAGGCTAAAGACAAAGGAAAGTCACATGAAATTTCTATCAGCGATGTGGAGTACGATAACGATGTGGTGAAAGGTACACTTACCATCCACTCTAAAGTAGCAAATGTTTTATTTGATTCTGGATCCACCCACTCCTTTATTTCTAAAGAATTTTCTAAGGGTATCACTGTATTACCTCAAAAATTAGATTTTGAGTTAGCTGTGACAACACCTAATGGAACAACAGTCGCATCAAAAGTTTATAATTCTTCTCCGATTGAAGTTTGTGGGAAAGTGCTTGCTGCAAACCTTGTGATCCTTCCTATAGTGGAATTTTATTTGATTATTGGCATGGATTGGCTTTCTCTACATGGAGCTCATATCAATTTCCAAATAAGGGAAGTCACATTTCATATTCCATATCAATCTATGATCGTCTATCGATGCAAGGATGAACATAACCTTCCAGTGGAAATTTCTTCCATTTTATGGGTATTGATTCCAATAAATGAAGGTTATTTATCTCAAATGGTTGGTGAGAAACTCACGATTAAGAATATGCCCATTGTACGGGAGTTTGATGATGTCTTTCCGGAGGAATTACTGGGTCTTCCACCGAATCGTGAAGTTGAGTTTTCAATAGAACTCGTACCGGGTGCTTTGCCTATTTCAAAGACACCTTATAGAATGGACCCAATTGAGTTGCAGGAATTGAAGAAGAAACTCCAAGAGAATCTTGATAAGGGGTTAATATGCCCCAGTGCGTCACCTTGGGGATCACATGTTCTGTTTGTTAAGAAGAAAGATGGATCAATGAGACTCTGCATTGATTATCGAGAACTTAACAAGATCACTATCAAGAACAAATATCCTCTCCCACGCATTGATGACCTATTTGACCAACTACACGGAACTAAATACTTTTCCAAGATTGATCTTCATTCAGGGTATCATCAATTAAGGGTCAAAAGGGAGGATATACCAAAGACGTCTTTCCGTACAAGGTATGGACACTATGAATTTATAGTGATTCCATTTGGTCTTACTAATGCCCCTGCTATCTTCATGGATCTAATGAATAAAGTCTTTAGAGACTATCTTGATCATTTTGTGGTAGTCTTTATAGACGATATTCTTGTCTATTCATAGAGAAAGGAATAACATGAAGATCACTTGAGAATTATATTGAATACCCTGAGAAAGGAGAAGCTTTATGCCAAATTTACCAAGTGTGAATTTTGGCTTCAAAAAGTTTCATTTTTGGGTCACGTAATCTCAAAAGAGGGGATATCTGTGGATCCAGAAAAAACAGAGGTTATCGAAAGATGGTCGAGACCAACAACAGTAACTGAGATCTGAAGTTTTCTTGGTTTGGCTGGATATTATCGACGTTTTGTGAAAGATTTTTCACGATTATCTAATCCACTCACCAAGTTGACTTGGAAAGGAGTTAAGTTTGTTTGGATGGAGGAATGTGAAGATAATTTCAAGGAGTTGAAAAGAAGGTTATCCAGTGCACCTGTGCTCACACTGCCTTGTAGTGGAGAAAGGTTTGTGATCTATAGTGATGCATCCAAGAAGGGATTGGGGTGTGTTCTTATGCAAAATGATATGGTGATAGCTAATGCCTCACGACAGTTGAAAATACATGAGAAAAATTACCCAACTCATGATTTGGAGTTAGCTACGGTAATCTTTGCATCAAATATTTGGAGGCATTACCTTTATGGTGAAAGGTGTGATATTTATACTGATCATAAAAGTTTAAAGTATATTTTCACACAAAAGGATCTGAATATGCGTCAAAGAAGATGGTTGGAGCTGATTAAGGATTATGAATGCTCAATCCATTACCACCCTGGGAAAGCAAACAAGGTGGCAGATGCATTAAGTTGACAAGACCATGCCAGTTTATCCATGATGAGGATTACAAAATATCCAATATTTATGGATTTACAAAGGATGGATCTTGGAATTATAATGGAAGGGGAAAAATCTTATCTTTCTCAAAAGAATGTTCAACCATCTATACATGTGAAGATTAAAGAGGCACAGAAAGAAGATGTCGAGTTACAAAAGAAGGTGAGAAATGTTCCTGAATTCAACCTTGATTGTGATGGGATAATAAAGTTCAGGAATCGGGTTTTTGTTCCTCCCATCCCGGAATTAAAGAAGGAACTGCTGGATGAGGCTCATAGTTCTTCATTCTCTATTCATCCTGGAAGCACGAAGATGTATAGGGACCTGAAAGAGTACTTCTGGTGGGATGGCATGAAAAGAGATGTTGCTAAATATTTCTCTCGATGCTTGGTTTTTCAACAAGTTAAAGCTGAGGGACAGAAGTCTAAGGGGATGTTACAACCATTACCCATACCTGAGTGGAAATGGGAAAACATCACTATGGACTTTGTCACAGGACTTCCTAAAACATCCAAAGGCAATAATGCTATCTGGGTCATAGTTGATTGTCTTACAAAGTCTGCACACTTCATTGCTATTAGAGAGGATTTATCTCTGGATCAACTTGCCAGGATATATGTAAAGGAAGTGGTAAGATTTCATGGAGTACCACTTTCTATTATATCTGATCGGGATCCAAGATTTACCTCGAATTTCTGGAGAAGTCTTCAGCATACTCTGTATACAGAGTTGAGTTTCAGCACTGCTTATCATCCTCAGACAGATGGTCAGTCTGAGAGAACAATTCAAACCCTAGAAGATATGTTGAGAGCTTGCTCTATGGATTTAAAAGGTGGTTGGGATCAACACCTACCTTTGGTGGAATTTTCTTATAATAATAGCTTTCACTCCAGTATTCAGATGGCTCCTTATGAAGCTCTCTATGGAAAGAAATGCAGGACTCCAACTTGATGGGATGAAGTTGGGGAAAGAAAGCTATTAGGAACTGATCTCGTTGATGAAATGGCAGAAAAGGTCAGATCTATTCAACAACACATAAGAGCAGCTCAAAGTCGACAGAAAAGTTATGCCGACAACCGAAGAAAAGACCTAGAGTTTGAAGTGGGTGATAAAGTGTTCTTACGAATATCTACCTGGAAGAGGGTTATGAGATTTGGAAAGAAGGGGAAGTTGAGCCCTAGATATATCGGTCCTTTCGAAATACTGGATCGTGTTGGGAAGGTAGCTTACTGATTGGCGCTTCCACCGAATCTCTCTCAAGTTCACGATGTGTTCCATGTATCTCTCCTGAGAAAGTACATACCTAATCCTTCACATGTACTCAGCTCAGAAGTTGTACCGCTGGAGCAAGATCTTTCTTATGAAGAACAACCGATAGAGATTCTGGATCGTAGCGAAAAATTCCTAAGAAACAAGACCACTCGATTGGTGAAAGTTTTATGGAGGAACCACCAATTAGAAGAAGCTACATGGGAGCTTGAGGATATTATGAGGGATAGGTATCCTCATCTGTTTGTTACAAAGTGATGAATTTTGAGGGCGAAATTCATTTTAAGGGGGGTAGAATGTAACACCCGAAACTTTTATGTTATATAAATCATCAAAGGAATCTTTTCTACACAACACTTGCTTGGCTTGCTTTACACGAAATCGCGACCTTCCTCGATAGCTTGCGTCGTACGCAATACTGAGTTTCACTAAACAATGATATGCTATTAAAATATTACTGAAACTAGCCGTTATGAATAGTAATAACCACTTTTTGAAATTTTATAAATTTTATTTTTCAAAATGGGCTTCATTTTTGGATTCGGAATATCGAAATTATCCTAGGGTGAAATTTTGGTATTTTTCTGAAAACTTTCAATTTTTGATGAATAGTGAAACCACTAAGTGGTAGTTAAAAAACTGAATTTTTCATAAAACTTAATTTTACCGCTTCTTTGAGTGGAATTTCGAAAATCCTAGAGACACAGTTGATGTCAGTAAGTAAAATGTGATTCAATAAGATGAAAATAATTTTTTGGTGAATAGTAACTTTTTACTTTTTTTTACCACGGTTAAAAGAAAATAGGGTAATTAAGGGTAAAAATGATATTATTATTACCCTAACACATGTCCTAATTCTATTGGATAAGTTTAATTCGACCAAAAACAAACTTAGGAATAAAATATGACCATTTAGGCCCACTTGGATTAGATTAGGACATTTATTATTAATTTATTTAAAGAAGGGTTAAAATAGTTAAAATCAAAGTTTAATAAGTAAATCATTTTTAATATGGGGTTATACATAATATAAATTATACTATAAATATTCATTATAAAGATAAAAATATTTCCTACATAATGGTATTTTATTTGTAATTTTTAGACATTAAATAATTTAATTTATTTATGACACAACGATGTTGCAGTAATTATCTTATTAATGAAATATTGACATAATTCATGTTATAAATACCCAAATAAATATAATTTGAGACTTTTTATGAATTCTACTAATTTTATAGGTTAATATGACATGTTAGTATTGATTTAATTAACTTTTTTCGAAATTATCATTCTGTTATGATTTTCACAAAAATCAATTACTAAATAGTGTCAAAATTGACATAAAATAGTTTTTAAAACAAATATTATATTATTAATTGTTATTTTATTCCTAAAAATCTAAAGTTCGGCCAAATGACTTAGATAAGGTTATATATATTAATAATAAACAACTTGGGTTCGTTTGGCTTGATATAGTAAGTTTATTAACCTTATAGTATAAGAACACAAGAAGACACGGTAAAAGTAAAATTATTTAACTTAATGTTAAATCTACATGATAAGGTTAAAATAGGAACCTAAACTTTTCTAAATTATATTGGATGAGAGTATTTAGACCCATCCCCACCTTAGCCTCTAAATAAATCAATTTGGAGCTATTTAAAACCAAAATTGACTTTATAATAAAATAATATTTTTAGTTATTCCAAAGGTGCCCCTCTCCTCCCTTATAAAAGGGCACCTCCTCCCCCTCTTCCTCACACCAATTTGAGCCTTCAATATCGGCCAACCCCTGCCAATTTCTCCTCTCCACTTCCCTAGAGACATCCTAGAGGTCCTGGTATTCTTAAAAGAAAAATTTTAGTGCCCTAAAAGGAGGTCTCAAAGAAGCACTTCAAAGAAGAGGTAATGTCCGTTACCGATTCTTTCATCTTTATTTCTTCTTCCACTTCTTCTTATTTAGTTGTTTCATTATGAAGTAATAACATCAGTATCACTCATATACTGATATGTTATTATAAGTATGAAACAACCCTATTTCACCATCTATCCATCCTACGGAAAAAGAAATCACCGCGCGTGCGTACGTACGGAATACCGTCTCCACGGCGTGGTGTAATCTATTTTCCACCACCACCTTACTTGGATGGGTATAATGGTGTAAATAATGACTATATATGACTATTATAAAGTGATACTGATTCTTAAATAGTATACATACACTCCAATACAATTCCACGATCATAGGAACGATATCATCACTCGTGCGTACGTACGGAATACCGTCTCCACGATGTGATGCGACTCGTTCTACATGATCTTCATTTCATAATGATTATATAAATGAATTGAATTAATGAATATGACATATATTACACTAATACCATTCTTGAAATGAGGTATCTATAACCTAAAGAGAAGAATAATTATTTATTCGACAAAACACGCATAAGAACAAAAAGTTATAAACACCCGAACAACAAGTAGCAATGAAATATTACTACTAAGAAGCTAAGAATATGACCATATATGATATCATAAAAATAAGTATGATTCTGTAATAAGTCAATAACATTATTTAAATCATTATACAGGAGGTTGGACACGTACAAAGCATATCGGACCTAAGGTAAGGGAAATATCACAATCTCATTTTTATCCGAGATTGTTTATACTTTGGTATTTACTGGGGTGTATTTTATCATCCACATCCATGTTTCCTCAATATGTAATATTATTTCCATACAACTACAATTGTTTAAATCCAATTTCACCCTTCGGTGAGTTTTTAGTAAAGGATATGAAAGGAATCTTTTGTCGTTTTTTGTACGAGGTAGTTTTTGACTTTTCTGATAAAGTACGAAGAATGTTTTTTTTAGCTTATACGGCATAAATGGATTTTTAAAACATTATTTCCAAGAAGCTTCCTTTACAATTTTTCAAGTTTATTTTTAATAAAATTATTTTAGTTTATAATTTTATGACATGTTAAGAAAGGAAAAGTGTTTTTTAAGTAGAAAGGGTATTTTCCTCAAGAATGGAGTTTCAAGAGTTTTATCAAAATTATTTTCCATCTAAGATAATATAGGGTTCTGTTTGTATCCCTATTATTACATGGATTTGATTATGTTGTGATGGAAATATTTTTATGAATTCCTTTATCTTATATGAATTGTTTTATGATGTCACGATGTTTAAGATTCCCATTTTTATTACATGGGTTATGCTATGATGTATGGTTTATGATTTTGTGGCACACATAAGAATGGTATCATTATGAGATGGGTGGGACCTATATCTCCCTCCAATGCATTGGGTAAAGATTTTATATCTCATGAGATAGACATGGCTGGAACGGTAGGTTATACCGGTTCAGTGAAGCAGGACTGAAACGAGGGTAACTCGGTTCAGAAATGGACTTTGTCCACTAAGATAGTCTTGGAAATGAGTCTTGACTAATAAGAAATGATTCTCTATGATTATGTGTGTATGCCACAAAGTTTCATGTTTTAAGTTATGATTATTGGGATTTCATTTCACTACTATGATTTATCCCATGTTATGAAATTATGATCTCTTTTGTAGGTTAAGATTTCCAAAAGTTATGTGCTTATGTATATGATGTGATTGATATTTCTTTTGTTTACCCTTACTGAGCATTTGAGCTCACCCTTTTGTATGTTTTATTTCCCCAGGTCAGGAAGAAGGTTATTAAGTAGAATATTCCAAAAAGGGACTCTAGATATGATGAAATAAATGGGAGGCAAAGTAGATGCTTTATGAACCAGTTGTTTATGTTTCCCAGTTTCTAAAGACACTATACCTATATGGTCCTTTCTTGGTTTTGTTATATGTTGTAATAAGTGTGCTTCAATTCTGAAGTAATAACAATGTATGTAAAGTATGGGTCGTTATAAATTCTCCATTTTTATATTAATTAAATAAGTAATATACTTGTTGATAAATATTTTATTAAACTCACCTCATTACATGGAGTCAATTTATCCCTATTGGCTCATGTTATTTATGATATTCCACCATTGATATGATTCACCTGCCAAATTATAAACATCCAAAATGAAATATTGATTCATGAAACATTGAAAATAGAAAATATATTTCAATGGTACTGATACATTTTTTATTAACTAGTGTATTAGAAGACCCACTAAAAGAAGGTGGATGTTTCCTCATTAATGAATCAACAGAAAATTGTTCCCTCTATTGTTAATGTGAAATCTCAACATGATGCATGGCTCTTAAAAGATGTGTAATCGTAGAAATAATTTTTTTTCATTCCATCACCCATAACATTTAATTTCTATAGAGGAAAATCAATCCATTAATATTTCGATACCGAATTAACAATTTCACTTTAGGTTTCAACCAATAACTAAAATAAAAAATAATAGTGTGAGAAAAAATAAACATATTTGGAAACCATATAATCATGAAAAATAATTTATTATATTTATAAATAATAAAAACTTTATTTTAATATATTAAATCATAGGTTGAACTTAAGACATCAATGATAATATTCTATTAAAACCCTTTTTGATGGTTCATAAATAAAATTTGAATTACCCCAGGCATATCCTGATACAGATGTTTGCAAAACCTCCAGTGTAACCTCTTTCAAGTTTGGGAAACTCCCTTGTACCCTCTATCAGGATTTATATAAATAACCATTATACTTTTTTGGGATTAGGATAACTATCTATGTACCATTCATTCTCATAAAACATTAATAATTACAAATTAATTTTAGGTCTATTTAATTTTGGGCCCACCCATCACATAATCATCAGTCAACTAATTTGATTTCTAAAAGATCATAATAACCTTAATCATAACATAATCAATGGAAAATAAAATGGGATTCAACAATATTTTATCATTATAACAATAAACCATATAATTAAATTATTGGATGTTCTCATAGTTGAATTTTTCCTTTAAAAGATCACTAGAATATTTTTTGAGTTAAATACCCTTATCATTTGTAAATCACATATTTAAAATATTAAAATTTTCCAAAATTTGAGGACATTTTTTTATTAGAAATTTCAATGGAAACATGCAATAGAATCTTCAAATCATTGAAAATTCTTGATGAAAGGAAATTTTGTTCATGTCATGTACCCTAAAACAAATATGTCTTTCACATTTTTAGAAAAAATGTCAAAATTACATCATTTGGAAAATGATATGAATTATCCAATATTTTTTTTAAATAAACTCAATCATGGTTAGATAATGAATTTAACTAATCATAGGATATATATTTATTTATTTATTTATTTATTTATGAAATTTTTTTATAGAATTTGGATATGGAAGAAAAAATATTTTTGACGAAAGAAAGAAATAAATTCATTTTTCATTAAAAATATTACATCAGTCTATTGAGCACATAATGTGTTGAAAATTAATAGAAAATGTTTATTCATCTTAAATAATAATATTTTAGGGGAATTAAAGGTATTTTTCAATAAAATATCATATAATTTCCATCATGTAAATTCAACCATAAACAATCCCAATTAAAATGAGATTGAAATAAAATTCTCTTACCTCAATCTTGAATTCGTTCAATGGTGCCTTATCTTCATGAAAAATAATTTAACATTATTATAATTTTATACCAAATTCATGTTCATATTTATAACATCATATATTTTCCACAAATAAGATTTCAACACTAATTTATTAATAATTTTTCATTATAATCATCATTTTAGGTGATAAATATTTCATTCCTAAAGATAATTTTTGTCTGGTAGTTCCTCTCAATGTACTTTGATCATGGTTTCATAATATCTAAAATTTTATTTATTATATAAATATAATATATAAATTTTATATAAATATTTATATTCATTAATATATTTTAGAGATAGAAAAATGGATTACATTGTTCATGGAGATGGTAGGTCATACATGCGCATTAACATTTTATTCACTTTTTGACGGATGGAGAGAAATAATAGAAAATTGTAGTTAACCTTTATATATATATTATAATATTATATAAATTTTATAAATATATATACTAATTATCATAATGTGAAATTTAAATAAAAAATTAATCACATTGCATCATAAATTTGGTAGTCCACATATACACATGAGTGATGTTATCATTTTCCAATAGAAGGAATGAAGGTGGATTATATTGGATCCATCATAATAATAATTATTTTAAATATTTAAGATACATAATTAATTATTTTATAATTGATACAGTCGATTTAGAGGAGGTAGAAGAAGAAATAAAATATAAAATACTTTTTTAATAATTATTCATGTTCATTGAGAATCCTCTTATAACATAAATCGTAATCCTTGAAAGGATTATATTTCAGAGAGGCTGGAATCTCTAGGATGTAGTGAATGAATCTAGAAGGGTATTATTGTTGTAATTTAATAAGATAGAAGGAAAAAATGTATGACAAGAATAGAAGAATATTCTTATGTTATAGGTGATAGAAGGGGAACTCTGAGTTTCTTAATGTATTAAATTAATACAAATTAACATTCATAGAAAAATTATCCCAAATTGAAATAATTACAAGATAAGATGATTTTGAGTTGAAATCCTCTTATCTAATAAAATATGGATAAGTTTAGAATTTTTTTAACTATTATCCCTTAGTTTTAATCCTCATTAACCCTTTTGATAATTACAGTGATACCAATTTTTTCCTTAATTTAAGGGTCAACATTGTTACCATAAAAAATAAATGTTTACCATAAATGAACCATGGTTTATATTTTAAACTACATTCTATTCACATTCCCAAAGATATTAATTTTATATGATTTAAATCTTCTAATAAAATCTTTATTACAATATATAATAATGAAATGTTTGGAACTGGTCATTTACATTGACTTTATAGTCATAAAGATAGTTCTGGAATTCAAATATCAACCATTATAAAATTCCTAATATGTTTTATTTTTCTAGGAAATTTTTGGAACACAATAATTATTCAAAATTGTGTTACTTTTAATATTTTAATATTACATTCGGGTCCCTCTCCTACTGTTTAAGGAAACCCCATAATCTTTCATCAACCATAAACACTAGTCACCACAAATTTAGGGATTTATTGGTGCCTCTTCAATGAATTTAGTTGTGGTAAATTCCATTTTCATGAGGTCAGTGATGATCGTTCACTTTCAGGTATGGAAACAGGCTGTGAGAGCATGATGACATAGGTGGATTTGGCATCTATTTCAGGTGGGATAGAATATTTGTGGTGGCTGGTGGATCGTCGACATTGGGTTGAAGAAATGGTGGTCCTAAATGCAAGGAACATTGAATATGATGGTGGAAGATGTCTGATGGGATATGATGTGGACAGATGGCGGTGGAGACAACATGGGGTCCGGGGAGCAGGGTCATGACTATTTCGATAGGCTATAGAGGTGATGTGATGATAGATTTATGGTAACCATTGGATATTGATGGAAAACTATGCATGGATTTTGGAATTCCTATAAAAAATATTTGAGCGAAGGCCTTTGGGTCAGATTTGAACCCACGGGTTTGGTGTGATCATGGGGTATTATACCCACTTGGCCAATGGGCTATGTAATGGGTTCCCTCAGCCCAATAGAATAAGTGTTTTTTTATTCAATAAAAAATTATTCTTATAGTAACTTGTTTTAAAAAAATATTTTTATATTTAATTTTATTTTTTATAGATAAAGACATTTTCGATTTTACATAAATATTTATGTTAATTATTTAATCACTAAAAATTACAAATAAATCACTATGATAAAAAATGAAATTTATATTTAAAATAAACATTTATAATTGATGATATCCTCTGATAATGCTTATATAAAAATATTAAAAATAATAATGTTAAGAGAAATTTTAAATCATTACCCATAGTTTGAATCAATGGGATATCTTCAATTATAAATATTAGAAATATTAAACATTTATAATTGAAGATATCCTCTTACACTACAAAAAAATATAGAAAACTTATCTTCTTCACTTTTGGAGGTTTAATTTTAAATTTTATTTTCATAATTTTTTAAATTTAATCTAGAAAAAATAATTCCATATTTTGAAAAAATAATATTATATTTTGTTAATATGACCCTTTTATTTTTTTTTCATTGTGAACAGTACCCTTGATAAATTATTATCACATCGGTGAAGTTAAAGTGATTAAATTAGGTTTAAAACTATAGGTAATGATTTAAAATTTCTATATTGGGATATAGGTAAGTGTTAGAGAAATTTTAAAGCAATACCCATAGTTTTACCCCCATTTTACTCATATTCCCTTCACTAAGGTGACCATAATTTATCAAGGGTACTGTTCATAATGAAAAAAATAAAAGGGTCATATTAATGAAATATAATCCTATTTATTCAAAATATGGAATCCATTTTTATAGATTCAATTAAAAAAAGTATAAAAAATTAATTTAAAATTAAACCCCTAATAAGTGATGAAGATAAGTTTTCTAGAAATTTTTTTTGTAGTATTAACTATTTTTTTAAATAGACATAAAATTAATTTTAATTTTTTCAATTAGATATTTCATAACATAAATGATCTAGTTTTCCTATATAAACCATTTAAAATAAAACAATACTTTATAAATGCATTATATTTAATTTTTAACAGAAATTATTATTATTTATTATGTATCAAAAAGCAATCTTTTCATGAAATTATAAAAATTTGATAAAAATTATTATGAAATGATAATTTTAAAAATAAAGTTCATTTAAAAAAAATTAAAAGTATCACAACTAGTTTATTTTATTTTTTCATAGAAATAAATAAAATAAATTTGTTTTCATAAAAAGTATTTTTAATGCAAATAATGAATTTTCTAAAATAATAAAGTACTAATAGATTTTATTCATCTAAATCATTTATTCATATTTTTTAAAATGTAATTTTTCCTAATAGTTCTACCAATTTAATGTATTATTAATAATGGTATACTATATTATAGTTCATTTAGACTTAGGGTTGCATTGATTCCAAGAGATAAAATAAAATAAATATTTTTAAAAATAAATATGTCATAAAATATCATATTGTTTCATTTATAAGTGTTTCTTGATAGTGATCAGTTTTAAATGGAAAAACAGTATCTTGATCAATACTATAATTATTAATAGGTAATGGTTCAAGGTGGTTGAGAAAATGTTATGACAAAGAGATGATAAAGAATCTCCTATAGTATGGAGTGACTTATCATTTATGAACATAAGACCCTTGAATTGTAAGGGTCATAGGCAAGTGGCACCAACCATAGGATCTTAGTGATAGAATTCAGATGTAATTGTATAATAATTCAATACATATCTAGATTTATCAGTGAATTATAAAAGAATTAAATATATTGGGTACTCAAGATTGATCATTAACCTTGGGAATATGATGGAATTAATTTTATTCAAGTGTGTTTTGATCAGAGATACATTGTTACATGTGGAATGGAATAGATATTGTTTTGGATGATTTTGTACCCAACCATGAAACTATAGTATAATTCTGGAATAGACTTTTAATTGATTGTTTGAAAGATCATAGGGTTCCTTAGGGTATGAAGGCATTGTAATCTAATAATTAGTGATGCATTGGTAGTTATAGTTGAGAATTTTTATGTAAGTTATACAAAGTTGTATTGACCAGTGTTTTAGCATGAAATTTTAAATGGTAAGATTGAAAACACATTGAAACTATTGTTAGTACATGGATATAAAGGTCCAATGGGAAATTACAATGTTCAGTGTATAGAAGAATTAGAATTGGAAGATGTGATATGAGACTCTTGGTGGGGAGAACTATATTCCAATTGGAGAATTAGACCATGACATGATCATGTCTTGAGATTTAGGATCTTAGTCTAGAGTTTTTCTAATAATTCCTGAATATATAAGATAATTGTATCATTTTTTGGTGGCTTAAGCACCCTAATTTTGATTTCATGCTATAAAGCACCTTTGGTGATTCGAGTTGGGATGTGGCTAATTGATGAATAGTTGATGACCTAAAAGGGTAGAGATGTATGGTTGTATGGACTATAATACTTATTGTAATTGATCAGACCTCTTTGGTCTATTCCATTGTGAAAATCAGGTGTTTGAAGTGTTTTGGGAGGTCAAGGCGACTTATTTATAACACTGTGAAAATTTCCAGTTTTGTGAATAGTGTTTTCAGAAAGGTGAGTCAGCACTAGTGAGTCATCCAACGATAAGTTGAACAATGTTTCCAAAATGGTGGCTCACAAATAGTGAGTCTTCCAATGGTAGGATGAAAAATGTTTCCAGAATGGTGAGTTAGGACTAGTGAGTCATCCAACGGTAGGTTGAACAGTGTTTCTAGAATGGTGAGTCAGTCCAAAACGGTGAGTCAAGACCAGTGATTCATCCAATGGTAGGTTGAATAGTGTTTCCATAATGGTGAGTCAGGACTAGTGAGTCATCCAACGATAGGTTGAATAGTATTTCTAGAATGGTGATTCAGGACCAGTGAGTCATCCAATGGTATGTTGAATATTGTTTCCAGAACGGTGAGTTAGGACCAGTGATTCTTCCAATGATAGGTTTAATAGTGTTTCTAGAATGGTGATTCAGGACCAGTGAGTCATCCAATGGTAGGTTGAATAGTTTTTCCAAAATGGTGAATCATGACCAATGAGTTGTCTAATGGTGGGTTGAACAGTGTTTCTAGAATGGTGAGTCAGGACTAGTGAGTCGTCTAATGGTAGGTTGAACAGTGTTTCCAAAATGGTGATTCGGGACCAGTGAGTCATCCAATGGTGAATCATCCAACGATGAGTCATCCAATGGTGACTCGTCCAATGGTGAATCATCCAATGTTGACTCATACAATAGTAACTCATCCAACGGTGAGTCATGAACAATGTTTCTAGTTTCCTACAGTTTCACCCCTTTAATGTTATATTTGATGTAAAATGAATTCAAATGCTTTTTTAAGATATTTAAGGTTTAATTAAATCCCATAAATCCTATCTAAATTTTCTTAACGTTTCGGGTTCCTTTACTCAGTCAAAACGCTTGATCTTGACTAGGTCCACTTTTAATGGAAAATCTAAACAGTATCTAAACTATTGCTCCATTTAGATTTTCAAAAGTCTGAGATGCCTTCTATCCCATTTCTTCCTTAATGTTTTTCCTTGGTATGGGATACACATAGTTCTTCCTTTGGTAGGATTCATGCATTATGATGTATCCTTGGATCGTGATCCCCTTTGATTTTTTTCCTACTGCATGCGCACCCCCTATTGTGGTAAAAATAAGTAGTGTTGATCTGTCTTCGATATATGGTATGTTCTACCTCTATTATTCTAGGTTCCTCAATATTTTTCCTCCAATTTCTCTTTTCTATTTAATGTAATGTGGTCTTTATGTTTCTAATGGATCTTTCTCGATTGTTGGTTGGTGCGGTGGTGTTGCGACATCGTTGGGTGGATGCGGTCACTACGGGATAGGTGATCATGATCTGTTGTGTGGTTCATTCTTAAACAAATAACAATGAAGACCTTTTGAGGTAGTTTATTTGTTTCTTTTCTAGTTATTTACATGAAATCATAGAGCTATAATGATTTATCCCCTTGGATCGCAACAAAATTGACATAATAAATATTTGAATCGAATTAAAGAATTGGTGTCGATCATATGTTATTGCTTTATACCATGATAACATTTTTCTTCTTAAATTTATAGATATTGTGATTATATTCCTTTCTTAGTTAGCATGTTTTTCTTGATGGAAATTAGTAAATAATTTAAAGATGGAATTAATTGATAATTAATTGGTTAAAGGTTTAAATAGGTTTGTTTAATGAATCTGGTTGTTGTTGTTACTTAGGTTTCCCTTAGTTGGAACTTGTGAATAATGAATCAGTTAATTAAAGATAGAATAATGAACTAGTTTTGTGATTAAATATAATGCCTTTATGGGACCTGATTTTCTCGTTTTCTTATAAGGTCAAGTGCCTTGTGCTATAGATCTATGAGAGCCCGTGGTGTGAAAGATGGATGCCTTATTTAGGTCCAAGCACCTAGTTTATTTGTTTTTTTTTCTGTTGTTTGTGATGTGATGTGAGACTGGGATGGTGGAGACCAGATGGCTATTGTGGTACGAGGGGAAGGGAGGATCAGTTGTTGTACATCAATTTATTCCTAGAGTGGCGAGATGCATCAGTTTATGCATGTGGGTGTCAGTGATGACATTATAGATGATGGAATGGGTTGAATCTAGGCTTACCTATTAATATGAAAGTTGGATTCCTGTTAAATCTATTGTTTTTTTATCTTCTTTACTCTACCTACTACTTGAGGCAGCTGGTTTTTCTTACTCTCCATCCAAAAGAGTCAAAGATGCACAGATTATGTCACATGCTTTCTGTGTTTAGCTTCTTGATGATGGATGGGTATATGCTCCTACTACATGTGTAAAATACTTGATGGGTAGCTCATATACTCACTGTGTTGATCCCTTTGTGTTTGGTATCTTAGAATGTTATCCTAGAATACTTGGAAATATGGAAAGTGTTGATGTTGTTAATAAATGAATAATTGTTTAACCCATTGGGGTTGGAGCTTGCCGAGATGCACTGTCGAGGTAATATTTCTTGAGAAGCCATGGACTTTATTTGGTTATGCCTGGAGGGGATGGATCTTGGTTGGAATGATAATGGAATGTAATGTGGAATTGATAATGGTTAATTAATTATTAAATAATTAATTAACATAAAGTACAACTCATAAAAAGGGATAAGTAACTTAATATATCTCTTTAAATGGTTGTGTTCTTATAGGATATATAGTCTTAGCAGTGGTAGTCGGGAGTCTTATAGATGTTAGTTGTAGTTGGGTCTAAGACTAGGTTTTGTCTATAGTGTTTTTGTGAGCTATATTATATCATGTAATTTTGTGTTTCTATATACTACTCTACCCTTTTAGTTAAGTATACTGACACCTTAGGGATTCTGAGCCTTGTGGGGTGTTTTCCTCAACATCCCAGTGGGAGGACGGATGGATGACTACCCCCTTTGGCCCCACTCTCTTCTCTTGGTAGTTACTAGTGATGGTATTCACAACCTTATTTTTCCCCAAATATGTGTGTAAAGGGATGTAATGTCTTGTGGCTATTTCACACACATATATTCTGGATATAGTTTCCTATGTTCTACTATAGGTATAATGTGTATAGGCTATGATGGATTGAGGATCCTTACTTGGAGTATGGGTTGTGAGAGGTTGAGGTATAATACCTGATATTTGATATATGTTATGCGGGCTATGATGGATCCTAAAAACTACCTATTTACTCTTGGTTATGTGGATGTGGTGGTGAGTTATATGATTTACATGTTTTGGTGCATCGCTTAGGTGTCTTTGGGCTAGCATTTTTGGATAGAGATGCTCATGACGTGCGATGTTGGGGAAAAGTGGAAAAATAGTGGGGAAGTGGTGGTGGTGTACCCTTTATATTGTTTATTATATTATATACTCTTATATTTGATACTTTATGAGAGTATCCATGGTGAGGTTGGAAACTTAGTATACCTATTTAGGTGACGAGTTAGTTTCACCTATTGTTCACTATGCTTTAGCATGATTTCTTTACTTTTTCACAAGAGGCTCCAAGGATAATCCTACTGAGTATAATTTTATACTCACGCTATGAAATATAAACTATTTTTTGGGTCACTTGGATTAGGTTGGATATTAGTCTGGTTACTGCTAGCTCGAGGTTTTACAGGAGTTGTTTGGGCTTCATAGTCACTGGTGTTTTACTTTATTTTGGTACTTGTAGTTTTCCCTTTAGTTGTAGTAGCTCTTGCATGACATCATATATGTACACTTGGGATTCTTTTTACTTGTGGTCTGAGTAAGAGTTGTTTGGTGTCTATATTATCTCTCTCATTTGTATGTTTTCTCTTATAGGGTAATGCCTCTCATCTGTGTGTTTATTATACCCACGGTGCTAGTCGCCAGCCTAGGGCATACTCGTGGTGAGACTCAAATGTCGTTATCTCTCTTCTTCTATTATTTTTCTAGGAGGGGAACACTTTATGGGGAGGGTTTCATGATAGAGTGGTATCAAATGCTTTGTTTTGAGGTATATGATGGATTTTGGAGTTAGGAACAGGTGAGGTTGCATGGGTTGGTAGGGAAACTGTGTTAGCTACGTTTTGAAAGTGCTATAAAAACAGAAGATCGGATGAGACAGAGGTATTTTA
Organism: Viscum album; assembly: GCA_963277665.1. Classification (NCBI taxonomy): domain Eukaryota; kingdom Viridiplantae; phylum Streptophyta; class Magnoliopsida; order Santalales; family Viscaceae; genus Viscum; species Viscum album. The sequence continues at coordinate 703,688,731 of OY728164.1, read as the reverse complement.
TCCCCCCTATGATCTAATCCATAAACCTTCAAGCTCATAGTGGCTACTAAACAAGATGATAATTGTTGTATGGTAGAGACATGGGAAAGGATCATGCAACATTCTTCTTTGAACCTATGTTTTAATGGGTATAACTTAAGATAGTTTAACTAGAAGGAATAAAATAAAAAATAATAATTAATGTTACAATATTCTATATTCTAGTTTTATGAGATCTAACCATTTTTTCTTTTATAGGTATGGTTCCTGGTCAATTTCCTCATCAGGTTCACGCAGAATATGTACAGCAGGTTGTGCCAAGAGATCACCGCAAAGTAGAGGTTGACAATGATGACACTTAAAGGAGGACACTCCGAGTGTTTTAATGCCATAGTATATAGAAGTACGAGGGCTCCATTTTAGATGCAGTCACATAATACTAGTTGGAAGAGGTTGAGATAGCTTTCAGTCCAATCCATGCTCAAAAGGAGCATTGGGTAATGTTGGTTGTGATGATGATGTGTGGGGCAGTGAGGAAGTGGTGGTTCTTATTCCTTTGGGATCACTAGAAGTCGGCAGTCGTGTGGGAAAATTTCTGATATCATTTCATAGCTCAGTTTTTTTCTTCAACCACAAAGGTGGCCAATCTCTAGGAGAATCTTACCCTTCAGTAGGGGAGCTTCAGTGTGCAGGAGTTTAGGATCCATTTCAAAAACTTTCTATGATATGCTTTGGACCTATTTTCAAATAAGGAGGCCAGGGTGAGACATTTAGAGGAGACTTTGCACCTAGATATCTAGAACCAGGTCACTCTATTTATGATGAATACGTATCTCAAGGTGCTGGCGAGGGTAGAGGTCATTTAGAGGATGTTATCCAGAACCGTATCATCATGATAGGGGAGCCATAAAGATTCCTCAAAAAGTGTAGTAGTGGTTTGGGGTTCCCATTTTTTAGGGCAGAAGAGTTTCCATTTGGCCGGGGGTAGGTCCCATCCATCAATGTCTCATTTCTCCATGGGCAGGGAATACTAGGAATATACTAAGGGATCATTCACTTTTTTCTTGTGGAGGCTAAGGTCATTAGTATCATGAGTTATTAAACATTTTGAGCAGTCATTGTGTGTTAGGTGTTCTGCTCTAGGTTCCTTTGTTGAGGAAGTTCTAGTCGAGGCAGCACCAGAAGGTTTCACCGGCTTAAGATCATCAGATAGAAGAAGGGGCGGTCATTGGATAGCCCTGGGATGATACCCTTCTTTGGAGATCAGAGCGTAGTCATGGAGGTGGTTTTCAGTAGGGTCAAAGAGGTTGTGGAGTAGGATGTGGTTAGCTTTATGCATTAGCATTTCCAACCCTAGGTGAGCAATCCATCATTCGAGGTACCCTTTACTTGTTTTCTACTTGGGTGAATGCCTTGTTTGATTCAGGAGTGATTCACTCCTTCATATCACCTACCCTTGTCCATGACTTGGTACATGAGGTAGATAGGCTTCAAGTTCCCTTGGCATTGACTATTCCAGTTGGAGTTCGAGCTGACATGTTTAAAGTATGTAGAGAATATGAGCTAGTTCTGGGGTAGCACCACTCTGGGGGAGATTTCCTATGTTTATAGATACATCCATATTATTTCATCCACGACATGGATTGGTTGTATTCGGTGTAGGCTATCATGGATTTCTTCATAATGAAGGTTGTGTTATTCAATGATTATGGAGATCGAGTAGTGTTTATTGGCGAGTGAGACCCTCATATGTGTTAGAGGTGTGTTCTGTTCTTATCATCCTTGGTGGCTATGCTGATTTTGAGTTCACTATAGGTTCAAAAGTTGGTGTTTCCCAGGGTCATGGAAGAGTACCCGGATGTCTTTCCAGAAGAGGTTATAATGTTACCCCCATGACGGGAAATCACTTTCAGGATAGAGCTACAACCAGGTGTGTCTCATATATCGATGTCTACATATAGGATGGAACCTTATGAGTTGAAAGATCTACCTATACAGCTTGATGGCCTATTACAGTTCAGTTTTGTTTGGCCAAGAATGTCACCATGGGGTGTACCAATTTTGTTTATAAATAAGGCTAATGGTATTTTACAGTTGTGTGTTGATTATCTTCACTTGAACCGAGTGATAAGGAAGAATTTCTATCCTCTTCTATGGGTTGATGATTTATTTGATCAACTGAAGGGTGCATGTTGGTTCTCAAAGATCGATTTACGGTCAAGATATCATCATATGTGTGTGAAGGATGAGGATATCCCAAACACTACTTTCTATTGTCATCATGGCCATTATGGGTTCGTTGTGATGTTTTTTAGTGTGATTAATTCTCCATATATGTTCATGGGGTTAATGAATGTTGTGTTTTGTAAATTACTATATAAGTTTGTGGTGGATTTCATTGATGACATCCTTATGTGCTCTGCATCTAAGGAAGAATGTGCAGGGTATCTGCATGTTGTTTTAGGAGTTCTTCACCATGAGAAGATGTTTGGGAAGTATTCAAAGTGTGATTTTTGGGCTCGAGAAGTCTTTTTCTTGGGGAATGTTGTATCCCAGTAGGGAATAGTTTTGGATATATCAAATATATAAGTAGTTGTGCGTTGGGTTTCCCCAAAGACAGTGGAATAAGTGGTCTCATATGCTATTATAGTAGGTTTGTAGATAATCTATCTTAGGTTGAGACTCCTCTAACAGCGTTGACTAGAAAGGATCAGGTGTTCAGGTAGAATTATTAGTGTCAGGTAGCTTTCGAGTATCGGAAAGAGAAGTTATTTAGTGCTCTGGTTCTTTGTCTTCTTATAGAAGGAGTTCAGTTTGAAGTTCTCTATGATGATTCACATCTGGGGTTAGGTTGTGTTCTGAAGCAGCAGAGATCAATCATTTCTTATGGTTCTAGAAAAAGGTAACTATTCCACCCATGATATCGATTTGGAGGCAGTGGTGTTTAACCTAATGTTTTAGAGACATTACCTCATGGGAAAGCTTTTTGTGGTCTTCATCGATCATAAGATCATGAGGTACGTTTTCTCCCAGTGTGACTTTAACTTGTGACAATGTTAGGGGATGGAGTTATTACAGGATTACAACTTCAAAAAAATTTATACACCTGTAAAGGGGAATGTTGTAGCTGATGCACTAATTAGGACTTCACATAGTGATGTAGTGCACGATTCAGGTGATTCCTAGAGATTTATGGAATAACTTTCGGCATTACATCTAGATATGGGAGAAGTTGGGTGCAAAGGTTGTCTTTTTCATATGACGGTGTAGTAATATCTGGTGCAGTAGGTAAAAGAGTCCCATTTGGTGGATCTTGAGGTATAGGTATGGAGAGACTAAGTTGTTTATGGAAAGGCCCCTGATGGTTAGTTTGAGGATGAACAATATTAGGTGTTGTTTTAGGGAAGGTTTTTCATTCCCTTGGCATCACGTGATATGGTTCTCAAAGATTTTCATATCTCACCCTTATCAATACATCCTGGCGTGAAAAATAAGTATCCAGATATGAGAGGTCAGTTTAGTTGTCCTAGGTTGAAGTGTGCAATTGCAGAGTTTATGTCTTGATGTTTGGTCTGCCAAAAGGTGAAGGCCGAACACCACATTCCTGGTGGTTTTCTCCAGCCATTAGATGGTCCTCAGTGGAAGTGTGAGGACATCTTGATGGTAATTTTTACTGTTTACCTCGAGATCAGGGATTCTATGATTCTATATGTGTGGTAGGGGATTATTTGAAGAAATTAGAACACTTTATAGATATCAAGGAGTCGATCCTAGTGGAGTTTTTACCAAAAAAATATCTGGAGAAGGTGGTGAGACTCCATGGAGTATTAAGGACGGTAATTTCTGATCGAGATCCTCATTTTATCTCCATGGTGTGGATAGTTCTCCAGCATGATTTTGGTTCTTAGTTATGACTTAGCACAACTTTTCATCTGCAAACATGTGGTCAGACAGAACAAACCATCCAGACTCTTGAAGACATGTTCCAATCTTGTGTCCTAGATTTTTTATGTTTTTGGATGAGGCACTTTCCCTTGGTAGAGTTCGCTTACAAAAATAGTTTCCACTACACCATCATTATGTCTCCATTTTAAGCCTTGTATGGTTGACCTTTCCATTTTCCATTGTGTTGGACTGGGGTTATAGAGTTAGCAATTCTTGGGTTGTAACTTGTATAGAGTACAAAATAGATATTTATGGTGATTTGTGAGTGGATCAAAGCATAAAAGATCTTCAGGAGTCCTATTTTGGTCATAGGAGGAGACCTATGGAGTTTGATATTGGGGATCATGTGTTTTTTAATGTGACTCCCCATTATGGGTAGTGAAGGTTTGGTCATGGAAGTAAGCTTTCTCCACATTTTGTTGGTCCTTTTGAGGTGTTGGCTCATGTAGGAGTTGTGGCGTATCAAGTAGCACTTCCCCCATAAATGATCTAGATACAAGATGTTTTTCACATGTCATGGCTCCATAATTGCCTTCATGATGACTCTCACAACATCTATTGGGGAAAGATCGACGTTGAAAAAGATGCAACCTTAGAGGAGCATCCAAGAGATATCCAATACTACTAGGAGAAGGTCTTGAACGGGTGTTATATCCCCTTAGTTCGTGTCTTGTGGAGGCACAGTGTCATGGATAAAAGTACATGGGAATGTAATTCGAAGATACATTCTCAATAACTTGAGATATTTTATGTTTAGATCTTCTCTAATAATTTTGTTCGTTTGGTGGTTATAAACCCCTTCCATTTATGAGATGACTTTCTCTTGTTGCATGTTGTGTCTTTCTATCTTTTGAGAGGTATCTCCCCTGGGAGAGTGTTTAGGAGCTTTTTGTGGTTGTCTTGTGGTTTCACATTGTTACTTTTATGATGCGGTTAAGCTCATGTGGTGGAGTGATCCTTGAGAGGTATCTTGTAGGGTAGATGTTCAGATGACCCCTTTTTTATTTCCTCTCTGGGTTGGTTTTAGGTTATCAAGGATGATAAGGTTTTGAGAGGTATATGATGTAATGGGATGGACCTCTCCAGTCCATTACTTTGTAAAACTATGGTGTTTGAGTTATTCTGGGATTTCAAGGCAACTTATTTCGAACACTTTGTGAAAATTTATAGTTTTTTAATAGTGTTTTCAAAATGGTGAGTCAGGACCAGTGAGTTATCCAATGGTAGGTTGGACATTTTTTCTAGAATGTTGAGTCAAGACTAGTGAGTCATCCAATGGTATGTTGAACTGTGTTTCCAGAATGGTGAGTTAGGATCAATGAGTCCTCCAATGGTAGGTTTAATGGTGTTTCCAAAATGGTGAGTCAAGACTAGTGAGTCATATAATGGTAGGTTGAACAGTGTTTACAGAATGGTGAGTTAGGACCAGTGATTCCTCCAATGGTAGGTTGAATAGTATTTTCAGAATGGTGAGTCTGAACCAGTGAGTCGTCCAATGGTAGGTTGAACAGTGATTCCAGAATAGTGATTCGAGACCAGTGAGTCATCCAAAGGTATGTTGAATAGTGTTTCCAAAATGGTGAGTCGCGACCAGTGAGTCGTCCAATGGTAGATTGAATAGTGTTTCCAAAATGGTGAGTTAAGACTAGTGAGTCATCCAATGGTGAATCGTCCAATAGTGAGTCCTCCAATAGCAACTCGTCCAATGGTGAGTCATTAAACGATGACTCATCCAATGGTGCATCGTCCAATGGTGATTCATGAACAGTATTTCTAGTTTCATATAGTTTCTCCCCTTTAACATTATCTTCGACATAAAATGAATTAAAAGACTTATTTTAATGGATTTCAATTTGATTCAAATCCCATAACTCCTATCTAAATTTTCATAAGGTTATGAGTGCCTTTACTCATTCAAAACATGTAATCTTGACCAGATTCTCTTTTAATGGAAAATCTAAACCACATATAAACCGATTCTCCATTTATATTTTCAAAAGAATGAGATACCTTCCACCCTTGTTCTTACTTTTTTTCCCTAGGTATGGGACACCCAGAGTTTTTCCTCTTGTAGGATTCTTGTGTTTTGTTGTATCCTTGAATCGTGTTCCCCTTGGAGTTTTTGATTCTACATGTGCACCCCCTATTTTGGTGCAACCAAGAAGTGTCGATCCATCTTTGATATAAGATATGTTATACCACAATTATTCTGGGTTCCTCGATCTGTTTCCTCTTATTTCTCTTTTCCATGTGATAGCATGTGATCTCTATGTTTCTAATGGAGCTTTCTTGGTTGTTGGTTGGTGAGGTGGTGTCGCAGCATCCTTGGGTGGATGTAGTCATTGTATGAGAGTTGATCATGATCCATTGTGTGGTTCATTCTCGAGTGAAGAATTTTGAAGACCTTTTGAGGTAGGGGATTTTTTGCTTCTCTAGTTATTTATGTGAAATCGTAGATCTAGCATGATTTAGCCCCTTAGATCGCAACAAAATTGACATAATAAATATTTGAACTAGATTAAAGAATTTTTATCAATTTTATATTGTTGATTTATACCATGATAATGGTTTTCCTATTGATTTTATAGATAGTGTGATATCTATACCTTGCTTGGATAGCATGTTATTCTTGATGGAAATAGGTAAAGAACGTAAAGCCGGAATTAATTGATAATTAATTAGCTAAAGGTTTAAAGACTCATGTTTAATGAATCTAGTTATTATTGTTTCTTTGGTTCCCCATAATTTGAAACTATGAATAATGAATCAGTTAATTCATGAAGGAATAAAGAACCAGCTGTTTGATTAAATATAATGCCTTTGTGGGACCCGGTTGGACTATTTTCTTATGAGGTTGACTGCCTTGTGTTATGGATCCATGAAAGGTCATGATGGATAAAGATCCTAGTTTCTTTGTTTGTTTCCTTCTACTTGTGATGTTATGTGATCCTAGGATGGATGAGCCTAGATGGTTGTTGTGATATGTAGGGCAAGGATGCATGGTTTTTATGGTGGCAGTTGATGACTATAGTGGAGAGATGCATTGGTTTATGCATGTGGGTGTCAGAGAGGACACCAGAGATGGTGGAACAGATTGAATATGTGCTTACCCATTGATATGAAAGTTGGATTCTTGTTGAACTTGTTGTTTATTTATCTTCTTTACTCTACCCACTACTTGAGGTAGCTGGTTTTTCTTACTCTTCTTCCAAAAGAGGCGAAGATGCACGGGGCATGCCACATGCTTTCTGTGATAATATTATCGAGTATGGATAGGTCTATGCTCCTACTATAGGTGGATAAGACTTGAATGGAAGATCATCTACTCACCGTGTTGAGCCTTTTGTGTTTGGTAGATTAGAATGTTTTCACAGAATACCTAGAAATATGGAAATATGGAAAGTGGTAAAGTTAATAATAAATGAATAATTGTTTAAACCATGGGGTTGGAGCTTGTTGGGATGCAATGCTAATGTAATATTTCTGAGAATTCGTGGACTCAGTTTGGTTATGCTCGGGGGCATAGATCTTGGTTGGAATGATAATGGAATGTAATGTGGAATTTATAATGGTTAATTAATGGTTAAAGAATTAATTAACATAAAGTGAAACTGATATAAAGGTATATGTAACTTAATGTAGGTATTTAAATGGTTATGTTCATATAGGATATCTAGTCTTAGTAGTGGCATTCGGGATTCTGAGATACGTTAGCTACAGTTGAGACTAAGACTATGGTTTTTCCATAGTGTGGTTGTGAGATATATTATATCATGTAATTTTGTGTTTCTATATGCTAATCCACCCTGTCAGTTAGGGATACTGACACCTTGGGGATTCTTATCCCTGGGGGTGTTTTCCCCTATATCTTGGTGGGAGGATATATGGTTGACTCCCCCTTTGGCTTTGCTCTCTTCTCTTAGTAGTTACTAGTGCTGGTATGAACAGCGATTAGTTTTCCCCATATATGTGTGTAGTGGTCTGTAATGGATTGTGGTTATTTCACACACATATATTCTAGATATATTTTCCTAAGTGAATCTATAGGTATAACATGTATAGGCTGTGATGGATTGAGGATCCTTACTTGGCGTATGGGTTGTGATGGCTTGAGGTATAATACCTGATATTTGATGCATGTTATGTGGGATACGGTGGATCCAAAAAACTACTTGGTTACTTTTGGTTATGTTTATGTGGTGGTGTGTTGCACGAGGTGCATGTTGTGGTGCTTCACCCAGGTGTCTTCGGACTAGCCTTTTTTGAGGGAGATGCTCAGGATGTGCGACATTGTGGAAAAGAGTCAAAACAGTGGGGAAGTGGCAGTGGTGTACCCTTGATATTCTTTATTATATTATATAATATTGTATTTGATACTTGGTGATATTATCCATGGTGAGGTTGGAAACTTAGTATACTTGTTTAGGTTATGAGTTAGTTTCACCTGTTGTTCACTATGCTTTAACATGATTTATTAATTTTATATGAGAGGATATGGGGAGGATCCTACTAAGTATACTATTATACTCACCCAAAATTATATAAACTATTTTTCAGCTCACTTGGAGTAGGTTGAAGATCAGTCTGGTTACTACTAGCTTTGGATTTTTTTAGAGCTATTCTTGCTTCTTGGTCACTATCGTTTTACTTTCTTTTGGTACTTGCAGTTTTCCCTTTCAGTTGTAGTAGTTCTTAAATGACATTACATATGTGCACTTGGGTTTATTTAACTTTATGGTATGAGGAGGAGTTATTTTGTGTCTATATTATCTCTCTCTTTTGCATGTTTCATTTTATAAGGTAATGCCTCCCATCTATGCGTTTACTATACCCTCGGTGATAGTCGCCAACTCGGGGCCTACTAGAGGTGGGACTCAGGTTTCATTATCTCTATTCTCACATTGCTAGCCTAGGAGGGGTACACCTTGTGGGGATTGGGTCATGACACTTCTAATAGATGAAAAATATTATCTTGGGGTGTTTTTAATGTCTCATGACTATGACAGTGTAAAATATTCTCAAGGTAATTTGCATTTCTATGTTAGTGGTTGTATCCTTTTGAGAACTAGGACTCGAAATAAAATTATATAAATTTGTAGATCTCAAATGGGTTTTTTTGGATAATGAGTAATGATTATGAGGCATATTTAGGGCTTAATAGGGGCTTAGTAGAGTCTAGGTTTACTTATGAAGCTTTGGATGTTGAAAACCACAGGCCATCTAGTTGAAATTTTAAGGGGGGATTTTCATTTCTCCCCCCACCCCATTATTTAAGTGGGAGGTATCCCTCTTCTTATTCCATTTTAGTGCATGATATGGAATATCATCCCCCTTATCATCTTTTAAACTATACTCATTTTTTATGGGTATTGGCATGTTTTCAGTCGATTGAATGTACTTCTTATACTACATTTACCTCAGTTGATCCTATTATCCCATCATTCAAATATTAAGCTTCTACTACAATTTTTTTCATTGGTTATTATACTAAAACTAGATGGAATAAACTAAATTTCTTGGGGATGTTATTCATCCTAGATATAAGACATCATGTGGTGGATTATGCTAGTGTAAGATCGATATTTTGTTACGGTATGATGAAATATTGCTTTTTCTTGGGTTTTTCATTAAGTTGTTCTTGAATTTTTGTGGAAACACTTCTTTATATTAATTAATTTCTCTAGAATGTTTTCAAGAGTATTTTATGAACTTATTATGGGTGGTTTCTTGATTTTTCATTGATCATTGTGTTCCTGATGAGTTGGTTGGTGTTTATGTCATTTAAAAAATCATTAATTTATAAATATTAAATTGATGTTTGGAATTATTTGGAACAATTTAGGGTCTTGGGTAATGTATCATAATTTATGTGTAAATTTTTTCTATATTGAATTATTTCAAGACCGTGAAATCTAACGGCATGTGATTCTGAGGCCCAGAGTTCCTGGAATGATCCGTCGAGCTTTTCTTAAGCTTTAAATAGCATGCGTGAGTGGTTTTTTTGAAAAAGTGGAATAATACTTAAATGGGTATCTAGATCAGAAATATGAGGGCACTATTGCATTCAAGATGGAGGGTTTACCCTAGGCATGACTTAAGTTTAGTCGGCACAGGCCTCCGGTGAAAAAAACCAGAGAATGGCATAACTGTAAATAAAATAATGAAATAAAATTGTTTTATTTTTCAAATGCTTATAACTCACAAATGGTAAATCGGATTAAAAATCTGAGACTACCACTGAACTCATGAGGTTATTATTTTCTTAGGAAGATACTAAAATTGGCCGGCGCGGGCCGCCAGTGGAAGTTAGTTTTTGGCCGTAAAATAAAATAATTAAGTAACAATTATTTTATTGTAGAATTCTTAACTTGTAAATAGTAACTCGGATTAAAAATCAGAGAGTACCATTGAGCTCGTGAGGGAATTTTACCCTTAAGTGGATCCTAACCTCAACCGGTGTGGGTCGAGGGTGACTGTTAATAATTTTTGAACTTTTTTAAGGTACGTTCAGTAAACGTGTGGATGGTGAATTCTAGCTTTTGAACTGGTGCTCGGATTAAAAATATGAGGGCACAATTGAATCTGCAGCATTGATATTTTATTAAAGAAATCTTAACTTTGACCGGCAAGGGTCATATGAAAAAGTTAATTTCTTGGACTTTACAAAAAAATAATAAAATAACTTTTGGTTATTTTATTTTTCTTTGTGAAACCATTGGACAAAAAGTGGTGGGACTGTAGTGCAATGTCAAACCATTTAATGTATTGACTCATAATTTCTATAACCACACCGTTGAGAGATTTAAATGAACGTGTAACCACACCTTTGAGATAATAAAATAGGTTCATTAATTATACTCATTAATGAACATCATTAATTGTGTGGTGTGTTGATCCTCTCCTCCCCTCTATTTAAATGAAGATCGAGCATGGGTTTTTGTCACACAAGAGGGTAAACTCTGATGAAGTGTCGTGACAACTTTCACCAACCTAGAACGAAGCTTTGAACGATGGACATTGGAGTAATCAATAGGCGACGGCAAGCACTGATGAACACCTTCAGACGTGGACACTTCTTCCTCATCTGCAGCACCTTCCAACAATTATAAAGTAGGGGTTATATGGTTTATTTCTCCCCTTTTTACACTGTTCTTGATTATTATAAAGAACACGGGTCAACCATCCAATGGGTTGACCCGCATTTCACTCTTTAACATAGGAGGATAATGCGGGGTTTCATTATGGGAGTTTTTATAATCTGATAATCCTTCTCATGTTATAATACTACTGTGGAGGGCATGGGCCAAACGAACAAGGCCAAGGCCCTCCTCCAAAACTATTATGGTTGGGTTCTATGTGGGCGACAAGAAGAAGTGGCAGTGTGACGGCTCCACGTGGTGGGACTGGCGACCGAGGGAGGCGGTGACTGGAACCCGCCGGCCGAAAAGGAACGGCGGTGCCCAAAGGCGTCGCGGCGAACAAGGGGCAGCTGGCCAATGTTGTCCCCATTGAAGTAGGGCAGCGCATTGTTGTGGTGTTCTATGGTGGAAGGTTACGGCATCGAGCTGCGATAGAGGGTGGACCCATGCCCGCGAATCTGTAGTGAGTCTGTCCACGTGGATCGGGTAGAAGGTCTGGTTCCATCCAACGTTGCTACTGAGTCAGGCGGCGCACTGCGGTAGTGTACTACAGAGGAAGGTCGCAGCATCAAGCTGCGGCGGAGAGCAGACCTGTGCCCGTGGGTCCATAGTGGTCCGGTCCATGCAGACCGGCCAGGAGATGCAGTGCCACCTGGCGTCGCAGCTTTGAAGACCCAAACGGCTTCAGCCATTTGAGACGAAAGTGGTCCCCTATGATTGGCCAATGGGCCAAGCGACTCCACAGTCCAGCAGGCTGAGCGACTCTGTGGCCTGACAGACCGAGACACTCTGCGGCCCGGTGGGCCGAGCGACTCTGCGGCCCGGTGGGCCGTGCCCAGCCAGGTGGGCCAGGCCGAACTAGTAGGCCAAACCCACAGCCCAATGGTCTGAGACCGCGACTCATTGTGTTGGACTAGGCTCATCCGAACTAGGCCAAGCCCAGTGGCCCGAGTTGTGTCGGTCTGACCGTGTCGGACCGGACCCAGACCCACTTACAACACAGTTCACTTAAATGATCATATCTCCTAAACCGAACGTCCATTTGAAGAACCGTCTATGGAGCCTGAACCCTTAGTAAGAGGAGGTCCTTTTGAGATACTGCATGTAACATTTAGAGAAAGTTTTATTTTATCCGGGTTGGATCGTACCCAAATCCAACCAGGCCCTCGACACTGAAATGCCTATAACTTTCAAATTGGGTGTCCAGTTGACGTGCCATCTATTGTGTTGGAAACCTTATGACATGAAAAATCATTGGGTTACTTCCTTGTGGAACTTCATGGTGGTTTAGGTATGACTAATAACCTAAGGAGCATAACCAGGGTGATTCTTGTAGTGAGAGTTAGGATGGTTACTCCCTTGATGACTCAAGGCACGGGTATTCCTTAATCCTATGCTTCGGTAGAGATGAGACTCCCCACGTCATGAGTGTGGGTTCCTTTTACTCTGATATGGTTTTTATATCTTTGGATTCAGTACTCCCCTGTTGGACTAGGGGTGGGTCCTCTATAGTTAACTCGCATAGAGTCAGGTAATCCCCTACCGGGTAGGGTGCGGGTCCTCTATGTTAGGAGTAGGTACTTCCCTGTCAACCCAGGGTGCGGGTCCTCCTTATACAGTGCTACAGTAGAGTAGGTAATCCCCTGTCATGCCAAGGTGTGGGTCCTATAGCCTAGGGTCGGTACTCCCCTAACTTACTAGGGCACGGGTCCCCCATAGTAAACAAAATACCAGAGTTTTACTTCCCTACCGTGTAGGGTGTTGGTCCTCACATATGGATTAGTACTCCCCCGTCTCCGAGTAGCGACGGGGAGTGGTTCCTTTAGGGGATTTGGAGCTCCCTCAACTTCCGGACATATTTATGAGGAGCGAGCCCCTCCACTTGATGTAATCAATACCCAGGGTATAAGTTAGTACTCCCTCGATAGAATGAGGTACGAGCCACTTCTTACTGGGGTGACTCAGATATCGTGGGTTAGACTAGAGAAGTTCTCCCCCAACTGAACACAGTGTCAAGGAGTAGGCCTCTTCACTTGGTTTCCCTTAGTCTTACCTCAGGCGCAGGTGCAAGACTATGATTTTGAGACCTATAATGTCGGGCACTAGAGGTAGTTCTAGAAGAAAGTTCCTGATGGAGCACGTCCTTTCGGACATTCCATTAGGAATGGTTGAGTTGTACTTGATGAAGTACATCTCTCAGAAAGGTTCCATCAAGGATGTCTAGTTAATGGAGTGTGTAATACTGATCCTTGAGTTATGTTGTGAGCCTTCTTTGGAAATCCTATAAATGGCTTGAGGTCAGGGCCTTATGTTTCTTTGTGGCTGAGATGAGTATATCTAGATGACCTAGTTATATGCAATGGTAGATACCTCAGTAGATCTGACTATGCATAATCTTTGTGGTTTAATTTGTAGTTTTTTTGTGGTATTTTTTCTTTTTGGATTTTTGAGAGACCATCAAGGGTCTCAGGGTCCCCTACTAAGTACTGAGTTACTCACCCCTGCATGGGCTTTGCTCGCAAGTGTTGTTTCTGGTGTAGATGTTCGACGTTTCGATAGGGGAGATCAGGGAGATGGGACCGATGGATGTTATGATGGTGGAATTTGTGTCCTATGACCAGTAGGGGTCTAGTAGGACCATAAATATATGACATACTACTTTGAATTCCAATAGATTCACTACTCCAGTGATCAGGTGGGATCTTCCGTAGACGGTTTTCGGTGCTCACTTTGTACCTTGCTGTTTTTAGTTCTTTTGTTGGGCTTGTATAATGGCCCAGTTACACCACTCAGTTCTTTACTTTCTATTGTACTCTGGTTTCCAATTACTTAGTGTTCACCTTTTAGCTTTGTGGTTTTTTTTGTGAGTGAATTTATGTACAGGTATCCAGGAAAATTTTTCCCACTTGAAGGTTGACGCCTTCGATGCTAGTTGCCAACCCCTGGCCTTCGGGAGGTGGGATTGGGGTATGTCACAACACGAGGCCTGGGGGACGGGTCATGAAAAAGTGGTATCAAAGGTGGTCGGTTCTACCTCAATGACCAAGGGTCTGTTATTTTTGTTGTGAGAAACAGTGTTAAGTGTTTTGAGTTCAGCTTTCTGTCCAGGGACTCCAATGTTGGTGCAGCGGGCGACATATTCATACACCAGGACTCTAGAAACCTGTTACCAAACTCGGTAAATGAAAACCCTGGTTGCAGGGAAAAGAAGGTAATATGCATCTTGTATTGATGGTTGTGATTTACATATTCCTTATCGAGTCAGATCTCTAGATATAACCTTCTAACCGTGGTACGTCTTGATCTATCTTAGGATGCCTCCACATGGACGTCTGGCCAGGATCCTGATACGAGGTCATGAGGATGGCCTACCTAGCGACGAGGCATCCATTAAGAGATTAGTAATTGAGATGACCCCACTGAGTGGTGCCCCAGTTCTACCACCACCTGATGGTTAGCATCTACTATTGGTGGTTCTGGTAGAGGAAATTTGTAGGCTCAGTTTCCTACATGAGTTCTAGAGGTAGAGACCTCCCAGGTTTCATGGAGAGTCAGGTCCTCAGGTATCTGAGGATTGGATTGAGGCTATTAGGGTTGTTTTCTGCCTAGTGAGGAAACCTCCCAATGAGATGGCAGTCCTGGATGCAAGCCTTCTTCAAGGCTCAGTGGGAAGATGGTGGAGTCTGATGATTCAGACTCATGATGAGGTGACCCTCACTTGGATAGACTTTGAGCACCTCTTCAGAGAGGATTTCTTTCTGATGACTTTGCGCTCTGTATGTATACAAGAGCTACTGCACCTGTAGTAGGGCAGCATGATGGTAGCAGAGTAAACAGTGAAATTCACATATCTTTCTTACTACTCTACAGATATGGTGTGGGACCCTTACTTAAGGGACCTAACCTTCGAGTAGGGACTGCTCTGGGAAATCAGGGCATCGGTGATACCTCTCAGCATTCCGATGCATGTTGGGGTACTAGAACGAGACCAGGTGGTTGAGAGATTCCTGGCGGAGGAGCATGTGGATGTAACCTATGTCAGAGATCACAAAGTAGAGGTGTCTAATAGAGCTAGCAAATTAATGGTGATGGGATCGTGGCATAGGAGACATACCCATTCTTGGACATAGACACATGGGTATGTGGAACAGTAGCAGCTCCAAGGATCAGATCAGCTACAAGAGAGGAAATGTTATGCTTGTAATGCTTGGGGGAATCTTACTAGAGATTTCCCAACCCATCGTACTACTGAGAGGGATCCAACGGATGAACCTCCTTGGCATAGAAAATGCTTGGAGCATGGAGTTTTGTAAGTTGGTAGGTGGGGTAGAGGAGCTGGATGAGAAGCATGGGGTGTTCCCCTCTAGGATTAGGGAGCTAGAGGATGTGGGCGAGGATAGCCACACGCAGTCATGGCTCATGACCAAGAAACTTCAAGATAATTTCAAGGTATGACCTGTGTCTTTTCTTTTGCTGCCTTCCTAAATAGACACAGGTGTTAGACATTCTTTTTTCACAAGTACTATTCGAGACTTTGAGGTTCCAATTGGATCGTGGACTTGACCCTCACGCTTAGAGACTCCTAATGGATGAGACCCATTGATAGTGTGACCTGAATCTTGGAGGTGAGAGTTACGGTTGGGATCTCTTAGTCATTGAATCGAGACCTTACGATGTCAATATGGGTATGGACTACTACCATTCATGCCCAGAAAGACGATATTAGGCAATAAATGTGGTATATCTACATGGTGGATAAGGGCTTTCCTTTGCAAAAAAAGGGGGAAAGCCCAGGCGGCATGGTCTGGACTCTCAAAAAGAGTCCCTCTTGAGTCATTCTGTGGTGTCAGAGTTAGACCCAAAGATATTTTCGCAGTGCGGAATGGTTCCTAAACATCCATACTCAGTAGAGATTCCACAAGAAGGATTGGTCATGTCTTGTTTCGGATTTTGGTGAGGCCACTGAAGGTTCTAGGCAGTAGGCTGCTAGACCCCACGATTGCAGATTTATCGTGATGCTTAGTGCTTTCTCCATTTGTCACAGCTAAAGAAACATGTTCCTATTGTAGCATGATGATGACCTATCAAGAGCTGGACATAAGAGTCGTTGATCTTGGTATTCCCTCATGGCGTGTGCTTGGAAGCAATGCAAGAACCTTTGTTGGACCCAGTTTCTTCCTATGAGTTTGGGCCTTGGATTTTCGGGGATGAAAAATCTAAATGTGGGGAGAATGTAATGTATCAGAATTTCCATGTAATTTTTTTATATAGAGAGTTATTTCAAGACCATGAAATCTGATGGCACGTGATTCTGAGGCCTGGAGTGCCCAGAATGATCCATCGAACTTTTGTAAATCTTTAAATATCGTCCGTGAGTGGTTTTCCTAAAAAAGTGGAATAACTCTTAAATAGGTGCCTAGATCAGAAATCCAAGGACACTGTTGCATTCAGGATGGTAGTTTTACCCTAGGAACGAATTAAGTTTAGTTGGTGCAGGCCTCCGGTGAGAAAACCTGAAATTTTCATAACCGTAAATAAAATAATTAAATAAAATTGTTTTATTTTTCAAATGCTTATAATTCACAAATGGTGACTCGGATTAAAAATTTGAAACCACCGCTGAACTTCTGAGGATATTCTTTCCTTAGGCAGATACTAACATTGGTCAGTGTGGGTCACCAGTGGAAGTTATTTTTTGGCCATAAAATAATATAATTAAGTAACAATTATTTTATTGTAAAATCCTTAACTTCTAAATGGTAACTCGGATTGAAAATCTGAGAGTACCGTTGAGCTCGTGAGAGCGTGTTCCCTATAGGCGGAGCCTAACCTCGACCAGTGAGGGTTGAGGGTGACTATTAATAATTTTTGAACTTTTTCTAAGGTGCGTTCAGTAAACATGTAGGCGGTGAATTCTATATTTTGAATCGGTGCTCGGATTAAAAATACGAGTGCACTGTTAAATCTGCAACACCAAGATTTTCTTAAGGGAAGCTTAACTTCGACCGACGAGGGTCGGACAAAAAAGTTAATTTTCTGGACTTTACAAAAAAATAATAACATAACATTTCGTTATTTTATTTTTCTATGTGCAACCATTGGACAAACGGTGGTGGGACCGCAGTGAAATATCAAACCATTTAATGGCTTGACTCATAATTTCTGTAACCACACCATTGGGAGATTTAAATGAACTTGTAACCACACTATTGAGATAATAAAAGAGGTTCATTAATTATACTCATTAATGAACATCGTTAATTGTGTGGTGCATTGATCCTCTCCTACCCTCTATTTAAACGAAGCTCGGGCATGGGTTTTTGGCACGAAAGAGGGGAACCACTAACACAGTGTCGTGAAGACTTCCACCAACCTAGAACGAAGCTTCGAGCGACGGAAGTTGGAGGAATTGACGAGCAACAGCAAGCGCTGACGAACACCTTCGGACGTGGACACTTCTTCCTCATCCACAGCACCTTCCAATGATTACAAGGTAGGTGGTTATATGTTTTATTACTCCCCTTTTTACCCCATTCTTGAATATTATGAAGAACACGGGTCAACCATCCAACGAGTTGACCCGCATTTCAATCTATAACATGGTAGGATAATGCGGGGTTTCATTATAGGAGTTTTTAAAATATAATAATCATTCCCATGTTATAATGATAATGCTGAGGGTGAGGGCCAAACAAACAAGGCCAAGACCCTCTGCTGAACCTGTTATGGTTGCATTCTACGTGGGCGATCCGAAGAACCGGCGGCATGAAGGAGACACGTGGTGGGACCAACGACCGAGGGAGGTAGCGATCGGTACCCACCGGCCGCAAAGGAACGGCGGTGCCTGAAGGCGCCATGGAAAACAAGGGGCGGCCATCCAATGTTGGCTGCGTTGAAGTGGGGTGGCACACTGCTGCAGCACGCCGTGGTGTAAGGTTGCGGCATCGAGCTGTGGTGGAGGGCGGACCCGCGCCCGTGGGTCCATAGTAGGTCGGTCCACACGGACCGTCCAAGAGATCCGACACCATCCGGCATCATTTTTGAGTAGGGTGGCGCACTATGGAGACCCACCATGGAGGAAGGTTGCGGCATCAAGCTACGGCAGAGAGCAGACCCACACCCACGGGTCTGTAGCGAGCTGGTCCACGCAGACCGGCCAGGAGATGCGGCACCACCTGGAATCATGGCTTCAAATACCCGAATGGATTCAGCTGTTAAATAGGGGAGTGGTCCCCCATGCTCATCCAATGGGCTAGGTCAAGGTTGGTCTGACCATGTCGGACCGGACCCAGACCCACTTACAGCCCAGTTCGCTTAAACGAGCGTATCTCCTAAACAGAGCGTTTGTTTGACGAACCGTCTGCGGTGATAGAACCCTTAAAATGAGGTGGTCATTTTAAGATACTCCACGTGACTTTTGGAGAAAGTTAAAGTTTGGATGGGTTGGATCGTACCCAAATCCAACCGAGCCCTCATCACTGAAATTCCTATAACTTTCGGACCGTGTGTCCAGTTGACGCGCTGTCTATTGCGTTAGAACCCTTATGACATAAAGAATCATTAGGTTAATTCCTTGTGAAAATTATTGTAAGTTGAGTTATGACTGATAATCTAAGGAGTAGAACCAGGGTGTTTCTTTTAGTGAGGGTTAGGATGTATACTCCCTTGATGACTCAAGGCGTGGGTATTCCTTACTCCTCTATTACGGCAGAGATGGGACTCACCACATCATGAGTTCGGGTTAGTTTTCCTCTGAGATAGTTTTTTATCTTTGGAGTTTGTACTCCCCTATTGGACTAAGGTGTGGGTTATCCATAGTTAACTCACATAGATTCAGGTACTCCCCTATCGGGTAGGGTGTGGGTCCTCTCTGTTAGGAGTAGGTACTCCCCTGTCAACCCAGGGTGCAGGTCCTACTTATGCAGTGCTACAGTAGAGTCAGTACTCTCCTTCCATTCCATGGTGTGGGTCCTTTATCCTGGGGTTGGTACTCCCTTGATGTTCTAGGGCACGGGTCCCCCACAGTGAACAAAATACCAGAGTTGTACTCCCCTACCGGGTAGGGTACGGATCCTCACATATGGAGTAGTACTCCCTCATCTCTGAGTAGTGATGGGGAGCGGGTCCTTTAAAGGAGATGGAGCTCCCTCAATTTTAGAACATAGTTATGATGATCATACCCCTCTTCTTGATGTAATCGATACACAAGGTAGAATTTAGTACTCTCTCAACAGACCGAGGTACGGGCCACTTCTTACTGGGGAGATTGAGATATTGTGGGTTAGACTTGAGCAATGCTCCCCCAACTGAACGCAGTATTGAGGAGTGGGCCTCTTCACTTGGTTTCCCTTGGTCTTTCATTGGGCGCAAGTCTGTGACTATGAGACCTCTAGTGTCGGGCACTAGAGGTAGTTCTAGGAGAAAGTTCTCGATGGATCACGTCCCTTCAGACGTTCCATTAGGAATGGTTGAGTTGTACTTGATGGAGTACATCTCTCATATGGGTTCTATCAGGGATGGTCAGTTCATGGAGTGTGTACTCCTAATACTTGAGTAACACCTTGATCCTTCTTTGGAAATCCTGGAAATGGCTTGAGGTCGGGGCCTTATGTTTCTTTGTGGCTAAGATGAGTATATCTGTATGAACTAGGTATATTTAATGGCAGATACCTGAGTAGATCTGACTATGCATAATCTTTGTGGTTTACTCCGTGGTTGTTTTGTGGTATTTTTCCTTTGTGTATTTTTGAGAGACCATCAAGGGTCTCGGGGTCCCCTACTGAGTACAGAGTTACTCACCCTTGCACGGGCTTCACCTGAACGTGTTGTTTCTAGTGCAGACATTCGATGCTTCGATAGGGGTGGTCAAGGATATAGGAACGATGGACATTACAATATTAGACTTGGTGGCCTAGGACTAGGATGGGTCTAGTAGGACCAGGTAGATGGTACATACTACTTAGGATTATAGTAGCTTCACTACTCCAGCGATCTGGTGGGATCTTCCACAGACAGTCGTCGGTGCTCCCTTTGTACCTTGTTGTTTTTAGTTCTTGTATTGGGCTTGTATACTGGCTATGTTACACCACTCAGTGCTTTACTTGTTGTTGTACTCTGGTTTTTGATTACTTAGTGTTCACCTTTCATCTTTGTGGTATTTTTTTGTGAGTGCATGTGTGTACAGGTATCCAAAAAAATGCCTCCCACTTGTAGGTTGACGCCTTCGGTGCCAGTCGCCAACCCCTAGCCTTTGGAAGGCGGTCTTGGGGTATGTCATGGTGCGAGCTCTGGGGGGTGATTCATGACACTTGAGTGTAGATTTAAGCATGGAATAGACATCATCATGCTTTAATGAGATTGAACGGAACTAAAAAGGCCTTAGAAGAGCTTTGAACCCTTAGAAATTAAAAATTGAAACCTTCAGAAATGAGGTAGGTGGTCTTCGATACAAACCTTATGGGTTATGAATCTATTTTTTGTACATGTGATTTGTAACATTTCCACTAAGGATATTTCCCTCTTTAATTAAATTGTTTATCCTTTGAAAATGTTGTAAATTTACAAATTTAAAATAAATCCTTTGGATCATGTAGGTTTCAGGGTAATCTATGGAACCAAGATCATAGCATTCGATCCATGGTTGCTGATGGCTGAGCCCATAAATATATATGTGATGCCTATTGACATATGGTCCCCTTGATGGTTGTGTCCAAATTTAGTGTTACTTGGAGGACCTTTTTTAGGAGGAATTATTGTCTTCTTGGAATAGGTGTGATTACATTGAGGGGTTCGCCCTGTGGTCCATGCACAACCCTAGTGATACCATAGAGATTTAAATTCATTGAACTATACTAGGGTATAATGTTCATCCCCCTTGTGATATGACTAACCAAGAAAATACCCTAAGTAGATTATAGAAAATGGGGTGTACAGATTGACCTAGCATGACCCTAGATTGAAATGTGGGATTTGAGCCATATATCTATATTTTTACCAATGATTATTGACTAATGTGGATATGAGTCCAGGTGGTGATTATGTTTTTATCGGGGAACCTATCCCATCAAGTGGAATTTGTTGGACTGAGGTTTCTCCATTGGAATAAGGTCACCATATGGGGTGCCTCAACATTGAATTACTTAAGGGGAACCTAGTTGGTTCCCAATGATAGATTGACCCTGAGTGTGTGTGATGGGGTGTAGATAGTGATGGTAGATTATTTGTTCAGCAAACCCTTGTTTTTTTATAATATAATCTAAAAACCCATATCTTTAATAGACCTTTTTCAATGATTTTTCGCATAAAGATACAATTTGTAAAAAAACAAAATATTAATAGGGATACTATCTTTGGGTAATTAGGTATATAACACAATAACATGAATGTGGGGTGTAATGAGATTATTTAAGACTTTATAAAAAGCAGATAAAATCTATTGAATTTCTAATACTGTATAAGATTACTAGAGGACTACCTAAGAAATGGGTGAAATATAAAAAAAATAAAGGGAATGATCAGAGTAAACCTAATTTAAATAATACATGTTATTCAAGAGGCATATCAAGGAGACATAAAATTGATGAGAATCATAACCATGAAAATTAAATCATGATATAATATTATAACACCAATGCAACATAGGAATGTGGAAACAATATAAAACATGACATCATTATCATATGTTATAGATAACTTCCAAATAATTATAACATAGTATTCATAGGACAACCTAAAGAGAACCATACATAATATCTCATGGGATAAAAACATTTCCCAAATAATTGGATGACTATATAATTATGGGCACATCCATCACATACAAATCATACATAAGAATTTGTGTACGACATATATCATACAACATAAGAAAGTGCTTCACCTATTTTAATATTGTGATTAAGGAGGGTGGGTTATATAAAAGGAAGACCATAATCAATGATTTATAGGTTCATCTAAGTGAATACCCTTGATTCTAAAGGGGATGGGTATCCACAATATAAAAGATTTTCATTGAAAATCGCATGATAATTTCTACATCATAATAGGTGTACAAATAGATTCAATGATGGGGTTAATGAGCATGGAATGTTTTCCCTCGTTAAATTTAAATAATTAGGAAAACAAAAGGGATGTGAAAAAACACATTACAAGATGAAAAATTAGAAATAAAAATACTTAATATAATGAAAGTACTCGAAATAATAAGGAAGAGGAGAGGGATCCCTTACCTTGATAGGGGGGTTATAAAATATTGATAGGAGTTACTTAAGAGGTTGGGAAAACCTTGTTATAGATTTATAGAGGGAGAGGGAAAGGAAAAAAATTCCCCAAGGGTTTTGAATTAATAGGAGTAGGATTTTTTGTGGGTATTTTTTGAAAAATTGAGGGAAATTATTTATTAACTTCTAAACATTGGTTTTGGACTCAATATGACTAAATAATCAAAACCACAAACCATACCATGGTTTTCCATGGTTTCTACTAATTATGAGTGGTTTTAAAAAATTAAAAGGCCAATAACTGAACTTTTTAATATAATAGAATTGATGATGTGGAAGTGAGTAATGTTAAATAATAATTTATTTTGAAACTATAAAATATAATATAAGTTGTGAAGTATTCATTAATAGTTTTTAAAATTAATCAAATAATTTCAAAAAAAATTATTTTAAATTAAAAACATGGTTTTTGTCATGGATACTCACTATAGAATTTATTACTTCACTTTTTTTCTATTATTATATCAAAATAAAGTCTGTATATTTATACTGTAACTAATTTTCACCAAACAAGTCGACCATCTCAGCAAATTAAGAAAAAATCACCATTAGATAATTTCAATGTGTTCATTTTAAAATTATATTTTAACTTTTAAAAATAATTTCATAAATATTATAACATTCACTATAAAATAAGAATATTTATTTACCAGAAAATACTAGTTCTAATGATATTAACATATTTTTTACCCTTATAAAAACATCTTTGGACTTTGTTAAATTATATTAATCTTTATAATAACATAAATATTTTTTAATAAGAATATTTTATTAAAATAAAATTTATCTAATGTTTTTTGAAATTGTTAATAGAGTGTTTTAATTAAGAGTATTTATTTCCAAAAAATATAATTTTTATTTCATGGAATAAAAATGCAATTTTTATAAAATAATTTATATTGTCTTTTTTAAACTAAAAAATATAAAATGAATATATAATAATTTATTTAATAACAAAAATAAAATATTCAAAATCATATTAATAAGATCTAGATATATAACCCTTTATTTCACAAGTTTATTCCCTAATGGTAAGGTGTGCAATGATGGATCTTTATTTTTATGTTTTTACATTCATCTTATGGTTCATAATCATTACATGTTTTAACTTCTCCTTTAATTTGTTCCACTCGAGCATTGGTCGTTATATCTCAACTAGAGCTTGTTAAATGTTAAGGAAAAGTTATTCCATCACCCAAAAAGATATGATAAGTGTTATTCATAGGGTTTTATCCAACTAATAGATGAAATCACTTCATTAATCTATGTTAGTTGGATTTTATCTTGACCATTAATATAAACTAATAATAAAAGAAACTATAGAATGCATATATTATCTATTTTTAAAACCATTAACTACCTTTCTAATCAAACAATATATCTTTCATAATGGAACAAATTATCCAATGTAGGGTATTCATATTCTATAACTACATTACATAATAATTAATAAAATAATTTAAATGTGAATTTCAATTAAAAATTTTCAATTCATTACATTATTAACCCCTTCAAAAATATCACCCAAAAAATTTTATTTTATACACTAAAACAGATAGGGAGACTTCAATTTCATCACCTCTTAATGTTACCATGTCACCTCCTTAATCTTGTGTTTCACCACAAAACATTGAAATCGTGAGTTGTCTTGTTTCATATAAATTCATCTTTATAATATAGGATAATAAATGGATGATCCTTATATAAACGATCATTATCTAAAGGTACCACCATTAAATTTACTTCATGTGAATTGTTTGATATTTTCTTCCTTAAGAGGGATACATAGAACACATCGTGTACAAGGAATATTTTTTTGGGTGTTCTAGATGATAGGATAAAACTATGATGTGATCAGGGATCTCAAAGGGGATGATGTATCTTTGACTAATTTTCCCTTTGACCAAAACATCATGACATTATTCCATGGTGATATATGAATAAACTCCTAATCTCTGAACTCAAACTCAATGTCTCGTCAAGGAATTTATGTATATATTTTTTACTAACTTTTTTAATATTTCATATAATTTTAATTGTTTTAACATTATATATTTTCTCTTGGATAAGATCAGATCCCATAAGATTCATATCTCCTACTTAATTCCAATATGTTGGAGTTTGATTCCTCTCTCCATAGAGAGCCATATAAGTTTCAATTTGAATTCTAGAATGAAAATTTTCATTATATGATAGATCCATTAGGGGAAGGTTTCGGTCCCAAAATATTAATAATTTCATTGAGAATGATATTATTATATCTTCTAGAGTTTGAATTTTTCTTTTACATTGACCATTCATCTGAGGTTGATAATAACTACAGAAACTCAGCTCAGTATGAAATACTCTCTCTTGGTTTCCCCAAAACATCAAGGTAAACCTAGGATCTCAATCTAATATATTGGAGAGTGGAAATCTATGTAGTCTTACCACTCACATTATTCATATATTTGTGTATGGTTAAATAGATAATTATTTCTTGATAGTAATTAAATGCATTGACTTTATATGGTGACCGACTACCTCTGAGATGCTATTATTTCCTTTTTTGTCCTAGGAGCCCTAAAATGAAATATATGGTTATGTTTTCCCATATCCATAATAGTATAAGTAATGGTTTAATCATACACTTATAATTATTTAATTAATCCTTGAAATATTGGAATGAAAATCATCAAGATAAAAATTATGCAATCTCCCTCTTTATGTCATTCCACCATATTTTTTCATCATATCTCTATACATCATTGTTCTTCTTCGATGAATTGAGAAGGATGAGAAATGAAAATCTTCTAGACATTCCATCTCCAATTTTTGTTATAATGGGACACATATCCATGATCCAAACTTTATAAATCCATCCTTAGAAAATTTAAAATCTAGATTATCCACTACCCTTTCCTATAGCACAGTATAATATTTTTGATACTATGGTTCCTCTCATGAATGGATGTTATAATAGTTATTTGATAATATTATGATGAAGATCCTTTTATAATTCACGTTTCAATCCTTTTAATATCCAAGAACATTGGATCCCTTTCATTTATTAAAATGGATATTTTTTTATGATCTTTTCTACTAAGTTCTTATTCAAATTTATTCACCTTCCCTAGATTTTAATGGATAACATCATCATTTCATATTGAGTTCATTTTATGTGAGTATATATACTTTAGAAATTTATGGTTAATATATATGTCACACTTCTATACAAGAACATAATAATGAAAACTATTTATGTTTAAAATCACTACATTAAATTCTTGATCATGATTTGGGTAGTTCAACTCATGGATATTTAATTGGTGGGAAGCATAGGCTATCACTTTGTGATATTTCATGAGTACACACCCAAATATTTCTTTGGTTTTATCATTTTAGATCATAAATCCTTCACCACAAATTTTTAATGAGAGCATTAGTATACTGATTAGCTTATTATTTAAGTCAATAAATCTTTACTCGCATTCACTAGTAAATAAAAACTTTAATCCCATAAAAATTGTAATGAATGGTAGGCCTTTAAATCATTAGAGTTTTATCATTAATCAATAATAGTACCCACCTAATCAATATAAACTAGATATCTATATCACAGATGTTGGTCTTGTCTATCCTTTAATTTACACTATTTTCAAAGGGCCCACATATATCCCTTTTCTAGTGATAACAATTATTTCTAATGTATCATAATCCATTTGAAACTCACATTTACTATACTATACATTAAAAAATTCTATTCTCTAGGTCTTCAGTATATAATTAAAATGATCCTCATGTTCCTCCTAGATTTTTAATCATATAATAATATCTTCTATAAATACTACCATAAATTTTTTATGGTAACCCCAAAAGACTATATTCATTTTCTCTATTATAATAGCTATATCATTAGTGAGTTCAAATGGAATCACTATGAATTCATTGTTCCTATACCATATATGAAAATCATTCTTGGGGATATCTTACTTATTGAACATTACTTGATAATATCACAACGAAGTATTCCCAATAGATAATTATTTGGCTCCACATAGTTGATCTAACTAGTCATTAATTTGTGGTATAGGATAATTGTTCTTAATCATGATATTTTTTAGCTCACAATAATCAATGTATATGAGGATTGAATCATAATTATTTAGACATATAGGGTAGGTGCACCCCATGGTGAAGCACTTTGGCATATAAACCCTTTATCTAGATTTTTCAGAAGTCGCTTCATCTACTCCTCAAGTTTTATAGTGGTAATTCTATATAGAGTATTTGATATAGGAAATGCTCTGGGTATAAGATCAATTTAGAACTCCTCCTAAAGTCTTGGAGGAAGACCATGGAATTAGAAGGGAAACACGTCAACATATTCTTTTAGAATGGGAATTTTATTAAGGATAACATTTTCATTAGTCTCGATAATTTTAGCTAGATACACTTTCTCTTAGGGAAATGATATTCATGAATGAGATGATGATACTAAAGGATATTCATCCTCGTCCCTGAAAATTTATTTAATAAAAGGGTTATCAATGATATTGAGGTGGATTTTATTGTCTTGTTAATTTAGTTTCTCTATTAATATATTCAAAATACTAATCCATACCCATAATTACATTGAATTTCACTAAAGGGGGTATCATAATGTTTGATGAAAGTATATATTTTAAATATAGATATGGGATAAGTTATATAAATTATATATAATAATTGAACCATTTTATATTTTTATAGGTAGCTCCACATCCATGTTTTGAGGTGTATATTTAATAGTTCATCTAAACATGTGTGATATGAAACAATTACATAAAAAATCAAATAATATGTTCACTATTATTGAATGAATAATGACTTCACCTATCACCAAATAATTTTTAGGATCCAACTAAATAAATGGGATGTTATAAGATTTACCTTTCTATATATTACTTGAAGGTTTTTTTTTATTGCTTATCATCGATTACCCTTGGATTAGTTCATTTATTCACATAGTTTCATTATTCTTTTTAATTAAAATATTGGGTAGCAGGTTGAGGGTTAACTTGATAATTCCTTTCTTCCATCATATTGGTGGGTTTATCCCATCAATATTCGCTATATAGGTTTACTTACTTCCCATACCTAAAGCATTTAATTTTACCCTTCAGGAAAATTATAGGATGCTTATTCCCATAAATTTTACAAGTGGGATGTTGGACTATTTTCACCATGATATTTATCTATTAAAATTCCAAAATAAAAATAAATTATAAAAAATTATGTCTATTTACCCTTGATACGTGAGAGATTCACTAAACTCTATTTCAACATTGAAGGAAAACCATACAATTTCTTTATAGATGTTAAAGGATCAAATTTCCAAATATTTAACAGATTTGATATTATCTGAAAAAGAAGTGGTTTATAATAATTTTGGGGTTAGTGAGAAATATATATGTGTATCATGAAATTCATGTAAAGTACGTTTCATACACCCTGATGGCTTCATTATCCTTTTCCATGAGTGGAAGGAGAAACCTCTCCATTTATAGTCAAAGATAGTGATGGAAATATGTATCAATTTATAATTCCTCCCACACCATTGCTTAAATATCCACTTTGGGATTATTAATTTTGAACAACATACTCCAATAATAAGATTATACCTCTATATGATAATAAACTAGAAAAAAATCCCTTATAAATATTAATAAAAGATGGAAATAACATTTTAATGGAATTCATACATTATTATGTAATTATGAGAATCTAATATCCACTAAATATCATAGCACACTATTATATAAAGGTATAAATTTTAACTTAAACATTTATAAGATTATGTGGGTGTTCCCCCTGATTAATGTTTCTATTCAAAACATTATTTAACAAATAATTTATTTTTATGATGTTATGAATTCTTGCTCTCATTAGCTTGGCCATCCCATTTGGACAATCGTCACATTTCCCCTCACATTGGTCATTAAATTTGTTCTTTGTATTTACTGAAATTGACTAAAATATTATTAAAAATAGGTACTATAATTTGAAAACTTTTAATCATGTAAAAAAGGGAAACTATCAGTATTAATGGTATAAAATATAAATGACATACATTCCTTAAATTTTGAATTTCTTGGCTTAGATATATGTTATCAATGTTCTATTTCCTAATAGAAAAATTTATAGAAAAATTTTTCCCTTTATAATGGTTCATAAAGATAATTTGAATTTACTAATGAATATACATGAGTGTGTAAAATAAGGTCTGTAGCATGGATTTTGTCATGCATTAAATGATTATCAAGTTAATTCCCAATAAACCCTTATTTGGTTTATTACACATAGGTTCAACTGTTCTAGATCCACACCAACTTATTGTATCTAGTCATGGTTTTTATTACTTGGTAACCACTTACTATATACATTACCATAATTTAGGTATGTTTTCTTATGTTTACTCTTATCCCTACAGATTTTAGTATTGTTTTCTTATCCTAATTCAAAAATGTAATTTTATATTCCTCTAATATCAACTATAATAACTGATATCATTAATAAAATTTATATAATGATTTATTAAATAACGATACACATAGTATACACCTTGAATATCAAAATGACTAGTTTAATAGTTTAATTAGGTACAAGACACAATAACATGAAATAGGGATACAATTGAGCTGTATAAAAACTCCACAAAATTCCCTTAAAATAAATTGATCTTCTAATACTACACAAGAAAACCTAGGGATGTACATAATAAAGGTTTTATCTATAGAACTATAAAGGTAATAATCAGAGAATAAAATGATTTATGTAAATCAGGATAATCCAAAGTCATATCAATGTTGAATAAAATGGGTGATAATCCTAAAAATGAACATCAAAGCATTGTATAAGATGAAAACATATAAAAATTTTATAAATGTGTAATCAACATAAAACATGAAACCATAGGAATAAATCACAACTTAACATTGAGACAATAAATAATTGTGTTCTTATGATAACCTCCCATGAACCACACATGAATAGATGTACATGTCAATGGCTAAAATAAATCAATCGATCGATCAAATGGTCTTGGTTGATTCGGTGAAATCCCGCATCAAAATGGCCTCAAAAATTCTACTCCATTAAATAACAAGATGTGGAACCCTTGATCTAGAAATGGTTACCACATAGACTCTTCTTCTGTTAGTAGTGTCTCATGGCATCTCTCTCTCGTTGTGCCACCTCTCATAGTGGTGTTTCATTGCTACTCCCAAGTGCCCCTACAAGTGCACTCCTTCTTTCTTTCGACCATCACTATGATGGTTGAGGGTCTTGAGCTCAGCTTCCCTTATGGTGTGATTATCCCCTTGGATGACTTTTGTGATCATATTAATTTTTTATTACACACCATTGATTTTCTTGCCCAGTAGGAAGTGTTACTCAAAATATGTTAAACCAAGATGAATACCCATGAAATCCAACATTCATAAAAATTATCCTTTATTTTGAAACCAAAACATTAAATCCAAAACTTTTAAATTCTTCTTACTTTTGTAAACAACATGTCAACATAAAACAATCAATGGAACGTGTTCTACAAACTACTGAACAGCTCAGAAATCATCACATTAAAACTCATTAACTTTTCATCATCTTATTAATTGACAAAAATTTCAAATTCACAAAATCAGTTGACCACTTCAATATCATGATAGAAAAATATTACCAAATTCATTGGAGTTCTATATAATTTTGGGTCCACCCATCACATTCATATCATGTACATGAATTTTTTCACCACATATATCAATCGATATAAGAAAAAAATCCATATCATTAAATCACATTATTAAGGAGTGTGGGTTACAGATATGGAAGTCCCAAATAAATTAAGGTTAGGTTCATCTAGGTGATTAG
Organism: Viscum album; assembly: GCA_963277665.1. Classification (NCBI taxonomy): domain Eukaryota; kingdom Viridiplantae; phylum Streptophyta; class Magnoliopsida; order Santalales; family Viscaceae; genus Viscum; species Viscum album. Next base: position 703,658,499 of record OY728164.1, on the reverse strand, counting down.
ACATTATTGTAAATGGGAATGGGTATTCACAATAAAAAAGTTTGGCATGGATTGTCATAGGATAATTTCAGCAACATAACAGGAATATATAATAGTTAATGGATGGGATTAATGAGAGTGAAATGTGATATATCATTACATAGGACCCATAATAACAATAATAGGGATGTCTAGAAACACAATACAACCCAAAAAATATGAAATCAAAAGTCATAGTATAATAAATGTACCTAAAATAAAAAGGAAGAAGAGAGGATACCTTATAATGAGAGGGTGATTTTAAAATCATGAGTGGAGATTATTAAGATATTTGGAACACCATGGGAGGTATTTAGAATGTTATTTTTAGAGAAAATTTATTCCTAAAGGGTTTTTAGTGATTATGAGTGGGAGTATTGGTAGGTTTTTTTTAGTGAAAGAGAGTTAAATTCATTATAAATTTCTAAACATTGGTCTAGAACTCTATATGATATAATAATCAAAAAAACATACCATTTTTTCCTATGGTTTCCTCAAAATTTGAGTGGTTTTAAAATATTATATAAGGCCAGGAATCTAAATTATTAAAAAAATACCATTGGTGATGAGAAAAATGAGTCATGTTTAAAATGAATTAATTTTAAAACATTAAAATATAATATAGATTTTGGAGGTATAATTGAAATATTATAAAACAAATAAAGTAACATTAATAACATGTTATTTTAAAGTTATAAATTATTTTTTTCATGAACAATACATATAGAATTTATTACATCACTTTTGGGATAATATGATGTCAAAATAAAGACCATATATTTGTAACATATTTAATTATTACCCAAAAAAGTATGTCTCAGAAAATTATTAAAAATTTACAATCCAATAATTTATACATGATAATTTAAAAAATATATTTATTTTATCAAAATACACTCCAATATATTATAATTTCAACTTTAAAATAAAAATCCTTATATACTGAACAATGCACATTTTTACAATACAAAACACTTTTCGACCCATAAAAAAAATTACACTCAATTTCACTAAATTATATTAGAATATATATTTAAACAAATAACTTTTAATAATTTTATTTCTTGAAAATATGAATTTTGAAATTTTCCAAAAAGTGTCTTAACTGAGGGTATATATTTTCCAAAAATAAAATATTGATTTCTTCACATCAAAATTATTTTTTTATCAAGTACCTTTAATAATCATTTATAAAGTAATAATAAAATGATATAAAGGTGATCACTATTTTATTAAAAAATAAAATATATAAATTCATATTACAATAGTATACATACATAAACCCATATTACACTATTTAATGACCTAATGTTAGGGTGTGTGATAGTGGTTCTTTATTGGGGTGGTTTAGAGAACATTTTTTGGGTTTTGATCTCAATATTCTTGAACTTATACCATAAAAATGACTTGAGATTTAGTTTTTGGATATCATATTTGTCTTGGTCTAGGAAAAATCATAGTGATTCTACAATGTCCCTGTTTGACTCACTTAATAATAGTATCTGAACTAGTGACCACATGACCTTAATTGTGCCTCCCCACACTCTAGAGGATACTAACTGGTAGTGAGGTTATTTGAAGATACAGTGGGGATAATATACCCTATGGTGTTATAGTTGAAAAATAGTGACATGAATAATTAATATATGAATCACAATATGAAAAATAGAGAAGTGGAATTAAATCATCCACATAGATCCAAAAGTGTACCATATATAAAATTATGATTATGTCATGGATCTATAAAAAATGTAGTAATACCAACACAAGGTATATAAAATTGAACAAAATACAAAAATGGATATCCAATAACATCAATATCAAAGTCTCAGTCCCACACACTAATTCTCTGATGTTATAATCAATGAAGAATCTAATATCAGTCATAGGACCTTGTCCCTACCTGTATCCATGAGTTATTTCTGGGTACCGAATAGTGTCATAAACAAGGTGTAATATATACTCATTATACCACCAAAAATTGTATCTAGAAGTCTATATCCATTTTATATAATACGAGTTATTTACAGATATAATAATGGTAATGATGTAATGTAAACTATAATGGTTTATCTTTGGTTCCTGAAGGACACTAAGATGGCCCTACCTATTTCAGTTTATGCCTAAAAAACCTCTAAAAGTATGTCACCATGAACATACACATATAAGGATATATATAATTATAAATGTATGTGTGTGTGATATATACATAATTACCTTTATAATGATATATATATATATATACATAGTGCTATCAAGAACCTAAGGTGTAACTTTGGCATCCATGTCTTGTCACCAGTGTCTAATAAAGTAGTAGGGGATACCATGATCAAGTATTATAGATTATAAGTGTCGCCATGGATATGAATCATATGTATATGGGAATCCATGGCTGAGAAAAATAATAATAGGGATTCCTCAAATAATTATCATAACATTAGGGACACCAGGAACAATTATCACAATAGCAGGGATGTCATGCCTGAGTATCATATTAGTAGGGATTCCATGCCCAAGTATCATAATTGTAGGGAATCCATTACTGATTATAAAAAAATTATAGACTCCATTACCAAATATCATGATATTATGGATTCCATGATAGAGTAACATAAGAAATAATCATACCAAAAGGCTTTAGTATGATCAAATTAATGTTGCATAATTCTGTAGATTTCCACTTCAACAAGGGCATAACTTTTGTTTATGTAAAATCATGTGATGTGGTTGTACCCCCCCCCCCCCAGTTTAGATTTAATTAATTCTAGTTAATACATTTAGGAGTGAAGAAAAAACCACATAGAATATAGTTTGGCCACATAAGAATTTATAATATCATGGGTAAATTCCCTAGGGACACCTCAAGGGGTATCATTAGTTGATGAGTCCCTATCCCAATAATAATAATGAGGAAATAAGTCATTTATATAAAGGATAACAAAGTAAAAATTGGTTATGTGTATTTTTTTTATGTAAATTCATTGAAAATATGGTGTGTAGCATCACAATTAATAACATAAAATAATAAGACTTGAGGTATAATTACAAGGCCATAAACCATGTAATAGTAGAAGAGTACTCATCTAGGATTGTCTTCTGATTCATCCTTGAAAGGAAAAAGTTATCAAACCGAAAAAACTGAAAATTGGTAATATTATCACACAAAAAAAAAATAAAACATAAGACATAGAGGAAAACTGAAAAAATATGTATGTGGGTCAAATATATTCCCAGGAGGGATCTAACAAGATAAATAATGCCTCAATCAAAGTCCAGTTGAGTATGTTACCTCAATGACAATGTAGGAGGTGAAGAGGAATCTCTCTCATGAGAGATTCTATGTGAAAAGTAGGAGGGTTGGAAAAAAATAATTATTCTACCCATTTTTAAAAAATATGGCATTCCATATTCATGATGTGAATATAATTCATATCCTAAATTCCTTAGGGTTTTCACCTACAAATAAAATCAATTCACGTCATGAATAGGGTCTAGCTAAACCAATTCACTTCATGAATTACATTCACATTGTGAATTAGTTATACATCCCAGATCCAACCCCCTAATTCCACCTTCCTAGAAACAAACCAACTGGCCAAACCATACGATTTCTATGTAAAATACAAAAAACAAGTTTAATGAGTGTTTAGTGAAATTTAATGGATCTATACTTGATATAATAAACTACGATCTTACATTATTCCTTCCTTCAAACAACTCATCCACTAGTTTCTCTTCCATGAGTAGTAATGATTTATTTGAGAAAAACTCTATACACGGAGCACTTATGTCATCCTCTATCTCATAAGTCTCATCTTATACAAGGTCTTGCTACTATATAACCCATAATAAAGGTACATACCTACCCCTGAGATACTTCGGGCTCCAATCAATTATACAAATAGTATCCTCCTCAAAATAAGTATCAGCCTCCAATTCAACATCCTTGGGATCAAAATTCTTATATGGGTCATCATGATATTGGGGAATTTGTGATATATAGAAGACATCATACATGTATCGGTACCTCTGAGGAAGATCTATCCGGTAGTCTAATGGAATAAAACACTCTAATATCTAAAAAGGCCTAACATAATGAGGTGATATATTTCCCTAGAACTAAATCTTTTTATGTCCTAGTATATGTGAATCACACAAGAAAACATGATCCTTGACATCAATATACATAGTTTTCTAATAGTGATCGACATAAGATTTCTATTTAGATGAAGTAATGATCATGTGATTCCTGATAAGTTATACATACTCCAATGTGTCCTGAACGAGATGAGGTCCAAGTAGCACTGTCTATCCTACCTCTAACCATCACATGGGTGAATGACATGAACTAATATATAGAGGCTCATAAGAATCCCTCTTTATAGTATTCTATAAGATGTTATTTACGTAAAACTCAAAGGGGGTTATATATTTCTCCCAAGAACATAAAAAATTAAGGACACATTCCTAAATAATGTCCTCTAGTACCTCTATTGTCCATTCTAAATGTAATTTGTTATATGGGTGAATGGTTGTAATCAAACATATCTATGTACCCAGTGATTTCCATAACCCCTACCAAAACCTTGATGTAAAACAAGCATCCATATATGAAACAATACTATCAAGGATGCCTTTTAGGGGTATAATTTCATAGATATACGATCTCCCAAGCTCATCCACTAAGACCATATCCCATATAGAAATAAAATGGGTGATTTTTATCATCTTATCCACGAATACCCAAATAGTGATTCTATATTGAGGTGACCTCAAAAAATTGATCCAAAATCCATAGAGACGTCATCCCATTTCAATACTAGAACCAGTAACAATTGTAATAATTCAGAAGGCATCTAGGGCTCCACCCTCACCTTCTTTTATGTGGAAACATGTTGATAAAACTTGTGTTATGATGTTTCATATCAAGACACAAATACTTATAGCACATGTTTAGAAACATCCTATAAATCCCTAGTTGTACATTCCACTATGATGCCTAGGATTCTCATATATGTTCCTCCCACATTATTGTAAGCATATAGAAAAATACGTAAATAGAAAATATTTCATCTTTATTGATAGAACAACCTAGTTGTGTATCCCCACTTGAAATAATATTCCATAGGAATAAGTCCTCAATGTTAGAGAACTGACTCATGTTCAATATATATATATATAAGTACTTAGGTTTCCACTAATTCTATAAGGAATGGTTGATCATAACTCTCTTGAATATCTGGATTCTTCTTATAAAGAAGATCAAATGACCTTCATCCATCACTAGATCCTTTAACCACTTGTGGATAAGTCTTCTAACATATGGAATCAGTGACTTCATTTCCATTTCTAGGCCTAAATGTAGGCTCAATGTCAATGAAATGAAGGTATTCGACCCACCTTTTTAATCAGAGGATAAATTCACCCTATTTAAATATATATTAGAGGATTTGGGGTTTATAAACACCACAAATATCTATCCTCTCAAGTAATTCCTCCAACAATGAAATACATGAACGATGATTTCTAACTCAAGATCATGAATTGGGTAATTCCTCCCATGGGGCCTCAACTAATGAGATCCATAATAAAAAACATGATCCCCCTACATAAGAATTACTCCCAACCTAATTCATGTTGCATAAAAAAATGCCATATATCCTCATAACAACTCTAGCTAAATCATGATCGGTGCTAAATTCAATCTTCCTTTCATCTCTTTAAAGTAATTATTTCATGATTCAGAGCACAAGATCTTCACAACCATTTTAGTCAAGATGGTAAAAGGTAATACAAGGAATAAAATGTCCTGTATAAATTTACTTTAACAACTATCTATCCCCATGAAACTTCATATGTCAAATATTTCATTGGGATTCTTCTATGAAACAACAGCACTCACCTTCTCTTGGTCTACTGATACTCCCATATCTAAAATATTGTGAACTCTAAAGTGATACTTTTCAATCTAGAAGAAGAACATAATGATATTATCATATATATGGTTCTCTCTTAGAGTATTCAATATGATCTCAAGATGTGTCTAATGGTTATGTTAAGTATGTGAGTCTATAAATATATTATCCTTGAATACTGCCACAAGATAATCCTAATATAAGTGGAAAACCCTTTTCATCAAGGCCATAATGACCAAAGGAAAATTTGTGATGATAAATGGAATGACCAGATATTCAAATAAACTATACTGACTTCAGAAATTTGTATGTTGTATATCAAAATATCATACAGGTACTTAATGGTAGTCCAACCTCAAATTGATCTTAGAGAAAACCCTCACTAATCGAAGATGGTCAAACAGTTCATCGATACAAGGCAGTGGATACTAGTTCATAATAATAAGTTGGTTCATACAATGATAATCCATGAAAAGTCTGAGGGTACCATTTTCCTTTTTTCTAAAAAGGATAGGTGAACCCCATGGTGAATTTTTGGTTCAAATATATCACTAAGACTCCAAATCCTCTAGATTCCTCTTATGGTCATACACCTCAGCTTTAGTCATCATATAAGAAGGAATTTATACCAGTGTATCTCTTCAAACGAACATGATAAAAAAACACTATCTATCTCTTAGGAGGTAGTCTAGAAAAATCATTAGGAAATACCTATATGAAGTGATCATCCACCAGATGGAAATCATCTTGAACTACACCATAATCATCTATAAAAAAGGATACTAATCTAGACTATCAATCTTCTCAGTACAAGATTATCTGGTTCTGTTCGGCTAATAAGGAAATCTGATTCACCCTAATGGATATAGCTACTGATCAATGGGGGTGTAAATGGAACCATCTAGTGATAGAAATACACATATTAATGGTAAGGAACTAACCAATCCATTCTAATAATGATGTCAAAACCGTCCATCTCAAGGATAAAGAGGTTCTATAGAAAATTATATGCCTATATCAAGGGAGAACTCCTTACACTTTCATAAACTCCCTAAATATATTTTCAATGGAGTTTCAAGGTTCATATACCCACTAAGGAACCAAATTTAAATACCAATACTTTACACAACCCCAATATATATGAATGAATGTGAAGAGACGCTATCAAAAAGGTTGAAAGTAAAGTAGAGGCTAGTAGAATATTACCTCAAAATGTAGAAGTCTTGGAAATGTACTCCTATGTAAAAGGATACACTGTATAGATATGGATAGATCTATGTCCCTTTGATACAACTTCAATAACCTAAGAAATAACTCCCTAATGGTTTTTTACATCTAAAAACTTTCTACCTCAACCACAACCTCCTACTTCTCTAGAATGGATGGCAGTACACAAGAAACCTTCCTAAAAGGTGATACTAATCACAATCCTTAATGTGGAGCTCATATAGATCCTATCCCTCTATAAATAGATGGTAAGGTCCAAAAAATCCCTAAATATTTCCCAACCTTTAGTAGCTTCAGCACTCGATGGTGTCTTTGGGACACTAGTGATTCTTATTCCATGGATTCCCTATCTAGTGAAAACCCAAGTAAATATTAGTGGGTTTCATCTGGATTCTGGTTCCAATAAATACAGTCTCAAATCCATGTTTCAGTAGCCATTCAAACTGCTTCCCAGTCTAGGCTTTGAACCACTCATTCCTACACTATCAGCTTCCCTCAAGTTCTGCTCAGTGATGATAACATGGTTTACTATTTCCAAAATAGTGTTAATTAAAAATAATTTCACATGACATTGGATGGAATATACTATACCATTCTCAAAATGTATCACTATCACCAATACACCACAAGAAAGAGTTGGTGTGAAATGTTATAGCTTAATGAATCAAGTAGCATGGTCCATAGTAGACATTTCACCCTAGTGTAAATGCATAAACTCTATGGATAAGTCATCAATCAGTGTTTGAGGGATTAAATAGTCATAGAGGACTATCTAAAAACCTGAAAATTACATACCTTGATAATGAAACACCTATGTGATAACATCACAACATCACTTAGAAAATCTCAAATAATATAATTAGAAAGATTCAATCTCCTCTCACAAGGTGTTTCAAGGTGCTTGATGATATTCAGCATGGCCCTAACCATTACTCTGAAGCCTAATAACTTCCATCACCAGAAAACATAAGTGGATACTGATGTTGTAATTCTTACTTCGTCAATTCCATAGTAGTGGTAGGCAATAGGGATCCCATGTATAGTTTTCATAAGATATAGGAATCCCTATCAATACTAGGAATCATCACTTATGTATTGAATATTATGAGGTTCTACAAGAGGTACTGCTAGAGATAAGACCAATAGCTTAACACCCAACACCTCTTGAGCATAGTCTTCACTACCCTCTTAGTGCACACCTATAGTAAATCTTGGGGACATGTCTCAACAAATTCCATGAACATGCCTAATGCATTATTTTATAATAAAAAAATCCATGAGTATAAGAACAGAATTGGAAATAATCCTTTTTATATAAGATTCAAATCCCTCTATCTACTATTATAGCTAGAGCTAAGCGATGTATGAATCATAATAATGCAAGATATACTACCTACTACCCACTACTGATGTTGTATTAGGGTAATGTTCTCTACTGAAGGACAAGGATCCCAGTATACAGAGCCTCATATGTTATATAGGAAATCACCCTTTAATATACAATTGGGATCTCTATTTAATGGCTTCTATTTAATTTTATAATTAAAATTCATTTAATTTCAGACTTATTTATTCATAAAATATTCTTACATTGGTGAATTATATAAATTCCCATATCCAATTTCTAAAGTCCCAAGAACATTTTCAATAGAAATGTGGAATTCATTTACTCACAACCATAAACACATTCCATTCCATGTGACCAATGGTCCATGAATCAACATTCCATAATTGACTATATAAGGTGTCATAATCTACCTATTCCAGAAAAAACTACTAGATCGATGCAATAATGTTATGTATCCAATTATTTTTCTCATTCCCCTACAATAAATTTTTTCATAATCCCATATATAGAGGTTAAGGAACTCATAGAATCCCTATACAACATAAGAAATGAGATACACCTATATGTAATGGAATATTTCATAACATGTGAATCTCTATATGCCTATGATGATGCATGATTCAACTCTTTATTTTCATATTAAAATAAGGGTAAAATATAGTTCATGATAATAATAATAATAATCATATATCATGTTTGTCACCCAATGGTGAAATCAAAGAAATTATAATAAGAAGGATCCAAATATATTTATCCCCATCACTAGTAATTTAACTTTTCTCTATACATGGGTTGCCTACTCCTTGGCACAGTCTCATTACTAAATTCTGACAATATAATCTCTTTTATACCATCCCAACATAGTAAGGAAAATAAAATAAACCTATGATAGAACATTTATATGTCATGTACTGTCTCTCATGATAATAGTATCTGAAACGATGACCACATAAACTTTATCATGCCTCCCTGTATGGAAGAGGCTTCTAACAAGCAGCGAGGGTTTGTGAAGATACAGTGGGGTGACTATTCCTTTTTGTGTCATTGTAACATATCAATGAGGTAAAAAATAAATATCAAAAGTATTAAAAGATAATTATGAATAAAAAAGTAAATAATTTAGATTTTAATAATTTATCAAGCCAAAAGTGGCATGATATAAAAACTTTTGAGTACCACATGAAGTTATCAAAATATAGGCATACAAATATACAGGTATATAAAAATGAACAAATGACCAAAAATTTTGTCCAATAGAATCATGATCAAAGGATTATTCCCAAACTCCCAAACTACCATGATATAATATATCAAACTTCCAAGAAAGGTTTCCCACCCTTATCCCTAACCACATCCATGAAGTTTATCTATGTAACAATCAGAGGCCTTAATAGGGTGTGATATATAAGTAGTAGGCCACCAAAAAAATATTCTAGAACTATCCATCCATTGAATATAATATGAGTAGTGTGTAGATGTAATAATTTTAAAGTAGTTATGTAAATAGTTATGGGTCATATCTGGTTCCTAACAGACACCATGAAGACACTACAAGTTTCGACAAGTGTAGGAAAAACTGCTGAACAAATGTCAAAATTAACATACATGTATATGCATATATTATTGTATGTATATATATGTTATGTATATATAATGATGTTTATATTAATATATATAGAAATATATTTCTAACTAGGACCTGAGGCGTAATTGAGGCATCTGTGTCTAGTCACTAGAGTCTCATAATATAGTGGGGGACACCATGCTTGTGTATCGTAGATCATAAGGGTCACCTTTCCCAAGCATCATAGGTATATGGAATGTTATCCCTAAGTATGATAATAGTTAGGACACTATTCTTGAGTACCATAATAGTAGGGATGGCACAACTGAGTATCATAACAGTAGTGACACCATTACTAATTATCATATCAGTGGGGATGCCATGCATGAGTATCATATCAGTAGGGAACCCATTCTTGAGTATCATAATAGTAGGGATTCTATTCTAGAGTATCATAATAGTAGGTATTTCACTCCTGAGTATCATAATAAATAATCATACAAATAGGCTTTAATATGATATGATTAACGCTTTATGATTTATTATTGTTCCACTTAAATCAGGCCATAACCACCATTAATGTAAAATCATATGAGGTTTCCATACCACCCATGTTTCATTTAATTAATACTATATATTAAATTTAGGTTTCATGAAAAAACTATATAGAAGATGATATGGTAATATAAGAATTTAAAATATCAATGGTATATTCCATAGGCACGCCTTAGGGGTTTTATTAGTTGAGGGGGGGCTATCCCGATAATAAAAAGTTAGTGCAATATCATTTATATCAAGAATAAAGAATTTAATGAGGTTTATGTGTATTTTTAATGGAAAATATGGAAAATATGGTGTGGAAAGTCACATTGAAAAATATAAAGCAACTAGAGTTAAGGTATAATTACTACACCACCTACCTTGTGGAGGTAGAGAAGTACTCATTTTGTATTGGCTTGTGATTCTTCTTATAATGGAATAAATTGGAAAACCATAAAAACTCCCTAAAAATAGGGCATATTTGTTAGGATGGTATGACTCTGAGGATGATATACTCTATAATACCAAACGTAGGATCGAAATAAGAATGATATTATTAGATAAAAGAGGGGGGTGAATTGTACCTTTTAAAAATTCCCTTAGGAAATTTTTAGAATGGTTATGTTTAACAAATTTAAACATGATAATTCACAAGACCTCTATGAGTACTAAAGATTTTCTAGATTCTGGAAAAGTGGTTCTAAATAGAAACTTAACAAAAGTTACAAAGATTAAGATTCTACCTTAAAGCGTATAGAATCTAACTATATCAGAGTATAAGTAAGGAAGTATAAGAAAGTTATACTTTCCTTAGTAATAAAAAATGAAGCGGAAAAACATGTAGTAAAACTACAAGTAACAAACAATAACTCTTTTAACCCAAAGAGAAGGGTATCCAACAACCTTGGATAAAGGTCCCTTGATTTATACTTTCAAGAAAGTCTGTCTTACCCACACCAGGGTAAGCCCTCGATACAAAAAACTTTGGCACACAAACTTGTTAGAAGTATAAGTTTGTAAACAAAAGAAAATATTCTAAGCAAAAAATTGTAACTCTAATCAAAAATTAAATCCAAACTATGAGTCTGAAAAACAGATTCCAAAAAAATATGATTCCGGAAATATGAATTCAAAAAGTAAATTCCAAGAAATATCTTTTGAATCTAATCGTGAGATTAATTCAGATTGAACCAAATGCTCTAATACCAATTGTTAGATTGGTACAGGTTATTAGTTCACCTCCTCTAATACCAATTGTTAGGATGGTATGACTCTGAGTATGATATACTCTATAATACCAAACATAGGATTGAAATAAGAATGATATTCTCAGATACAAGAGGGGGGTGAATTGTACCTTTTAAAAATTCCCTTAGGAAATTTTTAGAATAGTTATGTTTAACAAAGTTAAACAGGATAATTAATAAGACCTCTATGAGTACTAAAGATTTTATAGATTCTAGAAAAGTGATTCTGAACAGAAACTTAACAAAAGTTACAAAGATTAAGATTCTACCTTAAAGCGTATAGAATCTAACTATATCAGAGTATGAGTAAGGAAGTATAAGAAAGTTATACTTTCCTTATAAATATAAAATGTAGCGGAAAAACAAGTAGTAAAACTACAAGTAACAAACAATAACTCTTTTAACCCAAAGAGAAGGGTATCCAACAACCTTGGAAAAAGGTACCTTGATTTATACTTTCAAGAAAGTCTGTCTTACCCACACCAGGGTAATCCCTCAATACGAAGATCAGAGTATGTCTTTCTATCCCCGCAATCCCTCAACTATCAGGTAGTCGGCACCTCTATCTTCTTCAGAAAGGAATCTATCAACTTCAAGGTGTTGGAACTTCTGTCTTCCTATCCCCGGAAGCCCTCGATTGTAATCAGCAACAATCGGAGTTGCACGAAGCAAATCTGCACAAGGAAAAGTTTGAACAAGTTCAAAATTTTTGCACGAAGCTTTGAGAGTTTATAAGAGCCTCTCTCTCTAGAAATCACTTCAATAGCATTTAAGCACAGATTTCAAATATCAGTATCGAGCTCGTTCTAATGGGCTCCTATTTATAGGTGAAGCTCCAACAGTCGGCTCCCTCCTCCAATGGTCATATTTCTCCTTGAATTTCGGAGGGACCTATACACGTGTCACTTAACCAAGGGTTAGTCAATAATTGAAATCACGACATCATTTTGTAATGAAACAAGTGTAAGCATAAGTAAAACTGAAGTTTGGAATGTAAGGAAATAAAAGTTCAGAGTCTAACCAAAATGGAATTCGGAGTCCATAATAAAGAGATATTCAGATTCTTTTTTTTAGGAATTCAGAACCTGAATTCTGTAGAAATCTGGAGTCTGAGTTTCTAAGGAAATTCGAAGTCTAGTTTCACTAGAATTCGGAATCTGAACTTACAGAGTTTGGAGTCGAACTCGCAAAAGTTCGGAGTCGAACTAGTAGAAGTTCGGAGTCGAACTCATAGAAGTTCATAGTCGAACTCATAGAAGTTCAGAGTCGAACTCATAGAAGTTCGTTTCTAGAATTCAGAATGGAACTTCATGAGAGTTCGTATCCAGAATTCGGAGTGGAACTTCATTAGAGTTCGTATTCAGAATTCGGAGTGGAAATTCATTAGAGTTCGTATCCAAAATTAGGATCCTAAAACAGAATGCTTCATATCTAAGTATTATATGATTCCGAGGTTTTAGGTATGAATATGATTTTTATAATTAAGAAAAATATTGATATGAGCAATGAAAATATGGTAGGGGTAAATTCCTTTGGGAAGGAAGTTTTCCTTATAGAAGTAAAATATAGATTTTCTTAAGTATAAGGTGTTTGTGATTTTCAAAACAAGAAGTAATGGAAAAGTCATATGGAAAACCTTATTGACTCAACAATATTATCTTGAACCAAAATAAAAGATAACATGGATAGATAAACTAAGAAAATAAGGAAGATGGTCAAATAAATTATCAGGAGGGATATGATGAGATAAAAAATGTCCCAATCAGATTATATATAAGTAATTTTCCATAATGATTAGGTAGAAGGTGAATAGGATGATTACCCATGTGATCTTATCTGTGGAAATATGGAGTTTTGGTAAAAAATAAGGGTCTTACCTTTTTAAAAAATGAGCCCCCACATATTCATGATGTGAATATAATTTATATCATGAATTCCTTGATGTTTTCCCCCTTTGGGAAAAATAAATTCACATCATGAATGGGGTCTAGATAGACAAACTAACATATAATATTGAATTCGTGTTGTGTATTGGTTCTACATCTAGGCTACAACCCCATATAACCTACTTCCCTAAAATAAACCAACTGGCCTAAATATTCTATTTTCTATTCCCAGCCAAAAAGTCAATTTTAATAAGGGTTTACTGAAATTTAATGGATCCATACCAGATATTAATTATTGTGATCTTATAGATTCCAAATACCTCAGAATGTTTGATAAATGGTATTGATAGTGTTTTATCCTAATTTTCATGTTCATCACTTCTTTCAACCATATTGAGTAGATTTTATCATAAGAATTAACATGTATTAATCATAATTTTCACTGTATGATGAATATATTTACTTTGGTTATGATACATAATGGTATTTTAAATATTATAAGCTATATTTTATAATAATCCAAAATAGTCAAATTAGTGCATGTTTTTCTCTTATTTCATTACTTAATAAGTAATTTATTCACTTATAATGAAATTTAAATTTTTATGTTTCTGTTCATTACATATATGATTTGAAAAATTACATTAGGGTGTTATTTATAATATTTGAATTGGTGTACACTATTTATGTTGTTTCAATATGGATGGGAAAATTTCCTTGGGTTGGTATACTATTATATATGGATGACTCCCTTAGGGTAGTCATAGAATATTGAAAAATAAAACCCTCATAGTGGAGGTCTGTGTCACTTTTGGTCTTATTCCCCGAATGAGAAACTCTCATAGGAGATGCTTGTGGTACCTAACTAAGAAAACTATTGTAGGTTAGTTTCTTTTACAATCAGGGGGTTTCCATGTATATGGAGATTGATTCTATCCTATATATAGGGATAGATATTTCTAAAATAATTTCAAGGGTATATAATACATACTATATGTACTAGGGAGAAATGTGTCTATTATAATGGGAGGAATGGTTATAGTGACATGTTTATAGACACCATGACATTGGTTGAAGAAGTTATGGTTGATATGGGTCATGAAAATAAGGATTGATAATGATATTTTATATGGTATATTGGTTGACATGGTCCATACAACATTCTCATAAATTTATTTTTATTATATGAAGGTGGAACTATTGGTTTTTTTCTATATTTATTATCCAATAGTTTCATTATTTATTCTGAGCATGTTACATAAAGAGATCACAATATTTTAAATTATATATTAGACTATGATTTTGGTTTCCAATTATGTTTTCTACTTAATCATTTTTTAGGCCACCATTACACTAGTGTACTCATTATTCCCTCGCATGTTGTAGGTTTAGGGTGGGATGACACCCAATATTGCATGATTGAGCTGGAGTAGCTCAAGTGGGATTTGGATTTTGGGATGAGGTAATGTTCATGGATTTTAGTGTTTTATGAAGTAATTTTATTTCATTCATTATTTATTAATTTCATTTCATTTTATGTATGTGATCATACAAATGGATGATCAATACTATATTTATTCCCTACATCATTATTTTTATTATATGGGATTTTATTTATTCTTTTGTACTTATTTTATTTACTATTGTGGATTCTTAATTGATATTTATCTATTATTAAGAACTCCAATATAGTGATCATAATATCCTCATAGCACCAACCTAGACAACCACTACTAGTAGATAGACTCTAGAGTGTGAGAATGTGTTCCCAAGGTCACATGGAAAAACTAATTTGATTACTATTTTATAAGAACCCCGGTTTTGAGCCTGTAAGACTTTGAAATTTTCTTGATGTTATTCTAGAGCAGGGCGTTCTGACAGCGTGCGATTACGAGCCCCGGTGTGGCCGGAATTAATTTTGGCGTGCGTTCACACTGGGTGGGCTAAATAAATAAAATAACTCCTGAACGGTAGCTCGGACGAGAAAACTGAGGGCACCGTTGAGTTCAGAACATGTCGTTTACCTTAGGAGGGGTATAATTTTCACGGGTGCGGGCCAACTGTGAAAAACGCCCCCAGGGGCATTTTCATAATTTGGCGGTCTCGGGCGTCGAATTTTATAAATTTTGAACAGAATCTCCGATTAAAATTATGAGGCCTCCATTGTGCTTAGGGCATGGCGTTTACCCTAAGGGAGGCTTAATCCTGGCCCCGATGAAAGTTCGGGAACGGGCTGACGAGTGGGTGGTTAAGTGTGTTTTTCTATTTAAACACACCAACCACCCTCTTCACCCTCCTTGGGATTCTTCCCGGGCGCAAGGGCTCTCAAAGGGAATTCCACCCTCTCCTCCATCACTCTGGAAAGGCGTGGTGGCTCTGGCATCCCAATCGTGAAGCGTCTGGCAAAGCCCTTGAGGTAGGCTCGTGTTTTATCTTTTCCATTCTCGAAAACTTCTTTAATTTAGTTTCTTCATGTCAAATTGTTGTCTAGTCGTCGAGTGAATCCCCTGGTTTCGTAGGGATCGAGTTTATCTTTACAACGATCCTTTCGGATCAATTTTTGGAGTCCCGGGGTGCCCGGGGTGGCCCTGGGAAGTTTTCTGGCCAAATACCCCATATTTCGGGTGGATCCAGGGTGGTCCGGCAACCCATGGCGGCGGGCTCCAGCTCCAGGTAGTGGAGCGGCTTGCAGGTGGCGGTCTCTAGCTCCAGGTGGCGGTGCGGCTTGCAGGTGGCGGCGCGGTGCTTTGAACGGGCGGCGGCGGTCGTCCGGGTAGATCGGGGTCGCGGCTCGACCCCTCGGTGGGGAACCGAGACCCGCTGGAAGCAGGTCTCCTCGTAGAGAAAAGACCGGCCATGGGGGAAGGTTGGCTGAAGAGGGGACCGAAGGTCCATGGATGGCCCACGCGGCAAATCTGCGGGCCGGTGCAGCGATCCGGGCCGGCCGGCATGGGCCGACCCAGGCCGGGTGGACCGGCCGGCTAGGCCGGTCCAGCCCAAGGGGCTTGTCCCCTCTGGCTTCAGAAACCCGTAAATATTGCTACGAGTGTCTGTTTTACACACCGTCTGTGGTAGGGTAATCCTCGTCTCGAGGAGTATATTTTGATGTGATTTTGGGGATTTTTAATTCCCGGAATGGGAGCTCGGTGGCGCGTCACGTGCGTTAAGTGCTACGTCGAAATTCTTGTTTTGGTTGGCTCAGACACATCTGATGTCCGATTTGAGCGCTGTCAGCGGCGATGCAACCCTGGCGTCGAGGTGGAGATTTCCAGTATGGTTTCGGGCATTGAATTGGGAATTGAGATGTGGGCCCCACAGTCCATCTTTGAGCTGTGTGCATCATTTTTGCGGCTTTTTCACCAGATGTTTATTCAGGGCATATGAGTAGTCATTTCTGTGTGTCTTTCTGAGAGAATCATGGTGGCGAAGTTCGCCCGATGAGTATCGGAACCGAGGTGTGGGCCTCTCACGGGCCGACTACGGTGAATAGTACCATATTCACCGGTTGTCCGTTTTGGGCGAGTAAGTAGTCTATCTCGCGTGTTTTTCCGCAATAACTACAACAGTGCAACCCATTGGATCATGTGGAACCTCCTTTGAGATAGTATTAATGTAAAGTGGAGATATTATTTTACGCCCTCTAAACCAATGCACAGTGGCTTTTTTAGTGACACCAAGTGATGTCAGTAGTAGTGCAGAGCTATCAGGATGATTCAGGGTCTACCCTCCAGCAGGGCTGGGCAGTGGGTCACCCGTCGTCTTTTTCCAGGTCTACCCTCTAGTAGGGCTGGGCAGTGGGTCACCTGTCGATGTGTTCTAGGTCTACCCTCCAGTAGGGCTGGGTAGTGGGTCACCCATCATCTTATTCCAGGTCTACCCTCCAATAGGGTTGGGAAGTGGGTCGCCTGTCGACGTGTTCTGGGTTTACCCTCCAGCGGGGCTGGGCAGTGGGTCACCTGTCGATTTATTCCAGGTCTACCCTCTAGTAGGGCTGGGCAGTGGGTCACCTGATGATGTATTAGGGTTTACCCTCCAGCAGGGCTGGGCAGTGGGTCACTCGTTGATGTTTCAGACTTAGCCCTTCTCATGAGGCTAGTCGGTGACTTTTTCCTCCGTGACTGCTAGAGAAGGACCCTGATTGTGCGGATCAGTGGTGTGACAGTTCTAACATTACCTAAGTACCCACAAGGAAGAGGGGTACTTTTTTCCACTGAGACGCATCCTTGATATGTGACCTAAAACCGTGCAGGCGAGTCAGTGCCGCCCAAAGCGGATAGTATTGAAATGTGGTGATTGAGCCCCTATGACTTGGTTTTCCTAGGTGGATGAGACAAGATGCTGGTCTATGAGGATAGATTCATTTGGAGCTGATGGAAACTTACCCTGGGCTGAGCTTGGATATGGAGATCCCCTTACGCACTCGTTTGGGTTTCTTGTTGAGCATATATATATATATATACAAAATTGGACCCTACTTTCGTTCCCACTCCTTGGGGTCCGTGCCTATATATTTCTGTTGGGTTGAGTTGCACTCTCCTTACTAAACTTTTCTTTTGTTCTTGTTAGTCTACTGCTCACCTATTTAGCCCCTACTTTGTTACTCCCTCAAGCTTTCAGGGCATCCTACTGAGTATCTTTATACTCACCCCTGCTTGGGCTTTGCCCACACCTGGTGTACCCTTGCAGACTACGGACAGGTCGATCATGACTACGGAGGAGCGTAGAGGTCACAGTAGTTGGAGCAGCGTACCGTGGTCGTGCTAGAGTATTCAGGTGGGTGTCTATCCAGTTTTCTTCTTTTGTTCACCTATTGCCGAGTTTTGGCATCTTTGTGATTGGTCACGTGTTTTCCCTTTTTACTTTTCAGTTTACTTGCCAGTACCTCCAGCACTTTACTTATTATTTTTAGTTGTTGATGCAAGACTGTGGTTGGGATATAGTTTCCTATCTTTTGGTTTCCTTTTTACTCTGAACTAATGCATCTTGTGGGTTGTGGGTGCGTGAGTACAGGTACTTAGGCGAAGGCCTCCCCGAGATTGTTACGCCTTCGGCGCTGGTCGCCAGCCTCTAGCCTATGGAGGTAGGCTTGAGGTAGTTGCGGCTCAAGACTGGTAGGTTCGGGTCGTGACAAAGTGGTATTAGAGAAAGTTTTGTTCCTTGGGGAGTTGTTCGGACGTCCCTAAAAAGGAACTGGTTGGGTTTTTAGGGCAATGATGTTGACGTGTCTCGAGAGCGGCTCTCAGGCCAGGGAGTCCAGTAATGGTACGGGCAGCCGACGTATCCATTTACCAGGACCCTGATAACCTGCTTGTCGACTCGGCATGCGGAGACTTATTGCAGGGAATTTTGAAACATGCATCTCGTAGGAATGAGTCTTTGACCGTCCTTTGTTTGAGTTAGCTCCCCTTTGTTATTACTGTTATGTATATATATATGATCATCTGATCGTGGTATCCCTTGATAATTTTCAGGATGCCCCCACAATGGCAGCCAACCAGGTTACCCTCTCCAGCTCGTGATGACGGTCTGGAAAGTGACGAGGCGTCAGTTCAGGGACCCTCACATGATCCCCTTCTGCCCAGCGCTTCAGCATTATCCTCTGCACCTGAGGAGCGGCAGTTAGTACCGGCAGCTCAGGCCGAGGTCGCGTTGACTGAGCGCGCTTCGAGACTTCCAGCATCAGAGGCCGCTGAGGTTCCTTGGGGACCTGGATCCTTATGTGGAAGAGGATTGGCTTGAGTCAGTGGAACGACTCTTCAGGATGGTACATACCCCAGTAGACCAGATAGTGGCCCTAGCCGCCAGTCTTTTCCTTGGGGAATCCGGGCGATGGTGGGATCTGGTGACGCAGACCCATGACGAGTCATCCCTCACATGGTATGGCTTTCAGAAGATTTTTCGGGAGGAGTACTCCACCTCGTGTTTGTGCTCTGTTTGGAACCAGGAGCTTATGGAGCTGAAGCAGGGAGGGATGTCTGTGTCCCAGAACTCGGCCCGGTTCACTGATCTTACACGCTACTCGTAGGACATGATCTGTGACAGCTACTTCCGGGCGCAGAAGTTTGAGCAGGGTCTTCGCAGGGAGATTCGAGCTAGCGTGGTTCCCTTGTGTATCCCCACTTATTCCAGGGTGTTGGATAGGTCGCTTGTGACCGAGAGCTTCCTGGCCGAGGGGCGCCAGATAGCAGGACCTAGCAGTGGCCGTTTTAGAGCAGAGTCTTCAGTAGGCAGACGACAGAGGGTTGGGCCTCAACTGAGGAGGCCCTTCCGTGAGCAGACCCAGGGATAGGGTCACACACTATAGTGGCGCCGTAGGGCGCCGGGGCAGACAGGAGAGAGTCGATACTATGATTGTGACAGACTGGGTCACCTATCACGGGATTGCCCGACCAGGCGTACAGATCAGCCGTGGCAGGCAGCGGGCGCACCGTAGAGGCAGAGGCAGCGCCGTGACCAGGGGTCACCTAGGAGGGGACCCGCTGGTCCTCAGGGAGGCAGCACAGGCAGAGCGGCAGGACCAGGAGGTTAGGGACGGCGTTTCGAGATCCCCCTACCACCACCATCGGGTATCCCACGCTAGGCTTAGGGAGCTGGTGGTAGAGGTCGCGGGCAGATTCAGGCCATGGGTGTTCGAGATCCTCCAGTGCATGAGATGGTCTGAGGTACGCTTTGTGTTTAATCCACACTTGCTTCAGTACTAGTAGACACGGGCACCAGCCATTCCTTTATATCACTACTATTGGTACGAGAGTTGGGGCTTCCAGTAGAGGCGCTGACACCTGCACTTAGCCTTGAGGTTCCTACGGGAAGTGCCTCGTTGGTGACTTTTATCTGCAGACAGTACGAACTGTCATTCGGGGGAAGGAGTTTCACGTGGGACATGCTCGTCATCACAATGGAACCTTACGACGCCATCCTAGGCATGGATTGGCTTTCTATGGTTCACGCTCAGATCGACTATCATCACAGACGAGTCAGAGGTGAGTTTTCTGATGGGATGAGGTTCACCATCCTTGGTGAACGAGACCTCATGGAAGAGCAGATGGGTACTCTGAGCAGGAGACCCCGACCTTTTTCGCACCAGCTGGTGAGCATGGCTCTCGGAGCAACAGACGCTACCGGCACCTGGATCCCTACCGTGGTAGAGGACTACATGGACATCTTTCCCGAGGATGTTCTGGGACTACCTCCGAGGTGAGAGATGGAGTTCTGCATTGACTTGCAGTCGGGGACTGCTCTGATATCTTGTGCAGCATATCAGATGGCACCCACAGAGATTTGAGAGCTATGACTTCAGTTGGATGACCTTTGTGAGAAGGGATTCATCAGGCCCAGTGTATCCCCCTGGGCAGGTCCAGTTTTGTTTATGAAAAAGGAAGATGGGAGTCTATGGCTTTTTGTGGATTATCGTCACCTGAATCAGGACACCATAAAGAACAAGTACCCTTTTCCAAGGATAGACGACCTCTTTGACCAGTTGTGAGGTGCGAAGTGGTTCTCGAAGATCGATCTTCGATCTGGCTACCACCAGTTGCGGGTTTGTGATGCTGATATTCCGAAGCTGGACTTCCATTGTTGATATGGGCACTATGAATTTCTGGTGATGCCCTTGGGTGTGACAAATTCCCCTGCCATCTTCATGGCTTTGATGAACCAGATTTTCCATCCGTACTTGGACCAGTTTGTGGTTGTCTTTATTGACGACATACTCATTTACTCGGAAACAGAGGAGGAGCACACTGAGCATTTGAGGATGGTCCTAGACTTACTTCAAGAGCACCAATTGTACGGGAAGCTCTTGAAGTGCCAGTTCTGGATTCATGAGGTTCACTTTTTGGGGCACTTCATTACGGAACATGGATTGGCTGTGGATCTCACAAAGATAGAATCGGTGCTTGCCTGGGAGCCACCCAATAACGCGTCTGAGGTGCGGAGTTTCCTTGGGTTGGCAGGGTACTACAGGAGGTTTGTGGAGGAATTCTCCAGGATTTCTACCCCTTTGACCACATTGACATGGAAGGGGAGACTGTTTACCTAGACTGATCAGTGCCAGCAGGCCTTTGAGAAGTTGAGGGAGAGACTGACTATTGCACTGGTGTTGAGGCTTCCAGAGAAGGGTGTTGAGTTCGTCATATATTGCGACGCTTCAGGAGTTGGGCTCGGGTGCGTGCTGATGCAGCAGCGGGCAGTGATTGCATGTGGTTCTAGGCAGTTGAGGCCCCATGAGCAGAATTATGCAACTCATGATTTGGAGTTGGCAGCGGTAGTCTTCTCCTTGAGGCTATGGATACACTACCTTTTGGGTGAGCATTTTGTGGTCTACTCAGATCACCATAGCCTCAAGTATATCTTCACTTAGAGGGATTTGAACCTGAGGCAGAGGCGCTGGCTGGAGTTTCTGCAAGACTATGATTTCAAGATAGTCTACACTCCAGGGAAGGGAAGCGTAGTAGCATATGCCCTTAGTAGGAAGTCCCAGGCTCACCTAGTGCGGGAAGCTTCAAAGCAGTTGGCTTCCCTTCGGCTAACCTTGGTGGAGCAGGAGGGTACATCTTTTCTAAAGTCGATGGTGTTGACTCCTTCACTCCTTGAGCGTGTGAGAGAGTCACAGCTGGGATATGTCGATAGCGAGGTACTCTGTGATCAGATATCCACGGGCGACACACCTGATGGGTATTCTGAAAGAGAGAATCACGATATCCTATTTCAGGGGTGAGTTGTAGTACCAGTGGAGATGCAGGAGGAGGTGATGCGGGAGTTCCACACTTCTCCCTTGGTCGTACATCACGGTGTGGGGAAGATGTACAGAGACCTTCGGCGGCAGTTTTGGTGGTCTGGCATGAAGCGGAGCGTAGCTGAGTTCATTTCTCGGTGTCTTACCTGTCAGCAGGTGAAGGCAGAGCACCAGGTTCCGGTAGGGTTGTTGCATCCCCTTGATATTCCGTAGTGGAAGTGGGATGGTGTATCTGTGGATTTCGTCACAGGTCTTCCGCGCACAACGAAGGGCCACGACTCCATTTGGATGATAGTGGACCGACTCATGAAGTCGGCGCACTTCCTTGCTATCGGGGAGCAGAGCTCGGTGGAGAGTCTAGGATAGTTATATGTTCGGGAGATTTTTCGTCTTCATAGAGTACCTTTGACGATCATCTCCGACCATGACGCATGGTTTACATCACGGTTATGGCGAGGCCTGTAGGAGGCATTCGGGACTCAGTTGTGGATGAGTACAGCTTTTCACCCCCAGACTGATGGGCAGACCGAGCGCACTATCCAGGTGTTGGAGGATATGCTCAGGGCGTGCATGTTAGACTTTGGCCAGAGCTGGTAGGATTACCTTTCCTTGGTAGAGTTTGCATATAACAATAGTTACCACTCTACTATTAGCATGGAACCTTTTGAGGCCCTCTATGGGAGACGCTGCAGGTCACCCTTGTGCTGGACAGAGGTTGGGGAGACCTCCCTCGTGGGGCCAGAGTTGGTGAAAGCAATGACGGAGAAGGTGCAGGTCATTCGTGAGTGGATGAGGACGGCTCAGAGCAGACAGAAGTCCTATGCAGACCGACGTCGTAGGTCCTTGGAGTTTGAGCAGGGAGACCATGTCTTTTTGAGAGTCTCCCCACGGTGTGGAACACAGAGGCTCAGCCGAGGAGGCAAGCTGTCCCTGAGGTTCATTGGGCCCTTTGAGATCATGCGCCGGGTTGGTGAGGTCACCTACCGTCTCGCTCTACCCCCGCAGCTGGAGAGAGTACATGACGTCTTCCACGTTTCGCAGCTGAGGAAATACGTGCACGACCCCACGCACGTCATCGACTGGGGAGAGCTGGACATTGAGGATGGAACGACCTTTGCGGAGCACCCGGTGGCGATTGGGGACCGGTAGAAGTGGACTCTGCGCGGACGGTCCATTCCTCTAGTTCGTGGGTTGTGGCAGCACGGGAGGGTGCAGGAGAGCACCTGGGAGCGGGAGAGACAGATGTGGGATCAGTACCCCGAGCTTTTTTTGTAGTTTTGTTTTTTGGGGATGAAAAACGTGAAGGAGGGAATGATGTAAGAACCCCGAGCCTGTAAGACTTTGAAATTTTCTTGATGTTATTCCAGAGCAGGGCGTTCTGACGGCGTGCGATTCCAAGCCCCGGTGTGGCCGGAATTAATTTTGGCGTGCATTCACACTGGGTGGGATAAATAAATAAAATAACCCCTGAACATTAGCTCGGATGAGAAAACAGATGGCACCATTGAGTTCAGAACGTTCCGTTTACCCTAGGAGGGGTATAATTTTCACGGGCGCGGGCCAACTGTGAAAAACGCCCAGAGGGGCATTTTCGTAATTTGGCGGTCTCGGGCGTCGAATTTTATAAATTTTGAACAGAGGATCATATTAAAATTTTGAGGCCGCCATTGCGCTCAGTTCATGTCGTTTACCCTAAGGGAGGCTTAATCCCGGCCCCGACGAAAGTTCGGGAACGGGCCGACGAGCGGGTGGTTAAGTGTGTTTTTCTATTTAAACACACCAACCACCCTCTTCACCCTCCTTGGACATTATTCCCTATATCAAGGTCTCTCAACGGAAATTCCACCCTCTCCTCCATCACTTCGGCAAGGCACGGTGGCTCCGGCATCCCGATCGTGAAGTGTCAGGCAAAGCCCTTGAGGTAGGCTCGTGTTTTATCTTTTCCATTCTCGCAAACTTCTTCAATTTAGTTTCTTCACATCGAATTGTTGTCTGATCGTCGAGCGAATCCCCGTGGTTTCGTAGGGATTGAGTTTATCTTCACAACAATCCTTTTGGATCAATTTTTGGAGTCCCAGGGTTCCCGGGTGGCCCCGAGAAGTTTTCCGGCCAAATACCCCATATTTCCGGTGGATCCAGGGTGGTCCGGCAACCCATGGCTGCGGTGCGGCGCCTTCCAACGGTGGCGGAAAGCTCAGGCACGGTGGAGTAGGCAGTGGGATCCGGCTCCAAGCGGTGGCGCGGCTCGCAAGCAGCGGGCTCCGGCTCCAGGCGGCGGTGCGGCTTGCAGGCGGCGGCGCGATGCTTCGAACGGGCGACGGCGGTCGTCCGGGTAGACAGGGGTCGCGGCGCGACCCCTCGATGGGGAACCGAGACCCGCTGGAAGAGGGTCTCCTTGTAGACCAAAGACTGGCCACGGGGGCCGGTCGGCTGAAGCAGGGACCGTGGGTCCGCGGCCGGTCCAGCCCAAGGGGCTTGTCCCCTCTGGCTTCGGACACCCGTAAATATCACTATGGGTGTCCGTTTTACACGCCGTCTATGGCAGGGTAATCCTCGTCTCGAGAAGTATATTTTGAGGTGGTTTTAGGGATTTTTAATTCCTAGAACAGGAGCTCGGTGGCATGTCACGCGCGTTAAGTGCTACGCCGGAATTTTTTTTTTGGTTGGATCAGATACATCTAATGTCCTATTTGAGCATCGTTAGCGGCGATGCGACCCTGGCGTCAAGGTGGATATTTCTAGTATGGTTTCAGGCGTTGAAGTGGGAATTGAGATGTGGGCCCCATGGGCCGTCTTTGATCTGTGTGTAGCGTTTTTGCGGCTTTTTCATCAGATGTTCGTTCAGGGCATATGAGTAGTTGTTTCTGCGTGTCTTTCCAAGAGCATCGCGATGGCACAGTTTTCCCGACGAGTATCTGAACCAGGGTGCGGGCCCCTCACGGGCCGACTATGGTGAATAGTACCATATTCACCGGTTGTCCGTTTTGGGCGAGTAAGTAGTCTATCTCGCATGTTTTTCCGCAATAACTACAACAGTGCAACCTGTTGGAGCATGTGGAACCTCCTTTGATATCGAATTAATGTGGTGTGGAGATCTTCTTTTATGTGCTCTGAACCAATGCATGGTGGCGTTGTTAGTGACACCATGTGATGTTAGTAGTAGTGCGGAGATATCAGGATGATTCAGGGTCTACCCTCCAGCAGGGCTGGGCAGTGGGTCACCCGTCATCTTGTTCCAGGTCTACCCTCCAGCAGGGCTGGGCAATGGTTCACCTGTCGACGTGTTATGGGTCTACCCTCCAGCAGGGCTGGGTAGT
The DNA here is from genome assembly GCA_963277665.1 of Viscum album. Taxonomy (NCBI): domain Eukaryota; kingdom Viridiplantae; phylum Streptophyta; class Magnoliopsida; order Santalales; family Viscaceae; genus Viscum; species Viscum album. Next base: position 703,632,703 of record OY728164.1, on the reverse strand, counting down.
GGGTCACCCGTTGTCTTATTCCAGGTCTACCCTCCAGCAGGGCTGGGCAGTGGGTCGTCTGTCGACGTGTTCCGGGTTTACCCTCCAGCGGGGCTGGGCAGTGGGTCACCTGTCGATTTATTCTAGGTATACCATTCAGCAGAGCTGGGCAGTGGATCGCCTGATGATGTATTAGGGTTTACCCTCCAACAAGGCTGGGCAGTGGGTCACCTGTTGACGTTTCAGACTTATCCCTTCTCATGAGGCTAGTCGGTGACTTTTTCCTCCGTGACTACCGGAGCAGGACCCTGATTGTGCGGATCAGTGGTGTGACAGTTCTAACGTTACCTAAGGACCCACAAGGAAGAGGGGTACTTTTTACCACTGAGACGCATCCTTGAGATGCGACCTAAAACCATGTGGGCGAGTCAGTGCCGCCCAAAGCGGATAGTATTGAAGTGTGGTGATTGAACCTCTCTGACTTGGGTTTCCTAGGTGGATGAGACAAGATGTTGGGCTGTGAGGATGGATTCATTTGGAGCTGATGGCGACTTACCCTGGGTTGAGGTTGGAGATGGAGATCCCATTATGCACTTGTTTGGGTTTCTTGTTGAGCATATATATATATATATATATATATATATATATATATATATATATACACATACAAAATTGGACCCTACTTTCATTCCCACTCCCTAGGGTCCGTGCCTACATATTTCTGTTGTGTTGAGTTGCACCCTCCTTTCTAAACTTTTCTTTTGTTCTTGTTAGTCTACTTCTCACCTCTTTAGTGCCTACTTTGTTGCTCCTTCGAGCTTTCGGGGAATCCTACTGAGTATCTTTATACTCACCCCTGCTTGGGATTTTCCCACACCTGGTGTGCCCTTGCAGACGACGGACAGGTCGATCGTGACTACAAAGGAGCGTAGAGGTCACAGTAGTTGGAGTAGCGTACCACGGTCATGATAGAGTATTCAGGTGGGTGTCTATCCAGTTGTCTTATTTTGTTCACCTATTGTCGGGTTGTAGCATCTTTGTGGTTGGGTGCGTGTTTTCCCTTTTTACTTTTTAGTTTACTTGCCAGTACCTCCAGCACTTTACTTACTCTTTTTAGTTGTTGATGCATGACTGTGGTTGGGATATAGCTGCCTGTCTTTTGGTTTCCTTTTTACTCTACACTATTGTGTCTTGTGGGTTGTGTGTGCGAGTACAGGTACTTAGGCGAAGGCCTCCCCGAGATTGTTACGCCTTTAGCGCTAGTCGCCAGCCTCTAGCCTATGGAGGCGGGCTTGAGGTAGTTGCGGCTCGAGACCGATAGGGTCGGGTCGTGACATATTTATGATGAAAATATTTTGGATGTTATAAGTTTACCTAATTTATTAGTCTTATGAAGAAACTCATATGTCATCAAGGAATGATATATATAAAATAAAGTGGGTTTCCAACCACTATGATGGATTTTATTCTTTTTTAGATCTTGGGTGGTCAAACTTCATCACTAAAAATTTTTGTAGTGGATGAAAAATTCCTTTGATTCAAGAGGGGTGTATACTCTATTAAAATTTATTGAGGAAACATTCCCAAATATTAGTATTTTTCCATGGTTTATCAACTATTTTCCTACTCTGAATACCTTTATTAAACCCTATCATTCATTATTTGAATCTATAACCCTCAACCCCCCAACCCCTCTAATGGTCTAATATGACAAATAATATTACATTATCATGTTACAAAAGAAAAAAATGAATAAAATAGACTATTAATTTAATAGTTATTACACATGAGTGATAAGATATAGATAATACTAATAAATTAAAAACACATGAAATGTACTATACTTAAAATGATGTGTGATCCTCAAGAAAAATTTGGGAATGTAATGACATAATCTATTCATGTGTGGTTAACCTACAAGACATTCCCATAATGGAGTACATGGTGTGTGACAGCCACTTCATAGGAAAGTAAGTACCCTAGAAACCCATGTTGGTATTTTTAGTAATACATGATGTGTCCCAAAATTCTAACACTTCAAGTGATATTCAATTCTCTAAAAAACCTTTATATCCTACTGAATGATGACACATGTTTATGCTAATAGGTCACATGCAGAGATATATTTCAATCATCCATGGAAATTATAGTCATAGACTAAAACATGAAATCATGTGTTATTTATGACTACATTTCATGTGATATCATCTTCCTCTCCATATATTCTATATTTTTTTGGATATTTTTATTGAGCATTTCTTAGTTCCTATAGAATTCAAGACTCATTTCTATTCATTACAGATAAACTACCATTTCTAAACTATAGTTATTCCCTATTTTCCATTACCACTCACTATCCATATGATTCTACATCTATTCCAAATACCCACCACTATTATTCAACCAAATCCATTCCAAAACAACCTCTACTTATAACTATAATCATAGATTCATTCCTCCCATGAAATATCTAAATCAATATTAATATCCAAGGATACCATCATTGAACCTCTAACTATTAGGATTGTTAATGGAAAAATATTATCATGAGATAAAGAATAGATAATGGGAACTATGAGAGTCAGTGATTGGTGTTCTTCCATCCACACAAATAATTATTCAAAAAATGATTCATTAATAAATTTATGAATCTTAAGAATTTAAAATAATGGCATAAGACATTAAAATTATACAATAGTTATTTAAAGAATATTATATGATCAATTTTAAAAATGTAATTCCAAAAGAGAATTCATGAAAATAAATATTAATAGAATATAGTCCTAATAATTCCATGAGGTATGGAATATGTTAATATTTTCAATTAAAAATTAGTAAAACTAACAATTAGGTGAAAATTTATATGAAAAATATCATACCTTATTGGAGGATTACTAGTGTTTCAAGAATCCAAATACCGATCCACAAATATCAACACCATTATAATGAACTTTTTTTTCAAAACATCCACCTAATATTACCATAAGTAAAATTTTATAATTCTATATAAATTTTATTATAGATCTATATAATTCATTTTTAGTTCAATTAGTGTAATAATTATGAAACCAAAAATGCAAGGTTCAGGACTCGAAGTCTGAACATGAAAATTATATATCTCATTGCTAAAACCCTATATTTTTAACACAATTGTGGTGTCAAAATTTAAATTTAAGGATCTATTTAGGATATATTAATCTTTTACACACAAATAGAATAAAAATAACATATTAAAAATAGTAAATATCATTAATATATGCTAAAATAAATGATTAATCAGTCATGAGACCACCAAAATAAATATTATTAAAAAAAATCAACGTTTATAAAACATAAATTCTAGGTCACTACATTCATATTCAAATGATTTCATGTCTATGATCCAAGATTAAAAATATATGTAAGATAACAGGGATATTAAAGTAAACATTTGTAGTCACTTTTACCCATCTAAATCATGAATACATAGAAACTCATATTGAGTTAGAACTATTTTATTAATTATATTGAAATATTAAAACCCCTCACATAAACACTATAGCATGACACTTCTTTAGGTCATGAAAATATTAGAAAATTACCAATATATGTTATTATAAAATCAATAAAATTTTATAATTATGAATTTAAAAACATAAAAAATAGTTACATAAGAAATTTTAATTTAATAAATTAATAATGAATGGTAACATATGAATGAAAATAAAAAATAAAAATGTTTAAAATGAATTCATTTCTGAATCATGTAAATTATTAATATAATTTAATAATTTAGGAAGTTTTAGAAAATAAAAATATAGATGAGACTGATGGTTTGAGTATCAATTTAATGTCTCCCTAAATTTCTATAAATTTCTTCTCTATTATATATCTCATTTTCTATGAAAATTAAAAAATGGGCTTACAAATATAAAATATTAATTTTCTTTTATTCATTTGGTATTCTTATCTCATGAAAATCTTATTGATTTAATGATCATATCGTACATTGTTTCTAAGGGGTATTTCCCATTACTTTTTCCATTCTTGTGATTATATTCTATATCACTCTCTATCTCTCTTTCTTGACTATATCTTATTCTTCCTTGTCCATTATCTTTATCTAATATATGGATTCTATATATTGTAAATTATACCAATATTTTGATGAATATTTATATGATCATATATCCTTTACTCTACATGATGTTAATACCCTATACTTCATAATTATATTTTAAGGGTTCTTACCTAATTCCTTATAGAATTCATTTTACATGGGAAATACTAAAAATTAATATACCATTATTTCAGTATGTAAAATTATTGATTACTTATCCATGTTTATGTTAGAGTTTTCTTACCATTATTATATAATAATTACATTATACGTAGTGAGTGATCAGTGGGGCCTAAAATTACATTACCAGTTGATGTATTGGTTAGTATCATGGGGAATATTTCATAGGAAAATTGGATCATCAATTCCTTTTATTTGTGATGTCTTCATACTAGGCCTCAATGATATAGTTACAATTTATGGAATTATTCATTCCATCACTATTATATCTAATACTATAATCTATGTGATTATCCATTTCCATTTTTATAGATATGTTATGCTCAATTTTTTATTTATATGGAATCATTTGATGATTTGTTCTTTCAATATTATATATATCATTTTAACATCCTCTATACAACCTCCATTACTGACCATCTCTTATCACCGATTATTTTTTTAGCCATTTCCCCAGGAATAAATAAGGAATGTTATGATGATCAGAGAAAATGTAATGAAAGAATAATAAATTTTCATATTGTTTCATGAGGTATTATTTGTTCCAATCTGTTTTAATGATCAACTATAAGTCTAGTCTTTTAAAAATACTATACTATTCATTCGTAAACTTTATAATGTTAAAAATATATCATAGCGTGTAGGTTAATGGATTTGAGTTTATTATATAATTAAAGTTGAAATATAACATTAATTTTGTTAATGAATAATGTGGTAATAATTAATATGTAGTCAGTAATAGAGTTGGTAATTATTTTGGTCTGATTAATTATGATATATTTGATGGAATTATGATTTTTTATTTTTGAAATAATTCTAATGTCCTATTGTGGTTGAATTAGTTCAATTTATGGATATTGATGGCTATAAGGATTGTTGTATAATAAGATTAGTTTTACGTATAGTAAAAAAATTTAAGTAGATAACCTTAGGTTGGAAGTCTCTGTTATTATATATTAATTATAATTAATTCTATTTTTTACTTGAAATCACTCAAATCGAGTAATATGAGAGATTCCCAAATAAAATTTTAGGTTCTGGGTGTTTTCCAAAACATCTAGGATGAAAGTGAAATGGATTTATAACTTATCCTTCCCAACTATATATTCTAAAAATTTTATGTGTAATTTTGGATTGTGGTTTTAGTACATGATGATATGTTTGGGTGGTGAAGATTTACATGATAGGAGGATAGAATGAGATAAATTTCCATTATTATTATTTTCCATAACATGGGGTGATATGAGAATATAGTAGTAATGGAGTTTTATTTATGTGGTTGGGGATGAGGACACATTTTTTGGTTATGGTATTGTTTATATTAATGTGGTTTGGTTGATATAGAGGGTATAAGATCACTATAATGTATATCATTGGGGTTGTGAGGGAGAGTAGTACAATGGGGAAGCAGATGTGTGGTACCTTCCAGATTATATTCTTTGGATAATCATGTTTCATGAAATTTCAATGGTTTTTTATGAGTTATACTTGGTAATAATGTTCACTATATGACCTGGTATAGGTAAAAAATTTATTTTATATTTATGCACTAAGACATTATCATGCTACATAAATATTTACATGAGTGGTTTTGGTGTGGAACCTTCTAAATATGTGTAAATTCATGCCCCAAAATTCTATACCTATACTATATATTTATAGGATGTAGTTGGTGATTGAGCTAGACATTACAAGCATGTGACATGTATTTTGGTTGTGTTTTTGTTTTGTATTCATTGGAGTTGTCAAGTTGTATTTATTTTAGAGATATTTTTTTATGTACATCATTAAATGAAATATTGGATTAGTTTTATTTTATATTATATGTAATTTATTATTTTATTTATCTTATCCTCTTATGTTTTATGAGGAAAATTCATCATGTATTTATTTAGTATGTCATTTGTGTTTATCTGTCATGACCCATCCCATGGGGCCCGAACATGACTACCCAAGCCCACCTTCTAGAGACCAGGGGGTGGTGACTAGCACCTGAAGGCTTTTCCCAAATAGGGAAGGCATTGCATTGGAGATCTGTACACACTCAAAAAGGTAAACTAAAGTAAACAACCAACAAAATTAAGGTATAACCACGAGAGTAAATTACAACCACAAGTACAACTATAAATTGAAAACAGTGGTACAGAATACAAGCCCTAGAAACTAAAGAAGAAAAAAGTAAAAAATTGTTACATCTGCCCTAGAGCTCTACCGAGAGGGTAGTAGCTATAAGTTTGAAGTTGAATAAGAGGATCTTGACTAATCCTATCACACCAAACTCCACCAAGTCCCGAACCTCCAAAGTCTGCCTCAGAGCGTCAGTAGTCTGCACCAAACACACATGTGCAGTCAGAACCTATGCAGGGTGAGTGTAACAATACCTAGTAAGGGGCCCCGAGACCCCTAAAGGTCTCTCAATAATCCAAAAAGGAAAACATCATAAGAAATACCACAAAGGTAATATCACAAGCATGATCTAAATCATGAAGCACAAAGCAAAAGATACAGGTCACTCTAATGTTATAACTTCAAGGTTATTGGGATAGGGATGACTAGTCGTAAAGCTAGACCATCATATCCATAGTAACTCTACTGCTAACCCGTATAGTTCAATGTATGCTGACCCGTATTGGTCACTAGATGCTGACCCGTGTTGGTCACTAGTGTTGACCCGTATTGGTCACTGGTGCTGACCCATATTGGTCGCTGGTGCTGACCAGTATTGGTCACTGGTGTTGACCCCTATTGGTCAATGGTTCTGACCTATATTGGTCATTGGTGCTGACCCATATTGGTCGCCGGTATAGAGGTATGGATGATTAGTCGTACAGCTAGATCATCCCACTCTGGAGTTTCTGATGCTAACCCATATTGGTCACTCTTCTTCTTCATGGAACAGTCAGCCAAATTATTAATTATATAGCTAGATCATCTCACTCTGGAGTTTCTGATGCTAACCCGTTTTGGCCGCTCTTCTTCTTCATGTCACTGCTAGCCACTAGATTCCCGTATGAAGCACACCTGATCTCTAGAGAACTCTGCTCCTCAATCCATAGATCATATTTCAACCAGTATGAAGTCCTGAAATTTTTTTACCCAAGGTACCTCCTCGTCATAGGGGTCCCAACGTGACAGACGACACTTTGATCGGACACCCGGCCTGTGAGATATGGGCACTTTTGTAAAAAAGTCCCTATTAGATTCAAGTCTGATCCAAACCAGGTTACATGTCAAACTCCATAAAAACTCACTTATAATATCTCCAAATGACCACCTTGTCACAAGGGTCATTATTCCATAGAAGGCACCTCAATTGGACGTTCGGTCTGTTAGTTACGCCCCTTTCTGTGAAACGGGGGTGATCGCACCACAGTCCAGCCCAGCTCGGTCGGACCTGCCAGAATATATAAAAGGGATTGCTTCCCAAAAGGGGTCTCAATGCCTCTGATAGTGTGTCAAATGGACACTCATTTCATCACTTACATGTGTTTCTTTATTCGGGGGCGGTTGGGTCTGAGCCCGGTCCGACTCGGTCAGGCCAGCCCGACGCAACGGGTCCCAGGGTTTACCTGACCCTGCCTGGGTCTGGCCTGTTAAGGATTTTCCTGGTTCAATGGGTCTGGCCCATCAAGTTTGGACCAGCTATTTCACAGGCCTGGGCCGCGGTTGGCCCAGCCTGTTGGGTGGGGCTCGGCCCACCCGCGTCAACCCGCATCCAGCCCGGTCTGCCTGAAGATGAACCACTTGACCCATCTGGCCCCACGGATGTGGGGCTGTTTCATCTAGCATGACACAGCATGGTGTGGCGTAGGTCCATGCCACCCCCTCTGGTCATAACTATTGTCACCAGCGGCACCTACAGGTGCCATCCTTCTCCCGTGTGGCCAGCTCAGGTCAGTTTCCTCTGGCCACCATGGCGTGTGATGGCATGCCACCTTCCCACCACCCACAATCGATTGCCATGATCATTCTCTAGCCACCATCGGCCACCTCTGGCATGGTGTGCTGGCGGTTATTTCTACGGGCCACCAGACGTGCTTTGGTGGTCCGTTCTTGCTGTCATTTGCACCTAAGGGCCTCCCAGATCGTGGCTGCCACAGTGTGACCTTCTTTCGTGCATTGTTGTCAAATTGACGAAACTGTCCCCGAAAAATGCAACATGAGCGAAGCGGTAGAGGGTTCAGGCCTTATTCATTCATCTCACACCCTCTGTGTTAACATGATAACAAGTAGGAGAAAATTTATCTAACATTAGAGATCTGATAAACTCATTTCAATAATGTTAAAACAAACCAAACATAAACCCCCTACCTCGAAGATTGTTGGTGACCACTGCAGATGGAGGTACTTCCATGTTTGAGGGTATGTGGCGGGAGGAGAATCCTCATTGGAAGGATTCGTCGATGCTCATCAATCCCAGATCATTGTCTCCCGAGCTTCCATCCTCCGTCAGTGGATGGGGTCGCGATACTTTTCCATATTTTCCTCAATTGGTGAAGTCGTGTCAAGAATCCACCTTGAGCCTCACTTAAATAGAGGGAAAAAAGGGTGAGTAACATGTCAGGGAATTAATGAGGATCATTTAATGAATGAACCTATTAATTACCCAATGGTTCAGTTTCAAAAAAAAAGGAGAGTCAAGCCATTTATTTTCTTGAAAAGTCACTGGTTCCCATCACTGCCACTCATCCGCTGGAGAAAAGGAAATGAAATAACTTGTTAAGTTATTTTATTATTTTTCTGTAAAGTCCAAAAACTGTCTTTTTCTCCAAACCAACTGCGGTCGAAGTGAAGCTTCCCTTAAGATAATCCTGGCGTTGTAGATTCAATGGTGCTCTCGGATTTCAATTCTGAGCACCAGTTCAAAAGATAGAAAACTCTACCCGCTCTTTTACTGAACGTACCTAAAAAAAGTTCAGAAATTCATTATGGGCACATCGGGACTTAGAATCATGCACCATCAATTTTTGCAGACTCGTAATAATACCAAATAATTAAAAAAATACATGGAATTTTTTGGGTCTTTACATTCTCTCCACCTTGGGTCTTTACGTCCCTGAAAGCCAAACAAGGATACATAAATAAAGAGGGGTATTGGGCATGCATATAATCCTCTTGCTCCCATGTTCTCTCCTAGAGATTCTCATGCTGCTACATAATGTGAACCAGAGGTATCGACTGCCCACAAAGGATCCACTCATGTCGATCCTCTATCTTCGTCGGGTACTCTACAAAATTCACCCTGTCGTCAATCTCCAGCTTTCCATGGTCAATTAAATGAGATGGGTCATGTCACGACCCGTCCCAGTGGGGCCCGAGCCGCAACTCCCCAATCCCACCTCCAATAGGCTAGGGGCTAGTGACTAGCACTGAGTAGGCATGCTACTAACATGGGAGGAATTTCCTATAAACATGTACACACGAACACACATCTCTAAGCCCACAAAGCTGAAAAGTAAAAACTACTAAAAATGGAAAAGATGCATGCATACACTAAATCCCAACCAACAGAGTACGACAGGAAAGTTAAGTACAAGAAAGTAAAACCCTGGGCCAAAAGTACAAGCCCGCCAAAAGAGAGTCTGTAACAAATTCCAACTTGTAAAGAAAGGTGTTGGGACTGCAGTATGTAGCTGTAGGAACACACCTCGGCCTGTCTGATCTAACTGAGTACCATCCGGTCCTGGTCCACCTAGAATCCTATCAAAGGATCACTCTTCTGCACAAGACACAACATGTGCGGGCAAAGTTCGTGCAGGGGTGAGTATAACAATACCTAGTAGGACACCCCGAAACCACAAAGGAAATACAACAAGGGAAATACCACAAAGGAAAGATACATTCAGCTCAACATAGTATATGTCTACAGAAAATATAACAAGAATATCCAGATATACTCATAAACGATCAACTATCGTGAAACCACCACTAAGATCCAGCTCAAAGATTCCACTAAGCACGTAACAAGGATAACATGCTCCTAGGTCTGAAGAGAGAGATACGAAGTACTCGTTCCAGGAGAACACACTCCACAAGTACTTTAGAACATGATGCTCAGATGAGGATCACAACCAATCGCCATGGGGTGATTCCAAAAACTCAGTCTGAGATAATCCGCTAAGCAGAGGATCGGCGCCCGAGTAATGTTGGACACGTCGATACTAAGAACTCTACCTAGGGTTCCAGGAATTAATAGAGGATCCGGCTCAAGTCTCACAGAGGGGATTCCAACAACTCTATTCAGAAAGTCCTGCTGAAGGGATCGTACTCCTGTATGTAGAAAATGATACCGGAAACCTTCAGGAGAAAGACCAAGGGGAAGAACCCTAAGGAAACTAGCCCAAGTCACAGAAGGAAACTGGATCAAGCCATGTGAGATTTGTTACACGGCATGTAGTATGGTTACACTCCATGTTCCTTGACCCCGGGTACTGCCCGTGTAACGGCCCGTGTCATTCATCTAGGCTATGTAAAACTCAACTACACTGCATGTAGAATGATCACACACCGTGTTCCTTGAATCTGGGTACTGCCCGTGTAAATGGCCCATGTCATCTGTCCAAGCTGTGTAAAGCCCAACTACACGGCATGTAGAATGATCACACGTCGTGTTCCTTGACTCCGGGTACTGCCCGTGTAAATGGACCATGTCATTCGGCTTATCAGATATAAAGTAACTACATGACGTGTAGAAGAATCACACACCGTGTCTGAGCACCTGGGGCTCGCTCTGTGTATGCTGGCCATGTGGTCGTACATGGTCTCTGTCCGTGTTGCCTGCCCGTGTACCATCACATGGGGTATCCCATGTATCTGGCCGGGTCTGGCCGGGGAGGGGTATACACAGCGTGTCCTTGGCTGTGTACCCAACCCGTGTCCATGTACTCCCAGAGTACACGCCAGGTAAACCCACCGACGAACACACGCCATGTAGCCCATACTACACGCCGTGTAGTCGGGATTTTTCCAGAACGTCGTCTTCTTCCTCGAGCTTCGGCCGATCTTTCAGATCCGCAATCTCTCGTCCGTTCATCCCGATACTCCAGGGATTGGTTTGTTCCATCATACGAACACCGTAATGGATGTTTTTGGTTTTAAAATCGGATCATAAACCTCTAACGATCCATCCGAAGAAAAACGCCGGAAAAATCATAACTCTCGATCCACTCTGAATCGTCCGCCGAAACCGTCGTCGCACCTCCGTGACATCGCTCCGGGGTTGGATCTACAATATCGGATCATTGTGCCAAAAAACGAATGTGCAACAATCGAATTACTCTAAGAACATGTAGAACACAACGAAGAACACGCGGGAGAAAAATACAAAGAATCGAACAAGAGGGATGAACCTCGATCGTTTTTTGTGATGATACGGGTTCGTCGCTGTTAGATCAAAACCACAATAATCAAAAGTTTTTAATTATCTAGTATTTGATTTCCTGATAAAATCCCAAATCACACCCTCCAGCAAAACGATCAATCTGTGGGCTAATTGGTTCATATATTAGTCTGCGTTCATCGTAGGAATCAAGAATGGGGAAAGGTAAATCAAAAAACAAACATCCTACCTAGATTCGCAACGTTTGTTGGCAAAGATCTGGTCGCCGCGTCATCGTCGCCGATGAAGCTCGTCAAGAACACCATCGCCGCATTGGGAGGTTTTCTCCAGAGCTCTCTAGGGAGATTCAGGGTTATGAGAAAAGTAACCCTGATCCCTTGAGAAATCTCTATTTAAAAAGAATAAAAATATTTCGGTTCAACAAGGATTTAATAAAATATTTTAAATTAAATATTTTATTACGGTTACTTCCAAAACCCAGATTTCGCCACCGGCCTGTGTCAGTCAATGTTAGGTCCCTTCTAGGGTAAACTCGCTACTCGGAACGCAATGGTGCCATCATATTTTTTTGATCTGAGAACTCGTTCGGAAGTTATTCCACTTTTTCAAGAAAACCGTACGTGCGCGTAATTTAATTATTAAATTAAATTCAAACATTTGTTCCGGGCTCACCAGGCCTCAGAACTTCACACCATCTCAGAGCCTGGTCTCGAAATAATTCCCTTTATTTTTAAGAATAAAGTATGGAAAATCCGAGACATTACATCACACCCACCTTAGGGATTTTCTGTCCCTGAAAATCCAAAACAAAGGCTACTCAAAAAGATGTGGGTACTACACACGAATCTGAGCCTCCCGCTCCCACATGATCTCCTAGAGATTCATGTGCTTCCACCAGACATGCACCAAGGGGATAGCTCACCCACGAAGGATCTTCTTCTGCTGATCCTCGATCTCCACTAGGTACTCAGCAAAGGTCTCTCCATCATCGATGTCCAACTTGCCCCAGTCGATGACGTGCGATGGATCATGCATGTACCTCCGTAGCTATGACACATGGAAGACGTTGTGTACCCGGTCCATCTGAGGAGGTAGAGCCAAGCGATACACCACCTCTCCAACTCTACTCAGAATCTAAAAAGGGCCGATGAACCTCGGAGATAGCTTTCCGCCTCGGCCAAATCTCTGCAATCCCCATCGAGGTGAGACCCGGAGGAACACATGGTCTCCCTCCTCGAATTCCAAGGGCCTCCACCTCCTGTCGGTATAAGACTTTTGCCAACTCTGTGCAGTCTTCATCCGCTCCTAGATGACCTGCACCTTCTCTGTAGTAGCTCTCACCATCTCTGGGCCCATGAGTGCTGACTCTCCTGGGTCAGTCTAGCAAAGTGGTGACCTGCAAGGTCGCCCGTACAGAGCCTCTAATGGTGCCATACCAATAGTGGAATGATAACTGTTGTTATAAGAAAATTCCACCAGTGGTAGGTGATCCTCCCAGCTATGACTGAAGTCAAGTATGCAAGCTTGAAGCATATCCTCTAGAACCTGGATGGTCCGCTCTGTCTGGCCATCAGTCTGAGGATGGAACGTTGTGCTCAAGCGTAACTGATTCCCAAAAGTTTCTTGCAATCCCCTCCACAACCGGGATTTGAAACGAGCATCACGATCTGAGAATATCATGGATGGAACTCCATGAAGTCGAACTATCTCCTGCACATAAAGGTGTCCCAAGCTCTCTACTGAACTATACTCCTGTATGGCTAGGAAGTGGGCCGACTTGGTGAGCCGATGGCATCGTGTCCCCTGGACGTACATGGTAAACCCGTCATGAAGTTCATGGATATCCCGTCCCACTTCCACTCTGGCACCTCAAGGGTCTGAGTCAAGCCTGCTGGCACCTGGTGCTCAGCCTTTACTTACTGACAAGTAAGGCACTGAGAAACAAACTATGCCACACACTTCTTTATTCCTAGCCACCAGAACTGATGTCGGAGGTCCTGATACATCTTTTCCATGTCTGGATGCACCGCCAAAGGGGATGTATGGAACTCTCTTAGAACCTCTTCCTACAATGTCACTGGTACTACTGTACGCCCTCTAAAAATAACAATGTGCTCCCCACCTTCTGAATATCCATTAGCCGCAACACCTATGGATATCTGAGCACGTAGAGTCTCACAGCTAGCATCCTTGCGCTGTGCTTCCCTGACCCGCTGTAAGAGTGGAGGGGTAACAACCATCGATTGAAGGTAGGCTCCCTCATCTCCATCCACGAAGGATAACTGTAAGGAGGCCAACTGCCTTTTCACCTCATCCAGCAACTGTGAACTGGATTTCCTGCTGAGAGAATCTGCCACTACGTTCCCTTTCCCAGGAGTATAAATGATCTCAAAGTCATAATCCTGGAGGAACTCAAGCCACCGCCTCTATCTCAAATTCAGATCTTTCTGAGAAAAGATATATTTGAGACTCTTGTGATCATAGTAGATGATAAACTGCTCGCCCATCAAGTAGTGCCGCCACATATTCAACGCGAATACTACCACTGCCAACTCAAGATCATGGGTCACATAGTTCTAATTGTGTGGCCTCAACTGATGTGAGCCATAGGCAATCACCTCTTGCCTCTGCATCAGGACACAACCAAGCTTGGTTCCTGATGCATCACAGAACACTATGTACTCGACACCCTCCTCTGGTAATCTCAAGATCGGGGCACTCATCAGACTCTGTCTCAACTACTGGAAAGCCTGCTGGCATTTCTCGGTCAACACGAAAGGATTCCCCTTTCGGGTCAAATCTTTCATGGGCGATGAAATCCTGGAGAAATCAAGAATGAATATCTGATAGTAGCAGGTCAACCCAAGGAAACTCCGCACCTCCGTCACGCTCCAGGGTGGCTCCCATGCTAAAACTGCCTCCAACTTGTCTGGGTCCACTGCTACACCATCTTCTGAGATAACATGTCCCAGAAAGTGGACCTCCTGTATCCAGAACTGGAACTTTGAGAGTTTCCCATACAACCGGTGCTCTTGGAGTGTGTCCAGAACCATCCTTAGGTGTCTCGCCTGCTCCTCCTCGGACACAGAGTACACAAGGATATCATTGATGAAGACTAATATGAACCGATCTAGATAAGGCTAAAAGATCCGGTTCATGAGTCCCATGAACACTTCTGGGGCGTTCGTCATGCCAAAGGGCATCACCAAATACTCATAGTGACTATAGCGACATCTCAAAGCCGTCTTCGGTACATCCTCATCCCGTACTCGCAACTGGTGATAGCCTGATCGTAGATCAACCTTCGAGAACCATCGTGCCCCTCTCAACTGGTTGAAGAGGTCATAGATCCTCAGTAGTGGATACCGATTCTTCACGGTCACCTGATTCAAGCTCCAGTAATCCACACATAGTCTAAATCTCTCGTCTTCCTTTTTGGAAAATAGCATTGGGGTCGCCTAGGGTGAAACACTGGGTCTCACAAATCCCTTCTTCTACAAGTCTTCCAGCTGCACCCTCAGCTCACGAAGCTCTGCAGAAGCCATACAATATGCTGATGTTAATATCGGTGTCGTCCCGGGTTGCAACTCAATGCAGAAGTCTATCTTCCGATGGAGAGGTAGTCCGGGGACATCCTCCGGAAAGACATCCTCATACTCAGCCACTACTGTTGGAAACTGGAAACTCATAACATCTGTTGTGCCAAGGGCTAGGCTAGCCAACTGATAGGATATCGGTTGCACCCTCCTATGCACGAGTCCATCCTGCGCTGCCTGGGTCTCTCTTTCACCAACAAACGAGAACCTCATTCCATCACTGCAGACACACCGCACCCTTCGCCTAAAATAGTTGATCTGGGAATGAACTGTGGATAGCCAATCCATACCAAGAATGACATCGTAAGGCCTCAATGATACCACCAAGAGTTTCCAACTGAAACTCTCGCCTCCATGGGTCAGGTTACACTGTCTGCAGAGGTGTGTGATCTCTGAATCTTCTCTAGTCGGTGTTTCTAAGCGTAAGGGTCGAGTCAACGGCTCAACTGAAATCTCAAGGTCTCGAACAAGATAAGCATCCAGAAAGGAATGACTATCACCTGTGTCTATCATTACGGTATCCAAAGTATAAAAGACACAGATTGTACCTCTAATCATTCCGGGAGTACCTGGGTCATAAGCCTCTCTCGCCTGCAGCTATCCCTGCCTCTGTCCACCGGCTCCCTGAACCTGGGGTGGACCTCCTGGGGGTGGTGGTGGTAAAAGGTCAAAACACTGACCACCTCCAGCTACTTTCCAAGATCCCCTACCACGTCCGCCGCCCCACGGATCTGTCTGATCCACATGTTGCCTTTGTCTCGGTGGTCCATCCACTGCTCCCGTGTTAGTAGTATGGCGGGTCGGACAATCTCGAGCGAGATGTCCCCTGCCATCACATGAGTAGCATCACCTCTCTCAAGGCTGGCTGGATGTGCCCTGCGAACCCTGTACAGTAGATCCCCTGTCCTGGGATCTCCTCTGAAAATGTCTCCCACGCCTGGGTCCCTGACATCGGCTCCCTGCTGCTGAGGTCTCTGCTCCAGCTCGCTCGCTACTGAAAACTGTCGGTTGTCTCTGCTCTTCCAAGAAGCTCTCGACCACCAAAGCCCACTCGAGAACCCCAGCATAAGTGGGAATTCTCATAGGGATGATGCTAGCTCGGATATCTCTGTGCAAGCCCCACTCGAAAGTCTGAGCTCTAGAATACTGATCTCTGACCATATCCATCAAGTACTGCGAGAGGTCGGTAAACCTCGATGAATAGTTAGTCACCGTCATGGTTCCCTACTAGAGCTAAAGAAGATCCTGTATACGTACTACTCTCAGGTTAACTGGTGAAAACTCCTCTCTGAAGATATGCTCAAACTCTGACCATGCAAGATTCGCCTCGTCATGAGTCTAGATAACCAAACTCCACCATCACCCAGCCGAGCCTTGCAGAAGGCTAGCTGCCAGGATCACCATCTGGTCTGTTGGTGTCCTGACTAAACGGAAGACTCTGGTCACTGCCTAAATCCAGTCCTCTACTGCCTTAGGATCAAGCTCGCCTCGAAACCTGAGGGGTCTCTGTCTCTGAAACTTGTAGAGTGCGCTCAACCTGCGCTCCTCCTCCACTAGTACATCAGGCACTAAACACTGCTCCATAGGTGGCGGGATAACTGGCACACCACCCGATGGTAAAACCGGGGGATCCGGTCCCTGAATCGAAGCTTCATCACTGAGGGGGTCATCCTTATGATCGAGCTGCTGGATCCTAGTGGGTGTGCGTCGCGGAGGCATCCTATAAAGAAACAATATATATCTCAGTTAGTAAGTATATCTGGAGAGCTGACTCAAGAAGGACATGGAAACCACAACCCATTCCTATATGATGCATGTACCATTATTTTCTCCTGCAACTAGTGTTCTCATGTTCTGAGTCGAAAAGAAAGTCATCAGAGTCCTGGTGTATGGATACGTCAGCCGCCCGCACCAACACTGGGGTCCCTGGCCTGAAAGCCAAACTCGAAACACTTAACACTATTGCCCCAAACCAACTCACAGACTCTCAGTCCTAAAGTAGAACCAAACACCTCTGATACCACTATATCACGACCTTTTCCAGTGGGGCCCGAGATGCAACTCTCCAAGCCCACCTCTAATAGGCCAGGGGCTGGTGACTAGCACCGAGTAGGAATGCTACTAACATGGGAGGCATTGCCTATAAAACTGTACACATGCACACACATCTCCAAGCCCACAAAGCTTAAAAGTAAAAACTACTAAAAATGGAAAATATGGATGCATACACTAAATCTCAACCAACAGAGTATGACAGGAAAGTAAAGTACAAGAAAGTAAAACCCTGGGCCAAAAGTACAAGCCCACCAAAAGAGAGTCCGTAACAAATTCCAACCTGTAAAGAAAGGTGTTGGGACTGCAGTCTGTAGCCGTATGAACACACCTTGGCCTGTCTGATCTCACTGAGTATCGTCCGGTCCTGGTCCGCCTAGAATCCTGTCAAAGGCTCGCTCATCTTCACAATACACGACACATGCGGGCAAAGCCTGTGTAGGGGTGAGTATAACAATACCCAGTAGGACACCCCAAAACCACAAAGGAATTACAACAAGGGAAATATCACAAAGGAAAGATACATTCAGATCCACATAGTATATGTCTACAGAACATATAACAAGAATATCCAGATATATTCATACACGATCGACTATCGTGAAACCACCACTAAGATCCAGCTCTAAGATTCCACTAAGCATGTAACAAGGAGAACACACTCCTAGGTCTGAAGAGAGAGATACGAAGTACTCGTTCTGGGAGAACACACTCCACAAGTACTTGAGAACATGATGCTCAGATGAGGATCACAACCAATCGCCATGGAGTGATTCCAACAACTCAGTCCTAGCTAATTCGCTAAGAAGAGGATCGGTGCCCAGGTAAAGTTGGTCACGTTGATACCAAGAACTCTACCTAGGGTTCTAGGAATGAATAGAGGATCTGGATCTAAGTCTCACAGAGGTGATTCCAACAACTCTATTCAGGAAGTCCTGCTGAAGGGATCATACTCATGTATGTAGAAAATGATATCGGAAACCTTTAGGATAAAGACCAAGGGGACGAACCCTAAGGAAACTAGCCCAAGTCACAGAAGACTACTAGCTCAATCCATGTAAGATTTGTTACACGGCATGTAGTATGGTTACACGCCATGTTCCTTGACCCCGAGTACTGCCCGTGTAACGGCCCGTGTCATTCGTCCAGGCTGTGTAAAACTCAACTACACGGTGTGTAGAATGATCACACGCCGTGTTCCTTGACTCCGGGTACTGCCCGAGTAAACAGACCGTGTCATCCGTCCAAGCTGTGTAAAGCCCAACTACACGGCGTGTAGAATGATCACACGTCGTGTTCCTTGACTTTGGGTACTGCCCGTGTAAACGGCCCGTGTCATTCGACTTGTCAGATAGAAAGTAACTACACGGCATGTAAAATAATCACACACCGTGTCCGAGCACCTAGGGCTCGCTCCATGTATGTTGGCCATGTGCCCATACATGGTCTTTGTCCGTGTCGCCTGCCCGTGTACCAACACATGGGGTATCCCGTGTTTCTGGTCGGGTCTGGCCGGGGAGGGGTATACACGGTGTGTCCTTGGTCGTGTACCTAACCCGTGTCTTTGTACTCCCATAGTACATACCAGGTAAACCCGCCGACGAACACATGCCGTTTAGCCCATACTACATGCTGTGTAGTCTGGATTTTTCTAGAATGTCGTCTTCTTCCTCGCGCTTTTGTCGATCTTCTGGATCCGCGATATCTCGTCTGTTTGTCCCGATACTCCAGGGGTTGGTTCGTTCCATCATACGAACATCATAACGGATGTTTTCGGTCCTTAAATCGGATTATAAACCTCGAATGATCCATCTGAAAAAAAAAACGCCCGAAAACTCATAACTCTCGATCCGCTCCGAATCATCCGCCGAAACCGTCATTGCACCTCTTTGACATCACTCCGAGGTTGGATCTACAATATCGGATCATTGTGCCAAAAAACGAATGTGTAATGATTGATTTCTTCCAAGAACGTGTAGAATGCAACGAAGAACACGCGGGAGAAAAATACAAAGAATCGAACAAGAGGGATGAACCTCGATAGTTGTTCGTGACGATCTGGGTTCGTCACCGTTAGGTCAAAACCACAATAATCAACAGGTTTTAATTCTCTAGTATTTGATTTCCCAATAAAACCCCAAATCACACCTGCCCGCAAAACGATCGATCTGTGGGCTAATCGGTTCGTAGATTAGTCTGTGTTCATCGTAGGAATCAAGAATGGGGAAAGGTAAATCAAAAAACAAACATCCTACCTATATTCGCAGCATTTTTTGGTGAAGATCCGGTCTCCACGTCGTCATCATCGGTGAAGCTCGTCAAGAACACCATCACCGCATTGGGAGGTTTTCTCCAGAGCTCTCCATGGAGATTCAGGGTTATGAGAAAAGTAACCCTGATCCCTTGTGAAATCTCTATTTAAAAAGAATAAAAATATTTCATTTCAATAAGGATTTAATAAAATATTTTAAATTAAATATTTTATTACGGTTACGTCCAAAACCCAAATTTCACCATCGACCTGCGCCAGTCGATGTTAGGTCCCTTCTAGGGTAAACCCGCTACTCTGAACGCAATGGTGCCATCAGATTTTTTTGATCCGAGCACCCATTCGGGAGTTATTCCACTTTTTTAGGAAAATCGTACGCGCGCATAATTTAATTATTAAATTAAATTCAAACATTTGTTTCGGGATCTCCGGGCCTCATAACTGCATGTCGTCTCATAGCCTAGTCTCGAAATAATTCCCTTTATTTTTAAGAATAAATTATGGAAAATCCGAGACATTACAGGTCATGCACATATCTCCTCAGATGGGATACGTGGAAGATGTCATGTACCCTCTCCAACTGTGGTGGCAGTGCCAAGCAGTAAACCACCCCTCCAATCCTACTAAGTATCAGGAATGGTCCGATAAACCTTGGTGAGGGTTTATTGCCTCGAACAAATCTCCGTAGTCCCCGTCGAGGGGAGAATTTCTAGAATACGTAGTCTTCCTCCTGGAACTCCAGTGGTCTCCGTCTCCTATCTGTATATGACTTCTGTTAGCTCTGTGAAGTCTTCATCTGCTCTCGGATGACCTACAACTTCTCAGTGGTAGCCTGTACCATCTATGGGCCCATGAGTGCTGGCTCTCCGGGATCCATCCAACACAAGGGCAATATGCACGGTCATCCATACAATGCCTCAAAAGGAGCCATAAAAATGGTGGAGTGATAGCTGTTGTTGTATGTGAACTCCACCAAGGGTAGGTGGTCCTCCCAACTGCTACAAAAATCTAGGACACATGCTCGAAGCATGTCCTCCATGGTATGGATGGTCCACTTAGTCTGACCATCTGTCTGTAGGTGAAAAGTTGTGCTCAAGCGAAGTTGTATCCCAAAAGCCTCCTGTAATCCTTTCCACACCCAGGATGTGAAGCGTGTGTCACGGTCTGAGACTATCGTCGAAGGCACCCTGTGAATTCTCACGATCTCCTGAACATAAATATGTCCCAAGCTCTCTATCGAACCCTTCTCTCAAATAGAAAGGAAGTGGGATGACTTGTTGAGTCGGTCAATGATCACCCAGATGGTATCATTCCCTATGGACATATGTGGTAACCCTGTCATGAATTCAATTGATATCCCTTCCCACTTCCACTCTGGTATCTCGAGGGGTTGGGTCAAGCCTGCTGGTACCTAGTGCTCGGTCTTCACTTGCTGGCAAATGAGGCATCTAGAAACAAACTCCGCCTTAATTTTCTTCATACTCGGCCACCAGTACTGATGCCATAGGTCCTAATACATCTTGATCATGCCTGGATGTACTTCTAAGGGGGGTGTATGGAACTCCCTCAGCACCTCCTCTCATAGCACCACCGGTACAACTGTACGTTCTCTGAAAAGGATAGCGTTCTCCCCACATTCATAATATATGTTAGGTGCATGGCCTGAGGATATCTGAGAACATGTAGTCTCACTTATACTATCTTCAAGTTGTGCCTCCCTGACTCGCTGAAGGAGTGGGAGGGAAACTACCATCGATTGGAGGTAGATCGTCTCATCTCTATCCACGTAGGATATCTGAAGTGAGGATAACTGCTCTAAATCCTCCTTCAGTAGCTGTGAAATCGATCTCTGGCTAAGTTCATTTGCCACTAAATTCCCCTTTCTAGGAGTATATACTATCTCAAAGTCATAGTACTAGAGAAACTCTAGCCAATGTTGTTGTCTCATATTCAGATCTTTTGTGTGAAGATATATTTGAGACTCTTGTGGTCTGAGTAAACAATGAACTGCTTGCCCATCAAGTAGTCTCGCCGCATCTTCAGTGCAAATAATATTGTTTCCAACTCCAAGTCATGAGTTTCATAATTCTTATCATGAGGCCTCAGCTATCTTGATCCATAAGCAATCACTACATCATCCTGCATCAGGACGCAACTGAGTCTGATACCTAATGCATCACAGTAAACCGCGTAGTCAGTGTCCTCCTCCGGCAACCTCACGATGGGAGTACTGGTCAAGATCTACCTCAACTGTTGAAAGATCTGATGGCATGTCTATGACTACAGTAAGGGTTTACCCTTCTTTATCAAGGCAGTCATAGGTGCTGCTACTCTGGAGAAATCGGGTAGTAAGTGTCCTCCTCGGATGCTGAGTACACCAATATGTCTTCCATGAATACCATCAAAAAGTAATCGAGGTATGGCTAAAAGATACTATTCATGAGCCCCATGAACATTGTTGGAGTGTTGGTCACACTAAAAGGCATCACCAAGAACACATAATGGCCATACCGAAATCTAAAGGTTGTCTTTGGTACGTCCTCATCCCGTACCCAGAGTTTATGATAGCCTAATCTGAGGTCTATCCTTAAGAACCACTTTGTTCTTTTAAACTAATCAAATAGGTCATAAATCCTTGGAAGAGGATACTTGTTCTTCATGGTTACCTAGTTTAGGTGCCAAAAGTCCACGCATAGCCTCAAACTTTTGTTTTCCTTCTTGAAAAACAACACTAGGGATGCCCATAGAGAAACATTGGGCCTTAAGAATCTCTTCCTCTATAATTCCTCCAACTATACCCTCATCTCCCAAAGCTTCATAGGGTCCATCTGATATACTGGTGTAGATATTGGTGTTGTTCCTGGGTACAAGTCAATGTGGAAGTCTACCTATCTATGAGGAGATAGTCCTGGTACATCTTCTGGAAAGATGTCCTCATACTCATCCACCACCACTGGGAACTGTGGAGTCGCCTCATCCACCATGTCGAAGGTCATGCAAGCCAGCTAATATGTAATTGGCTATACCCTCCTGAGCTCAAGATCATATTGTGCTGCTTTGTTTTCATTTTCACCAACAAAGGAAAACTGACCTCCATCTCTGCATGTACATCACACTATACATCTCAAGTAGTCAATTTGTGCGTGAACTGTTGATAGTTAGTCCATGCCTAGAATGATGTCGTAGGTATTCAATGCTGCTACTAGAATATATCATCTGAAACTCTCTCCTCCGAGAGTAAGATCACACTGTTGGCACCAGTGTATGACTACTGAATCTCCTCCTGTAGGAGTATCTAAATGCAAAGGTCAAGCTAAAAGTTCAATCGGAATCTCAGAGTCTCGAACTAAGTCCAAGGAAAATAAATAATGGCTAGAACTTTTGTCAATAATCACTACTACTAAAGTAGAGAAGATACAGATCATACCTCATATCATCTCAGGGACGTTAGGATCGTGAGCCTCTACTGCCTGTAGTTGGGCCTGTCCCCATCCACCCACTCCCTGAGCTCGTGGTGGACTACCTGGGGGTGGTGGTGGTAGTTTCTGGTGACCTCAACCACCTCCCGCTGCATGTCCTGCTCCCCTACCTCATCTACCGCCTAGCTGATGCTCATGCTCCAGCCGCTGCCGCCACCTCAGTGGCCCCTCCACCATCTGTCGATCATCCGTGTGGGTAGTTAGATAGTCACAAGCTCTATGACCTTTTCCCCTGTAGGAAAAATAGATCATGCCTTACTGGTGGCCCTCTTAGCCTCTCAAACCTCACACCTCTGACCCTGCGTCCCAGGGTCACCCTCTAAAAGGTCTAGCCTGCTTGGACTTATTCATTGTCTATCTATTGCCAGCTACAGATGACTCTACTACCTGTCATCTAGTAGGGGCTCTCACTATCGGTGTATGCTCATCGAGGAAGCTCTTCATTATCAAATCTCTATCTAGCACCCCATCCTGTGTTGGGATGCTGAGAGAAACTATCGTAGCTCTGATCTCTTGTCGGAGCCCCTTATCAAAGGTCTGGGCCCTGAAGTAAGGGTCTCGTACCATGTCGGTGGAGTATCGGGAGAGGTCAGTAAATATCACCGAGTACTAAGCCACATTCTAGATACCCTATTATAGATGCAGCAGATACTGAATACGCACATATCATAGTGTCACTGGCATGAACTCTGCCCTGAAAAGGCTCTCAAAGTTTGGCTAGGTGAGGGTCATATTCTCATGCACCTGGAGCATTGAGCTCTACCATCATCCTGTCGAGCCCTGAAGAAGGCTAGCGATCAAGATCATCATCTGCCTGGTGGGTGTCTCTACTAAGTGAAAGACCCATGAAACCACCTCAATCCAATCCTCTGCTGCCTGGGGGTCCGTCTCACCTTGAAACCTCAGAGGCCTCTATCTTTGGAACTCATGCAATGCGCTCAGCCAGCATGCATGATCCAATGGTAGCATAGGTTTCTCAATGGGTGGTGGTGTTGCTGGTACACCAACTGAAGGTTCCATCACTATGATTGGTCCCTGTACTGAAGCCTCATCACTCGGTGGGCCACTGTCACAATCTCTAACTGGAATCCTAGCTGGCTATCTTTGTGGAGGATTCCTATAATAAACAGATGTACCATGGTCAATAAGTTATACCTGATGAGCTGACTCAAGAAAGATCAAGAAAACTTTTTAAAACACTATCAATCGGTGTTTTCATGTACCATGTCGGAAAACAGAATTCAAGGTCCTTGTGTATGGATACATCAGCTGCCGCACCAATACTAGACTCCTTGAACTAAAAACCAAACTTAAGAAACTTTACAATATTACCTCATTAAAAGTAAACTCTTAGTTATTCTGGTAAAATCAATCGTCCTTTAATGCCACTTTGTCAGGACCCATCCCATGGGGCCCAGACGTGACTAACCCAAGCCCACCTTCCATAGGCCAAGGGTTGGTGACTAGCACCTGAAATCTTTTCCAGAACAGGGAAGGCATTGCCTTATAGATTTGTAAACACTCAAAAAGGGAAACTGAAGTAAATAACCAACAAAAGTAAGGTATAACCATGATATTAAAGTAAAACCACAAATACAAATGTAAACTGAAAATAGTGGCCCAGAATACAAGCCCTAGAAACTAAAAAGAAAATAAAAAGCTGTCGTATCTGCCTTAGAGCTCTACCTGGAGGGTTGTAGTTGTAAGTCTAAAGTTGAAGAAGAGGATCTTGAATGCTCCCATCGCACCAAGCTCCACCAAGTCTCAAACCTCTAAAGTTTGCCTCATAGCATTAATAGTCTACACCAGACACACACGTGTGGGTGGAGTTGGTGTAGGGGTGAGTATAACAATACCCAGTAGGGGACCTTGTGACCCCCGAAGGTCTCTCAGTAATCCAAAAAGGAAAATATCACAAGAAATACCAAAAAGGTAATATCACAAGCATGATCTGAATCATAAAGCACAAATAAAAAGAGATAGCTCACTCTGACGGTATAACTTCAAGGTTACTAGGATAGGGATGACTAGTCATAAATCCAGACCATCCTATCCATAGTAACTCTACTGCTGATCCATATAGTTCATTGTATGCTAACCTATATTGGTCGTGAGATGATGACCCGTATTGGTCGCTAGTGTTGACCCGTATTGGTCACTGGTGCTGACCTGTATTGGTTGCCAGTGCTGACCTGTATTGGTCATCGGTGCTGACCCATATTGGTCGTTGGTTCTGACCCATATTGGTTGCTAGTATAGAGGTAGGGATGATTAGTCGTACAGCTAGATCATCCCACTCTGGAGTTTCTGATGCTGACTCGTATTAGTCGCTCTTCTTCTTCATGTCACAGTCAGCCACTAGATTCCTGCACGAAGCACGGCTGATCTCCAGAAGACTCTGTTCCTCAAGACATCGGTCATATTTCAACCAATACGAAGTCCCACAAAAATCATACCCAGGGGACCACCCCATCATAGGGGTCCCAACGTGACAGATGACGTGTCGATCGGACGCCCAGTCTATGAGATATGGACATTTTAGTAAAAAGGGACCGATTAGATTCAAGTATGATCCAACCTAGGTCACACATCAAACTCCATCAAAACTAAATTATATTATCTCCATAGGACCTCCTTTTCACAAGGTTCCTTATGTCGTAGAAGGCGCATCGATCGGACGCCCAATCTGTTAGTTACGCTCTTTTTCGTGAAATGAGGGTGATCACACCTCAGTCTGGCCCGGCTCAGTCAGGCCCTCCAGAATATGCCAAAGGGACCACTTCTTAAAATGGGTCCCAACGCCTCTGACATCATGTCAAATGGACACTTGGTTCGTCAGTTACGGGCATTTCTTTATTCGGGGGCTGGTTGGGTCTAGGCCCGGTCCGACTTGGTCAGTCCGGCCCGATGCAATGGGTCCTGAGGTCTACCTGATCCCCCTGGGTCCGGCCCATTAAGAATCAGCCCAATTCACTAGGTACGGACCTTCGTGGTCAGCCCAAATAGTTCACGGGCCCAGGGCGCGGTTGGCCCGGCCCGCCGGGTGGGGCTCGGCCCACCCACACTGGCCCGCTGGGCCGTGGGTCCGACCAGGCCCGTTGTGTGGGTCCAACCCATTCGGTTGGCCTGCATCTAGCCTGATCTGCCTTCAGGTGGACCGCTTCACCCATTTGGCCCTACGGATGCGGGGCTGTTTCATCCGGCGTGACGTGGCCGACGTGGGGCCGTGATTCCCCTCCTACCGAGGTTGCGGGCGTCGCCCTTCTCCCTCGCAACCAGCTCGGGACGGTCGCCTCTAGCCACCTTGGCACATGATGGTGTGCCACCTTCCTACCGCCTACGGCTAGTTGTCGCGGGCCTTCTCTAGCCACCGTCGGCCGCCGCTGGCATGGCGCGCCAGCGGTTGTTTCTACAGGCCACCGAACGTGCTTCGGTGGTCCGTTCTTGGTGTCGTCTGCACCTAAGGGCCTCTCGGATCACCACTTCCATAGTGTGACCTTATCACTCGCGTTTCCATCAAATTGAGGAAATTTTTCTTGAAAAACACAACATGAGCGAATCAGCGGAGGGTCTGGGTCTTGTTCATTTGGCTAGCACCCTCCGCGTTAACATGATAACAAGCAGGAGAAAATTTATCTAACATTAAAGATTAGATAAACTCATTTCAATAATGTTAAACCAAACCAAACATAAACCCCCTACCTTGAATATTGTTGGTGACCACTGCAGATGGTGGTACTTCCACATTCGAGGGTATGTAGTGGGAGAAGCATCCTCGTTGGAAGGAGTCGTTGGCATTCGTCGATCCCGGATCATTGCCGCCCAAGATTTTGTCCTCCCTCGGTGGATGGCATTGTGGTACTTTTCCAGAGTTTCCTCACTTGGTGAAACTATATTAGGACTCCACCTTGAGCCTCACTTAAATCAAGGGGGGAAAGGGTGAGTAACATATCAGGTAATTAATGAGGTTCATTTAATGAATGAACCTCTTAATTCCCCAATAGTGCGGTTTCAAAAAAAAAGGAGAGTCAATCCATTTATTGGCTTGAAAATTCACTGTTCCCCACTGTCGCCACTCATCCTCTATAAAAAAGGAAATAAAATAACTTGTTAAGTTATTTTATTATTTTTATGTAAATTCCAAAAACTATCTTTTTCTCCTGAGAAACTGCGGTCGAAGTGAAGCTTCCCTTAAGTGAATCTCGGTGCTATGGATTCAATGGTTCTCTTGGATTTAAATTCTGAGCATCAGTTAAAAATATAGAAAATGTTGCCCGCGCATTTACTGAACATACCTAAAAAAAGTTCAGAAATTCATTCCAGGCACACCGGGCCTCAGAATCACATGCCGTCAATTTTTGAAAACTCATAATAATCCCAAATAATTAAAAAAATACATTGAATTTTCTAGGTCTTTACATTATCACTCACATGTTTCATTGTATAGGTGGGACTCAAGGTATACACATTTCTTTACTGCATACCAAGAAGGGGTTCATTTGGGGTTGGGTCATAACCGAAATATTTTTATTTTTTAAAACTCGTAGTAATTTATTATTGATTCTAAACCAATATATCCGAGCTATAGGTTTCTACACACATAGATTCAATTTTCTTATTATTATAAATTTATACACATATAATAGACATATATGACTCTAATGAGATCTCCAAAGAATAAAATTTGATAGAATTTCCATTCCACCATTTAACAGAAATCACTTACATAAATATATATATAAATATATTTCTTAGTTTGGTTTTGATTTTATTGTCTAAATATTTTATATATTTCTAAATTAGATTGAACTAGGCCAATTTAGTATCCTTCAAAATATCAATGATAAAAACTCTAAATCCATTACTAATTTATAAATGATAAATATATATTATAAAGAATGTTAAAAAATGTCACAAAAGGGATAAATTGATTTCAGTCCAATACAATATTATTTAAGGAAATTATCTATAAAAATCCATTTATGAGTTATCTACTCTAGAGAAATAAATTTTATAAGAGTTTACAATAACCTATTGAATCATTTCAACCAACTAAATGTTGATGAAGTAATTTCATTAGAAAAGTTTATAGATCATACTATTCAACATTATATTTCACACCAACTCCCAATTAAGGATATACTCAAATAAAAAGATAATATATTCTATAATAACTTAATTAGATTATAATTTAATAAAAAAAAATTGTCAAGTTAAATATATTTCATGATAATATGAACACAACAATAATAAAACACTCCCTCAATAATAATCTCAATGTCACAATTTAAATTAACCATAGTCATATTAGTAAAATAATGATAATATATAACATGGAACATAATTATTTCATAGAAATATATACAAAAATATTGAATGCACTATTAATAAATTGGTATTATTTAAAATTCCAAAAAAAATATCCTTATATCCTTCCATAAAATGATTACACCTGGTATTTGGAAGCTTAAAACATAAAAAATATCTTTATGTGATTTTAAAATAACTCATTATTGACATATATTGTCCTCAAACTAGAAACCAAGACATATATTTAAAATTACACAAAAACTCACTCTACATGGTTAATATTCCTTGTCTCTAGAGTGTTCATTGGACCATGAAAATTCCTTTTATAATTTTTTTTATAGTTTTGATGTAAATAATATTTATAATAATGTATACTCTAAATAAAAAATATTAGGGTGTTAGACATAATATTTTTTCATATTATACATATTATTCATATTTTTTATTATCCCTCAAACCCTACCCTTTACACCTAAATTTTATGCTAAAATTTTCAATATGCTTTCTCACATTACAAATTCATATCCCTAGAAAAAATATGATATTTATTCATCATAACCAATACCTTTTAGCTTCTACACACAATCAGACTATATATTAAATTTTAAATTAAAAAATCATACAAAAATATATCTTTTTATTCTTTTTATATTCCATTATGTATATTATAATAAAATTTTCTTCTTTTTTAGATCAAAATCATATAGGTGAAATATTCCCTTTATTTTTTTCCTATTTTGACATTATAGAAAGGATATTGGAACTACCTCATTAAATTCTTCATCATTAAAACTATCATCCATAATATGATTATTTATAGATTTTAAATCCATTTCCTTTTTATTTTTATCCACAGATGGCATATCAGCATTCATTATTATCATGTATACCATGATAGTGATTTAATGATCCTCTTGGGATAGAGTCTTAAAATCAAATATTATTATACTGATTTATGTATAATTTATTGTCAATATTCTATTTGAAATTATCATTTCATCAATGACTTTACCAAATCTATTCATATATTATAAAATATTAATCACTTAATTATATAATTATATAATATCCACCCTAGGTTATAACTTAACTTCATCAAAAAAAATTATTATACATATAATTATTTCTTACTAATTTTTTGAATCACCGTTACATACATTCATTAGTTTCACTCACATTATATATGATGATTTTATAGATGATAAAATTTTTATACACTATATCAGATAAAATTCCCATAAAATTTTAGAACTATAAATTTTTTAATCCATTAAAATATATATTATGTTCTATAACATCAATCTCATGTTACACCCAATATAAAAGAACCACAACATATTAAGAATATATTATTATTAATGATATAATAAACACTAATATGGTAAACAATTAATTGTTATTACATTTAGAAGGTAAAAATCAATATGATTTAATATTGAAAATGGTTAATTTTTTTAACTGTGTTTTCTTTATATTTTTTATTTTCTCTTAAAACGATAAATTTTAAAATATTATGATTTTAGTTAAATAAATTTAATTTTTTTAATTCCTCGCAACAAAATTATCATACAATTTAGGTATCTATTTTTTTAAATAATTGATTTAAGGTGAATAATAAAAAATATTGATTTTGTGAATACCATAACCTTTAAACAAATTAAGAGTTTTTTGGAACCTTTAAGATATAAAAAAGTATATATCTATAAACTAAAATAGTTCATTTAAATTTTCTATATAAATTTATAAAATCCATGAATGCCATTTTTGAATATAAATTAATATTTTATAAAATCTATTTTTTAATTTGGTTCTTTAATTAAATTTACCCTTGGGGAAATTAGGGTTTGAATTTATTTTAATGTCACATTACTCTTATTTAAACAAATATAATCTTATTAATAAAATTATAATCAATTTCTTTGATAAATTGGACCTATAATTGGACATTATTATTAAAAATTACATTTTCTAAACAATAGGTTATTATGCGTTATATAAGTTAATGCTACGATTAATTTCACAACACATCAAAAGTTAATTTGATAAAATGATTATTATATTTGATATAACATTGTTAATATTATTTAATATGAAAATTTTCATTTATTTGTGCAGAATTTGTATATCTAGAATTAATTCTAATTACCATGACAATTATGAAACAATTATTTTAATATTTTTATTTTATTAATATCAGGTATTAAATTAAATTAAGATCCTTTAAATAATTAATCAAATATGTTTTATAAAACTAAAATAAATATAAAAAAATAATTTAATTGGTAATAAATTGTAAATAAATTAAGAACCCATATTGATCAAAATTCTATTTTTCTACTAAAATAGTTTTTCTACCGATTACCTGTTTTAATTTAATAGTTATTTTTACAAATTATAGAAATTTAATTTAATTTAATAGAGGAAAAATATAGTCATAGTAAACTAAAATTTGGTTATATGGTATCTTTTATATGTTTAATAAAAAATAACATCACTTGGTTAAAATGTAGCCACCATGTTTAAAAATAAAATAAAAAAATGTAAAAAAAAATGTTAAAAATATTAAAAATATTTAAAACATGTTTTGAAATAATTTTTCTAAGTATTTAATAACCCAAAGAAACCAAAAAATAAATTATTTATAATAATTGGATTCATTTAAATTGGTATACTTTTTTGTAGTATTAAAATTTAAAGGGTATTTTGAAAAGTATCAATTTTCTCTTTTATAAAAGGGGGTTACTTGCACCCTTTAAAACATTCACATCACATTTTAATTTCCTATAATCATCTAAAAATATATACTCCCCAAGATTTTCCTCATTATATTATAATTTCATAGTCACACTAAGTGTAATATATTGATATTTTAAGAGAACATTATGTTCGACAGTATGTACAACATACAACATCAGGCTTAAACGAAACCTAGAATATTATTATTTTAATTTAATAAGTATTACCAAGTCATTAAATTGATGGGTATGAATAAAATTAATCATATTATGGAATATAATGTTCTCAATCAATACAAATTAATTTATTAATTCTTAGTAAATAAACACATAATTTTTAGTAAAGTAATTTTATTCATTAGAAATTTGATTATTCAAAAATGATTTTTATTATTTTTCATGAGAAAATATATTTATTAATTTAATGAAATTTTATAAAATTTATTTTAAAAAAATTATATCATTTTTAATACATAATTTCAACATTATCTTAGCGATGTTTTTTGGGAATTTTTTGAAATTATTTATTTTTCAATGAATACTGAGAAAAATAGATTTTTATTGAAAAATAGATTTTATTTTCAAGTATTTACAATGTGAAATTATATTTTATATGGTTTTTAAAATTTAATTATATCTGTATGATTAAAAAAATAAATTAAGTGTTATTGGAATAAAAATTTTACATGAATTTTTTATAAAAAAAATAAAAATAAAATGATTTTTTTTAAATCAATTTTCATTAAATTTTATAGGTTTAATGTTAAATTATATTATACCCCATATATTAATATAATTTGATAAAATAGAGACCATAATTTTAATTATAATAATTAATATTAGGTAATAACTTTGATAATTCTTTTATCAATATGATAAGTGACCACATTATTTTTTAGTTACCATAGTACAGGTAAAATGGGTTAAGTGGGGTTAAAAATAATGTGGAAAGGTTTATAATTTTTTTAAA
This sequence comes from Viscum album, assembly GCA_963277665.1. Lineage (NCBI taxonomy): Eukaryota > Viridiplantae > Streptophyta > Magnoliopsida > Santalales > Viscaceae > Viscum > Viscum album. The sequence goes on along the minus strand of OY728164.1, from coordinate 703,600,695 downwards.
AACCTTTATTTCATTGGATAATTCTATTTCTTCCATAATAATACAAACTTTTAAAATATGACCTTATGTTTCCATTTTTCATTTATTTGGATATTTATAATATTTTATGTAGAATATAATGTTTCAAATGTATATATTTTGCATTTAATATTGTTAATATTTTTTTGAAATGTATAGAAACAACTTATGTTCGGTTATTAATTGTAATTTTAAATAAATTATATTTCATAATGGTAATTTATTTATAATTTTTAGTAATGAAATAATTACCTTAAATTCTAATGCAACGCTGATACAGTGCCTGTGTAAGAAGTAAAAAAATCAAGTAAATGATTTTAAAACACTAAATCTAAGAATTTATGGTTGATTTATTGTGTCCCATGAATTTCTCTTGATAAATATAACATATTAGGGGATGTTTTAAAGGTCTGTTTTTGAAATTCATTATAATATTATTGAATATAATTTCAAAATAAATGAATAGATCGATAAATTACCAGAATGATATTTTATTAAATTATTAAAAAGTTGTAAAAATATTTAAATTGGATAATTAGGATGATAAATGGTTAAAAATATAATACCATGATTAAGGTTACAATTTTTTGACCAATGGGTTAACCCAAAAGAGATAGTTTAAATTGACATCTTAACTAATGTAAATTTTATTAGGTTATTATATGAATACAATATCCTAATTATATAATAATACATGTAATTTTTTAACCATTTGAAATGTTTTAGAAAAATATTATTTTATAATTTTCATGTATTTCAAAAATGGAAGTAAAGTTATATTATAGTAAACAATATGTTATTAAATAATTTAAAATTTATAAAATTCATATAATTGGACATGTGAATGGTATATGGATTAAAATATCAAACATAGAATATTTATGGATCCATTTATCTTTTATAGTATATTTCTTGACCCCTAAAGAGTAAAAAACTTTGATGCAATGATCAAAAGGGTTAATGGGGGTTAAAACAAAAAAGATAAGGGTGAAAAATCAACTAAACATATAAAAAATTATTATATGAGTGAATTAAATATATTCCTCATAATATCTTATAATTATATCAATTTGGAACAACTTTACCATGAAAATTAATTTATATTTATTTTATACTACAACAAATTTCAAGAATTCCCCTCCCCTCATTTTTAAAATTATACCAATTTTCTCTTTACTAAACACTCAAATATAATTTAAATTTTTCAAATATTTACCCAAATAAGTTCTTAAAATACCTAATTAGGTTCTATAGGTCTTATTTTGGGTATAATACCAACAATATATGGCTTAATGTTAAAATAAAAGGATGTTTTCTAAAAAAAATATATAGCTTTTCACATAATGCTTTAGTTTTATTTCCTCTTACGCATCTATCAAAACTTTTTAAACCATGTTGAAATAATATAATTTTTACCTTAGACATAATTATATGTTATTATGTTAATTTAATAAGATATATCCATATATTATTTCATAAAATTTGAATTGAATCAGTCATTTGTGTGTACAGTGAGAAACCACCTCACAAATAGATGTAATCAGTTTTCCATCACCACCTCTTATGGGTGCTTATAATGATGTATTTAATGTATATTTGTTATAATAATGACAAAATAATTATTCTAGAAAGTGGATATATTATATACTTTATTAATTTTCTATACATTAAAAAAGATAATGGTGTTCATTCATACATTTGTATTACCACCTCCATGAAGTGAGGTTATTATTTTTTCTTCACCACATAAAATTGATCATGTATATAAATTTAATTAAAGATAGAATATGATATTTATTATATTATTAAACTTATTTACATTTAAAATAATACTCACCTTCTCCCCCTCAAGTTCATTCATAATTTGAAATGTTACTCATGTGTGTATATGACCTACCCCATCCATGATTGTAACATAATTAATTTTTTATATCCATATTTTATGCATAGTTTGAAAAGAATAAAATCTTTATAAAAATGAAAATTTATCCATGATTATTATTCTATATATTTGGGACTATTGATCACTTTTTCCATGTTTATCATACCACTGTTGTTTTTGGATTATAAACTAAACATCCCCAAAACACCCAATATAGACATAAATGATTAAGTAATTAAATATTTAAATAATATAAATGAAATTAATTGTTTAAATATAGGATATTGAACCTATAAAATGTTATTAAGAAATCAAATAATTTATTTATATTTATTTTATATATATTAAAAGACATACATTGAAAATTTGGACTTGAGGTGTGGGATTTCATCACAATTTCCCTTCATTGAGGCATGATTTAATGTTATGAATATAATACCCATTTTAAATATTAAATAATGAATCCTTTATTATTAATGGTATTTTTTTATAAAAAATTTCAAAGTTCAATGGATTTTATGTGAATTTTACCAAGTGGTAAGGAATTTATTAACTCAACTTCTATTCATTGGGTTATACTTCTACTCCATTGACTTTGTTTTTACATTTTTATGAGTAAATTTATCACTATATTTTTTTTCACTTGTTTTATGTGGATTTACATATCTTCACATGATCACTTCATTAACTTAATCTCATTTTCTTGAGACATATTTCATATCGTACGCCATGATTTCCTTGTATGGTGAACTTACTAACTCATGAATAAATTTTGAAATATTAATTTATGAAAGAAATGTGATTTATAGATCCATATTATATTATTTATTTTAATAAATATTTATTTCAAAACATACCAAAGTGATAAGTGATTTATGTTACAATATAATTTCTATTCAGGATTGTTAATGTTTAATGTTATTTTTTGGGAAATAATATTCTCTTTTTCTCTATAACCAAATATATTTTATTATCCTATGGTTATAAATTTGTTTTACATATTTATTTTCCATTTAATTCCTTATTTATTAAGTAATCATCATGTATTTTATCTGTAAGTGATACCAATATGAGTTATTATTTTAGATGATAAATCATTCTCTTCCATAACCATATTTTCTATAATTTTTGCAAGATTGTTATTCTCTAAAAATAAATGATTTACCAATGTTATTTTAAAATATATTTGAACTTCATTTAAAATGTTTTTAAGGGAAATTCCTTATCATTTTATATATGAGTCACCATTGAAGCTCTTTACAAATGTTTCAAAATAATGATTATTCTAAATGTTTAAAACAAAAATGAATTTCATAGCCTTCGTGGTCATTATTTGATTTAAAGAAGACATTAAAAGTTTTATATGATATTTTAAAATAAATTTTTCATCAAAATATTTTTTGAATTATCAGTTTATGAATTTAAATTTCAATGTTAAAAGGGTATTCTCCTCAAGAACATTTTAATGGTATTTTAAAGGTATTTCTATTTATCAGTGAAAATAACCCATGATGCTACTTATGTTTCACTAGGGATATGTTTCAATCATACCATCCCTATCATTTATCTGGATTCATTATGTCCAATTTAAATATATTATCATTGAATATGTTTCTTTTCCATAGGTAAATCAAGATATGAAATAATAATGGATATTATTTCATTGAAAAAAGAAATATTTCATGTTTTATGATTATGATATGCTTATTGGATGTTGTTTATGATATAGTGAGACCAAAATAGCTCTCCAAGGCATTAAGTATTGATTTTATTATCACATCCCCCACCACAAACAGTGTAAACCTCCTAGGATGGTAATCGTAGAAGATATATAGTGACACCTGAGTCCATCCCCCAGTAGGCTTTGGGTTGGCGACTAGTACCGAGGGTATAGTAAACACACAGATGGGAGGCATTACCCTCTAAGATAACACATGGAAAAGAGATATATAAGAAAGAAACTAACCAACTCCTTCATAGACTATAATATAAAAGAAATCCCAAGTTCCCATATGTAATGACATGCAAAGAACTATTACAACTGAAGTGAAAAATTCAAGTACCAAAAGAATAGTAAAGACGGTAGTAACCATGAATCCCAAATAAATCCTATTAAACCCCAAGATAGTATTAACCATCATCTTCTATAATATGCTCCAACTGACCTAAAAATATTTTATATATACATAGGGTGACTATAATAGTATACTATATAGGATCCTCCCCATAGAATCTTGTGCAAAAAAGGTAAAGAATGCATGCTAAAGAACAGTTAACAACAACTGAAACTAACTCATCACCTAAAAAGGTATACTAAGTTCCCATCCTCACCATAGATCCTCTCACCAAGTATCTCATACAAGAGCATATAATATAATAAATAATATCAATGGTACCCCATTACCACATCCCCACTAGTTGGCCACTCTTACCCAACAGTGCACGTTATGAGCATCTCAGTCCTAAAAGGCTATCCTACAGACACCTAGGTGAAGCACCAAAACATGCACCTTGTGCAACACACAACCACATCCATGTAACCAAAGTAACTAGGTAGTTTACAGGATCCACCATATCATGTATAACATGTATCATACATAGAATGTTATACCTCAAGCCATCACAACCCATACACTGAGTAAGGATCATATATCCATCAAAGCATATACACATTATACCTATAGTATTTCTTATGAAACTATATCCAGAATACATGTTTATGAAATAACCACAAGCCATTATATCCCTCTACACACACACACACACACACACATATATATATATGGGGAAAATTAACCATCATTCATACTAGCACAAGTAACTATCAAGATAAGAGAGTGGGGATAAAGGGGTAGTAAACCATCCATCCTCCAACTGGGATGTTGGGAAAAACACAACCTAGGGATTAGAATTCCTAGGGTTGCAGTTTCCTTAACTGATAGGTTGGTTTAGCCTATAAAAACACAAAATTTAAATGATATAATAAATATCACAACCAAACTATGGGTATAACCTAGTCTCAGGCTAAACTGTAGATAATATATCTTGGACTACCGGCTATCACTAATATGACAAAATATCCTATAAGCACACAACCATTTAAAGAGGTACATTAAATTATTTTATTCCTTTTCATCAGTTTCACTTTACATTAATTAATTATTTAACAATAAATTAACCATTAACATTTTTCAAAATACATTACATCATCATAATAAGGTTCCATACCCTCTAGTAAAAAGAAAACCAAGTCCACAACTTCTCATAATTATAACCTCAACATTGAATCTCATCAAGCTCCAACCCCATGGGTTAATCATTTATTCATTTATTAACATAATTACTTTCCATATTACTAGGTACTCTAGGAAAACATCCTAATATACCAAACAAGGTATAAAACGAAACACATATATATGCATCAAGAAGGTGGGAAAGGAATATAGATAAACAAATAACCTCTCCATCAGCCAAATAGTAGATTCAAACAAGAATACAATTTTCATATCAACTGGTAAACCCATATTCAACCCATTCCATTATCCCATGTGTCCTCCCTAATACCACATGTATATCCCGATACATACCACCATCACAAGAATCAACTTCTTCCAAAAAAACCAGGCCTGCCCACCCTATATACCACAACATCCCTCTAGGATCATCCATCCCAGGATCGCATCACATTTGGTCCTCCCTACACCATATACCACAACAACCCTCCATGACCATTTATCCTAGGATCATATCATATCTAGGCCTCCCTACCTCATATACCAAAACATCCCTATAGGCTCAGCCATCCCTGACTCACATAACATCACAAGTAGCAAGAAACAAACATAGAAACAGAGCTCTTGGCCCTAAAACAAAGTATCCATCCTTTACATAAAATTATCCCTCATGTATCTCAAGTACAAGTCACTAATCCTTTATAAGAAATTGGTTAACTTAGACCCTAAAAATTCATTATATTTTATCACACAACTGATTCTTAATCCATATTGAATTAAATAATTATATATTCATAGGTTCCGACTATGGGAAACCTAAATAGCAAGCTAGCACAAGATGTCACATATTAATTAAACAATTAATTTAACCTGTATTTAATTAATTTATCAACAATAATAAACATGATTCACATCTTTATTCAATTTCATTAACACATGGAAGGTTAATTCATTTAAACATGATCACAGGATTAAAATTACAACACACTGGATTCATTAAACATGCCCCTTTAATCTTTTTACCAATTAATTAACAATTAATTCCAACTTTACATTCTTTACCAATTTTCATAAAGAACAATATGATAATCCAATAAAGGAATATATATCACATTGTCTATCAAATTAAGAGGCAGCCCATTGTAATGGTACAAAACAACAACATCACCATGTGATCGATATTAATTCTTTAATCCAGTTCAAGTAATTATTTGTTTGATTTCATTGTGATCCAAGGGGGATAAATCATGTTAGATCTATGATTCTATGTAAATATAGAGAAGCAATGAGTCCCCTAGCTAAAAAAGGGTGTCAATATTTTTTTCATGAGAACAGACCAATGTTGCGGATCCTGAACACCTCTATCGCAAGAAATGCATCTACTCTAGGACTCTGTTTGACAATCGTGCCAACAAAAAACAAATAAAACTCCTTTAGAAAAAGGGAGATTAAGAACCATTCCATGGAAAGTGGGAATGGGAGTAAAATTATCAAAGAAACCACAAGAACAGAGGTAGAACATACATTGTATAAAATATGGATCTCTACTGATCGAATGGGGGAATCTGGATATCAATACTTGATAAAGGAATCTCCAAAATTTCAAAGAGGTGGTTTTCCGATTGCTTGGGATCAGGAGAGAGGTATTTCATCTGTAGGGTTTGTCAAACTAGAGTAGCTGATAACATTTAAAACATACAACATAGAGGATTTACATAACTTGTAATCCCCTTTCACATCATTTATTAATTAAGATTTAGCTTCCACTAAAAAAAATGTCAAATTTTTATAATTTAACCCCAAAAACATACACATCATGAACCCAACTTACATGATGTGTAATTATTACATGGTGTGTAATTCTTTCAGTTTCCATAATTTCACATCCAAACTACTCTAGACCACTTAAAAGCCTCATCTGAGCTCTACAAGCCTCAAAAACATGCAAAGGTTCCATCCACATATATCTGAACCCTTACATTAGATACCACTCAAAACATTCTCAACCTCGAGAATCCAAAACCAACCTAGAGAGGAAACTAAAAAGGGTCGTCTAAATATCCACCCCATGATATACCTATCAAGTCTCTTTCCACCATAGAATCTTAACCCCCTCATCAGAGGAAAAACATGAAACCACACAATAAGCACAATCAGATCCTAACTACTCTCTCGGTGGATATGCCTATCAAATAGAGTGATCCACAACAAGAAACAAGATAAATCTATCTCATAAACAATAAAAAGTTATACAACCACAAAACTAATATCTTTAAAAGAGAATAATTAAAAATAAAACAATATAGGGTGTTGAGTGTGTAATTGTGAATCACATTCCCATGTACACTCCTCCACACTGTCGTGACTCCATAATACATGAACCAAGGGGATAACACACCTGAAAAACACCTTCTCCTAGTGGTCCTGGATCTCTATAGGATTCTCCTCAAAGTTCACAACATTTTCAACATAGATTTGTCCCAATCGATGGTGTGAGAGACATCATAAAGATAACAACAAAGTTGTGACATGTTAAAAGCATCATGTATTTCTCTCATCTATGGGGGAGTGTTATCTGATACACAATGGATATAACATGATCTAACACATTGGAAGACCAAAAAAATTGGGGATAAATATTACTCCCATGAAAAAACCTTATCTTTCCATTATGGGGGTCACCTTCAGGAATACACAGTCCCCAAAGTCAAAATCATGATTTCTACTCCTATGATCAGCATAGGATTTCGAATGGTCATGTGCTACTTTCATCCTCTCGCAAATCACCTGAACCATCTTTATTGTATTTTGTACCAGTTCCAACCTAATAATTTCTAACTATTCAACCTCGGTCCAGCACAATGGAGAATGGAATGGTCATCCCTACAAGGCTTCAAACGGTGCAATACCGATGGTGGAGTGAAAACTATTGTTGTAAGTAAACTCCTTCAAGGAAATGTGCCTCATACAAGAACCTAAAAAATACAAGAAACTATAAAAAAACATGTCTTCAAGGGTTTGGATGGACCCCTATGTCTGACCATCCATCCGCGGATGAAAAGTAGTGCTAAGACCTAGCTGATAACCAAAACCATGATGGATACCTCTACAAATCCTAGAGGTAAGATGAGTATATCTGTCAAATATCATCATTCGAGGGACCACATGGAGTCTCCCCACATCCTCTAGGTATTTCCTCAATAAAACCTCTATTGAGCTTGACTCCTTGATCGCTATAAAGTGGTTCAATTTCGTCAAACAATCCACTATCACCCATATAGTGTCATAGCCTCCCCGAGCTCAAGGTAAAATGATAACAAATTCTATTAAGATGTCCTCCCACTTCCACTGAGGAACATATAACAACTAGAGAAACCCACCGGGAACATTGTGTTTGAACTTCACTTTCTGGAAGACTAAACATCGAGACATGAACCCTGTAACTACACACTTTAACCATATCCACCAAAATTATCCTATCAAATCTTGTTATATATTTTTCATACTAGTATTTACTTCCAAAGGTTAACTATGGAACTCTATGAGAACCATTTCATGCATCTCCAAAGGAACAAAAATCCTTCCTTGAAACAATACTTGGTGTTGTTCATCTTCAAACCAATTGTCACACCCGTCATTTCTAATTTTTTTATTTTATTAATTTTCTTGGCATCGGGTAGTTTGGGTCGAGGCTTGACATAAAATTTATGAGTTCTTATTTAAAAATTTGTTTTTTGACCTTGACTGCGTCCAGCGCAATGTGGTCGAAGTCGTGCGGCCTCGCTTGGGTCATCACGTGACCCCGCCTGGTCACTACATGCCTTGCCGATGTTCAATTAATTAAATAAGAAGAATTAGGGATGGTTTTAATAATAATAATATTATTAATGTCACTTGAGAATATTATTATTATTATTATCTTGGATAATAATTTAATTAAGAGTATTATTTTTATTATTAGCATTTTATTAAGTTGATTATTGTATAGTTTACAATTTTGTGTATTACGTTTGTTATTATTATTATTATTATTATTATGTTAATTATTATTATTAGTTTTTTTTTACATTTTGTATAGTTTTAATTTTTTTCGAGTAGGGTTCGGACCCCCCATCTGCATCGCATCACCCCCCCCTCCCTCCATCTTCATTATGTCACCCCCTCCTACCTTGTGGACTACCGCTGAAACCCTCCTCCTCCTCCCGATTTTCATTGTGCTAGACTCCTCCTGGCCAGCCCCGCCCGGCCGCACCTCCATTCTCTCTACCCAACCCTTTAACCCTCACGTCGTCGCCCTTCCCTTCAACTCCTTCGTCAAGCACGCTGCACCCCCACTCTCCTTCAGCTCCACCATCCGGCCTCCCACCTGGTGTGCAACACACTTCCCAACCGACACCCCTCCTTCTTCCAACTCGGAACCCCGCTGGAACCCCCCCTACCCCCCTTGGATGACCACTATTCATTCATCTAGCCTCGTCACATTGCTTACCTCTCGGCCAGCAGCCTCGCCGTCTCTGACTTCCCCATCGGCTCCTTGACCTACTTCTATGCGAGATACCCCCTTCAATTAAATCTATTTTCCTTTATTTTTTGAGTTCTTGGTTGTTTGGAATGTGTACGTTCATTTTAGGGGTATAATTTTAATCTTTTCTTTATTAGAATTCCATTTTTAGGGTTATGTCTAGTTATTTGTGATGCGAATTTGTTGCAATTGGACTTCTGCACCCAAGTTTGGAAGTTTCGATGCTAAGGTACGTGGTTCCACGCTTGACCATTATTGATGGATTAATTTTCTTAAATTAATTTAGCATATTTATTCATTAGTTTTTTTAATGTGAATATAGTTTTTAATTGAAGTTGATACGTTTACATGATATATGTGTGTTTTCTGTCTACAACCATACTGAATTATTTATTTTCATTTTAAAAACTATGCAGATTGTGTTTTGGTTTAGTGTCAATATGCATTGAGTCATATATGGGTGTTTAGTTGAATTTATAATATTTTGACTCATGCAGCATGTACTAAAAATTGTTTCATAAATTTTCTAGTGAACTAGTTTGTTAATTTAAATTAATTTAGCACAATTGTTAAGTAGTTTACATACTATGAAAGTGATTTTTGACTCAGTCTTGTTGTGAATTTGATTTGTTAGTAGAGTGTTTATGTGATGTTAAAGTGTTTTGTTGTGAAAACCAACATTGAGCTATTTATCAGTGTTCTCAAGATTGTGAATTTAGTTTGTTTGAATGTGAAAGAGTTTCAGTGTGTGTTTTGGGTGTGGCATCAAAGTACATTTTGTTATAAAAGATGTTCAAAGTGAGTTTTAGTGTTTAAAGTTGTGTGACACATTTTTTGAAATTTTTCAATAAATTTTTGTGGTGGTTGTCTAAGTGTAAAACTGTTTTCTTTAAAATTTAATGTGGTTTAATTGATGGTGTAAGCGATGCAGATGAAGTTCTAAAAATATTTTGGGTGTGTGCTTAATTCAAAATAGTTATTTTGAGTGCGTTTTCATGTGTAAAGCCTGGAGATACTCTTTTAGAAATGACTTATGAAAATGTTCAAAGGGTTTATCAAATTATATCCATGGTGAGAAGCTTGTTTGGATAAGTTTTTGGTGTGTGTAGTATTTCAAAATGGAATTTGGGTGTGCAAATGATGGTTCGGTGTGTTTAAGTACTCTGTTTGGCTTTTATCCATAAATGTGACATGTGACGTGATCTTGAATTTTATAAAAATGGAATTATTGGTGTAAATTGTATCTTGTCATGCGTGGTGTTTTGTTTGGATTTTTTATGTGATGTTCACATATTAAGATCTTTAAATTTGTTTGAGCATAAATCTGGAAGCCTAGGTAGCTAGGGTGGTGAACTAGACTATTAGGCTAGTGTTCTGAAGGTTACTCGACCCGGTTTCACTGGAAGGACTGAAGATTTGCAACACTAACTAAACATATGTTTTTCTGAGGGTCGTGGTCTTCTAAGCCATGGTTTCTAAGGTTCGTGGCCTTATAAGCCACGTTTTCTGAGGTTTCGGGCCTTCTAAGACATGTTTTCTGAGGGTCGTGGTTTCTAAGTCATGTTTCACTGAGACACGAAGATCTAGGGACCCAAGCTAGCTAACACCCATGAGGCCTCTCCCATATTTGGTGCTCCTTAGTTACTTTACATTCATCGGTGCGACACTTTGGTTGTTTTAAAAAGTAAGTGTGTGTGTGTGTGTGTGTTTTAATTTAATCTATTTTATTTGAAACAGTTTTCTTTAATCATATTTTCTTTAAAAGGGTTCAAGTATTTAATTATTCTCTTTAATTTGATTTATTGTCTTTAAATTCATTTTCATTTAAATCACCTGCCATTAAAAATTGTTCTCATTAAATACTGTTTAAGAATTTATTTCCCTTTTATCTATTTTATTGGAAAATGTATTCATCATTTAAATGGTTATGCATAGAATATTCTCCTGGTGGCATCCTACTGGGATTTTGGCTTACACCCTACATACACCTTTGGGTGTATGTAGGCCTTTTTCTTTGTGTGTCATAGGTTGAGTCATCATGCTTAGTAATGGTGGTTTGGGTCGTTGATGGTCTTCTCATGTAGTTTGGTGTTTGTTGCTTGTGGATGTTACACCTCTCTTGTTTCTTGGAGGTTTGAGTTTTAGTTTGAGTTTCTTTTGTTGTTGTTTTCTTTTGGATGTTGGTTCAAGTTGTAAACCTTTAAATTTGATTTTAGTTTGAGGGTATGTTTGGTTGTTAGTTCACAATTTTAGTTGTTTGTCTTTTCAGTGGTTTTGTGTTTACTTTTTCAAGTAAATATTTCCCATGTATTGTTTTGATACCCGAGCACTTGTGCCAGCTCGTGGGGATCAGGAACGCCCTTCGGGCCATGTTGCGGACAGGGTCGGGCGCCAGGTCGGATGGTGACCCGACCTGGTTCGTGACAAAATGGTATCAGAGGAGGTTTTTTTCTTGATTTGTGTTCTTTTGGGATATAGTCAAGGTAGGAAAAATTTAAGGGTGTCAAAACTCGATGTTCTAGTTACGAGTAAGGTGCCTGGACAGCACACCTCGTGGCGGGACTCGAGTTACCAAAGTAACTTGAGGTTTGTTTAAACCTTTGGTCTGTGTGGTTAATCTTGTTTATGGGAAATGAAAAAGGAGTAGGGTCAGTGGTCCCAGTGAGCTCGCAGGGTCTGGAAAGCCATGTAGATCTAGGGATGCTATCCTAGAATACCCTCTGTGGTGGTAGCGTGATTGGCGTATGGTTTCCAACAATATGTTCCAGTCACCCACTAACACTAGTTTTCTCTTGCATCATCCCTCGTCTTTGTTTTGGATTCATGGAAATCTAGTTTTTAAGTAAAAATGATTTGGTCTTGGAAAATGTTTTGAAATGAAGCTCTTTAAAAAGAAAACAATGGTTAAGGTTTGAAAAGCGTGGGTTGAATGTTTTGGTTTTGAAAAATGGAAAGGTTTGGTTTTGATCCTTGGTATTCTCATGGGTAACCACATGCATGAGTGTATATGGAAAGAGGAATGGTTAATGGAATGAGCGGATGAATTTCTAGATGGATATGATGTGGGTGCTGGTGTGGCACGGGAACATGCATGTGCGAGGCCCATGGGACACCATTGGTGTTTGTGAAACCTGCTAGATTTGATTATTTTCAAAAAGTTTTGTTAAATAAGAATTCGGTGTTTTAGTAACCGGTGATTTTGCGGTGTATCCTTGTGTTTTGGAAGTGTTGGATGTGAGGTGTTTTGAGTTGATGATCCTTTTTGACTGATTTGTGTCTTGAGTTTGAATTTTTATTTTTAAGGCAGTGTGCAAGCGTGTGTTTAGTGAATTCTTTTGAAAAGTGCTTCGGGAATCCCTTGCAGTGGTTCCCCCTGCACATTTAGTGTTCGATTGTAGTATGACTTGACCATTGGACTAGTTTGGTTGGGTCCATGGTTTTCTTTCTTGACTATTGTACACCCCCATAAAGCGTTAACATGTGATTAAAGTGTGGCGACAGGCAATTCTCCATTGGCCAGCCCTCCAGTTGATCAAAGGACTCTCTTCTTGAATTCTAGAATTGAACCCACCTCTCCTTTTTTTACAACTAAACGGATCCTCTCATAGCAGGGTGACATATGCGAGGGGATTTGAAGGGAGTTTTGGTCTCTTTGAGTTGTGTGGGTTTTTGGGTACGAAGTTTGACATTATTGTGTTTGAAGGTTTCCCTAGAAACGGTGAAAGGAATTCCAGCGGGGAAGGGTGAAGGCAGTTCAGAATTATATGTGCTGGCCAAAGTATTGAAAGGTTCATAGTGCTTCCATCGGCCACAATATCCATGTTTGGTGATGTCTTGCAGCACAAGTTCTCTTGAATATCAAGGTTTTATTTCTTAGGATCCTTTAGGAATCCATGTTTTCATAGGAGCATGTCCTCTTGGGGGTTCTAATTTTTCTGTTCGAAGGGGAGTTTTTTTGTGCATCTTTCCTCCTTATGTTTCATGGTTGAGGTGAAGAGGTGATGCATGTGCATCATCTAAACCTATGTTCTAATGGATGTTTCATGAGGGAATAGTTGTATGAAGTGGTGTGTTTTGTTTTTTGGTGTTGTCTTGGTTGCGGTGTGGTCTCCTGTGACACCAAAAGGAGAAGCTCTATTCGGGAGTCTTCAATACCTGACTACAAGGTAGGAGATGCTTCAAACATTAGGGCTCTAGCCATAGGCCTCAAACTGAAGCTGGCGTGTGGTCAGGAACCTCGAGAGTGTATGGGGCCCCGACTTTATTTCTGTCATCGGTGTTGAAAGTAAAGGCAGTTTAAATTGTTTTATGTGGTTGTTCCATTCTGAACAAACCATCTGGCTGCGTAAGGTTTCTGTGACTATGTAGAGGCATGTTTGTCTCGTTGCCTTAAATTCTTGGGGGTTGCATCCCACTGGATGTAATCACTTAGGTGTTCCTTAAGGGGTATGTTGGGTAAATCGGTCTCAAAGTTGAATAGTACTCATTCAAGGATGTGGAGATGTTGGTATGTCTTTGGCCTTGGTTTTGATGCCTGGTAGTTGGGCTCGGCCCTCCCCGCCCCTTGTGGTGGGGTGCTTGGTCCCCGTCGAAAAATTTCCAAAGTTTTGTATCTACTGTCAGTTCCAATGGTGGAGAGACCCACATTGGGTCTCACACAAATGTCTTTGGAATAAATCGATGTTAGACTTTTCTTTAATGGAAGGGAGTCCACTCAAACCTCCCCATTTCGGTCTTCCAGTCTCGCCTTGGATTTTGGTAGGTTCTTAATGGTGGGTAGCCCCTTGGGCTTCCCTATGTTGAACTTTTGGTTTTGTTTCTAAATATGGCTTGGTGATAAGTGATAAGAGTGTTCCTTAGACATGGTTTGAACTTGTTTGTTCATTCTAGACAAATGTTGTGGTTTTCATTTAATAGTTCTTAAGATGTTTCAGCTTGTGAAGTTGGTTTATGTGGGTGCGAGAGTTCCCTTCCTTGATCAGTCAACTGGAGGCGTTCTAGCTCTTTGGGGTAGGCAACAAATATTAGGAAGTCTTTTTATGAGTTTCTTAAAGTTTTATTTGAGTCACTCTCTCTGAGCACGATTCTTTTGCCTCTCTTCACTTGATGTTTGTGGGGATCCCCTTTAAACCTTAAGGGAGTGCGGTTTTCTACTTTTTGGTTCGGTTCTAGTTGTGGCTTTCCGAGGATGGAAATATTTATGGTGGGGAGAATTATCACACCCGTCATTTCTAATTTGTTTATTTTATTAATTTTATGGGCATCGGGTAGTTCGGGTCGAGGCCCGACATAAAATTTCTGAGTTATTATTTAAAAACGTGTGTTTTGACCTTGACTGCATCCAACACAACGTGGTCGAAGCCATGCGGCCTCTCTTGGGTCGTCGCGCGACCTCGCCTGGTTACTGCATACCTTACAGATGTTCAATTAATTAAATAATATGAATTAGGGATGGTTTTAATAATAATAATGATGATGATGATGTCACTTGAGAATATTATTATTATTATTATCTTGTATAATAATTTAATTGAGTGTTATTTTTATTATTATCATTTTATTAAGTTGATTATTTTATAGTTTAAAATTTTATTTATTACGTTTATTATTATTATTATTATTATTATTATTAGTTTTTGTTTTACATTTATTTTAGTTTTAATTTTTTTTTTCAGGTAGGGTTTGGACCCCCATCTGCATTGCATACCCCCCTCCATCTTTATCGCGTCGCCCCCTCCTACCTCGTGGACTACCACTGAAACCCTCCTCCTCCTCCCAATTTTCATTGCGCCAGACTCCTCCTGGCCAACCCCATCCGGTCGCGCCTCCATCCTCTCCACCCAACCCTTGAACCCTTGCATCGTCGCCCTTCCCTCCGACTCTGTCATCCAGCGCGCAGCTTCCCCGCTCCCCTTCAGGTCCACCGTCCAGCCTCCCACCTGGTGCGCAACGCCCTTCCCGGCTGACACCCCTCCTACTTCCTACTCGGAACCCCGCCGGAATCCCCCCTGCTCCCCTTGGCCGACTACGATTCAACCAGCCAGCCTCGTCACGCTGCTTACCTCTCGGCCAGTAGCCTCTCCTTCTGTGCAAGCTACCCCCTTCAGTTAAATCTATTTTCCTTCATTTTTTTGATTTATTGGTTGTTTAGCATGTATGGGTTCATGTTAGGGGTCGAATTTGAATATTTTATTTATTTGAATTCTATTTTTAGGGTTATGTCTAGTTGGTTGTGATGCAAATTGGTTGTGATTGGAGTTCCACACCCAAGTTTAGAAGTTTTGATGCCTAGTTAGGTGGTTCCACGCTTGACCATTGTTGATGAATTAATTTTCTTAAATTAATTTAGCATATTTATTCATTAGTTTTTTTAATGTAAATCTAGTTTTTAATTGAAGTTGATACGTTTACATGATACATGTGTGTTTTCTGTGTAGAACCATGCTGAATTGTTTTTTTGAATTTTACAAACTATGAAAATTGTTTTTTGGTTTAGAATAAATATTAATTGAGTCATATATGGGTGTTTGGTTGAATTTATAATATTTTGAATCATGTGGCATATACTAAAAATTGTTTCATAAATTTTCAAGTGAACTAGTTTGTTAATTTAAATTAATTTAGCATAATTGTTAAGTAGTTTACATGCTGCGAAAGTGATTTTTGACTGAGTCTTGTTGTGCATTTGATTTGTTAGTAGATTTTTTATGTGATGTTAAAGTGTTTTGTTGTGAAAACCTACATTGAGCTATTTATCAGTGTTCTCAAGATTGTGCATTTAGTTTGTTTGAATGTGAAAGAGTTGCAGTGTTTGTTTTCGGTGTGGCATCAAAGTACATTTTGTTATAAAAGATGTCTAGAGTGTGTTTTGGTGTTTAAAGTTGTGTGACACATTTTTTGAAATTGTTCAATAAATTTTCATGGTGGTCATCTAAGTGTAAAACTGTTTTCTTTAAAATTACAAGTGGTTTAATTGATGGTTCAAGCGATGCAGATGAAGTTCTAAAAAGATTTTGGGTGTGAGATTAATTCAAAATGGGGATTTTGAGTGCGTTTTCATGTGTAAATCCTGGAGATACTCTTTTAGAACTGAATTATAAAAATGTTCAAAGGGTTTATCAAATTATATCCATGGTGTGAAGCTTTTTTGGATAAGGTTTTGGTGTGTGTAGTATTTCAAAATGTCATTTGGGTGTGAAAATGATGGTTCAGTGTGTGTAAGTACTCTATTTTAATTTTATCCATAAATGTGGCATGTGACATGATCTTTAATTTTAGAAAAAATGGAATTTTTGGTGTGAATGGTATCTTGTCGTGCGTAGTGTTTTGTTTGGCTTCTTTATCTGATGTAAACCTATTAAGATTTTTAAATTTGTTTGAGCACAAATCGGGAAGCTGGGGTAGCGAGGGTGGTGAAATAGACTAGTGGGCTAGTGTTTCGGAGGTGACTTGACATAGTTTCACTGGCAGGACTGATGATTTGCAACACTAACTAAACATATGCTTTTCTAAGGGTCGTGGTCTTCTAAGCCACGGTTTTTGAGGTTCGTGGCCTTCTAAGCCATGTTTTCTGAGGGTCATGTCCTTCTAAGCCACGTTTTTTGAGGGTCGTGGTTTCTAAGCCATGCTTCACCAAGACACGAAGATCTAGGGACCCAAGCTAGCTAACACCCATGAGGAGTCTCCCATATTTGGTGCTCCTTGGTTACTTTACATTCATTTGTGCGACACTTTGGTTATTTTAAAAAGTAAGTGTGTGTGTGTGTGTGTTTTAATTTAATCTGTTTTATTTAAAACAGTTTTCTTTAATCATGTTTTCTTTAAAAGGGTTCAAGTATTTAATTCTTCTATTTAATTTGAGTTGTTGTCTTTAAATTCATTTTCATTTAAATCACACATCATTAAAAATTGTTTTCATTAAATACTATTTAAGAATTTATTTCCCTTTTATCTATTTTATTGGAAAATGTATTCATCATTTAAATGGTTATGCATGGAATCTTCTCTCAAAGGCATCCTACTGGGATTTTGGCTCACACCCTACATACACTTTTGGGTGTATGTAGTCCTTTTTCTTTGTGTGTCATAGGTTGAGGCATCGTGCTTAGTGACAGTGGTTTGGGTCACTGATGGTCTTCTCATGCAGGTTGGTGTTTGTAGCTTGTGGATGTTACACCTCTCTTATTGCTTGGAGGTTTGAGTTTGAGTTTGAGTTTCTTTTGTTGTCATTTTCTTTTGGATGTTGGTTCAAGTTGTAAACCTTTAAAGTTGATTTTAGTTTGGGGGTCTATTTGGTTGTCAATTCACAATTTTAGTTGTTTATCTTGTCAGTGGTTTTGTGTTTACTTTTTCAGGTAAATCGTTCCCAAGTATTGTATTGATACCTGGGCACTTGTGCCAGCCCGTGGGGATCGGGAACTCCCTTCGGGCCATGTCGCGGACCGGGTCGGGTGCCGGGTCGGATGGCGACCCGGCCTGGTTCATGACACCAACCATCCAGGGCCTCACCACAAACAAATTGGTCTCTCCAGACCTCCACCTAAAGATCCTAAAATTAGGACTCCTCCACCTGCTACATCAGAGATGAATGCACCTTTATATGAAAAAGACAACCTCTACCCCACCCCACCCCCCCCCCCCCCCCCCGACTTCTCCCATATCTAGGTGAAATGCTGAAATTTCATCCATCACTCTCTAGGAATCGCATGATTCCCACACTACATCACTACGTGACTACCTACTCAATGCATTAGCAACAAAACTCCCCTTTCTATGTGTATACAAAATCTTGAAGTCATAATCTGGTAAGAACTTTGTCCACAAACTCTAACACAAGTTCATGTCACGTTGGTAGAAAACATACCTTGTGCTATTTTGATCGGTGAAGACCACAAATCACTCACTGATGAGGTAACGTCTCCACAACTTTAGTGAAAACACCATCTCTTAAAAATTGAGATCATGGGTGGCATAGTTAATAGTAAGGGGGAATAAATGCTGATACCCATAAGAAATTACCAATCTCTACTGCATCAGAACACTACCTGACCCAAGATGCAAATAATCATGGAAAACCTCAAACTGAACTTCTTTCGTTTGCAGACAAAGAACTGGAGCATTGACCAACTTCTCCTTCAGATACTCAAAATATGTCTGACACTGATTTGTCCATAATTAAACCTGATCTTTTCTGGTCAACACTATTAAAGGAATCTCAACCCAAGAGAAATTAAATATAAACCTCATGTAATAGCCCGCAAGATCAAGGAATCTGTGCACCTCTTCCACTGTCTTGGGGTATACCCAAGACAAAACTACTTCCATATTAGAGGGATATACAGCTGCTCCCTACTAGGATAAAACATACCCCATGAAATATACTTCTCGAGCCCAAAACTCCCACTTTGGAAAAATCCCAAAGGACTTCTCATAATGAAGAACTCCCAAAACAACATATAGATGGTCTGCATGCTCCTCCTCTGATGCGGAGTACACAAGGATTTCATCAATGGAAACCACTATGAACTTATCTATGAACTCATGGAAAACATCTTTCATGGACCCCATGAATACAGCTATAGCATTTGGCACACCGAACAACATCACCAAAAACTCGTAATGTCAATGATGGCAATATAATGCAATCTTTAGAATGTCCTCATACTTTACATGAATATGATGATATCTGAACCAAAAATATATCTTCAAGAACCAATATCCACCCTTCAGTTGATTGAATAAATAATCAATTTGTGAAAGAGGGTAGAGGTTCTTCACTGTCACTTGGTTCAAGTGATGATACTCAAAACACAAATGTAAACTACCATCATCCTTCTTCATGAAAAACACTAGTGCATCCAACAGTGACACTCTCATCCAAAAAAATCACACCATAATAGATCATCAAGATATATACACATATCTCACCAATCATAAGGCTACATACTATATGGATACGTCAAGATCGGATACATTCCTGGATATAGTTCAATACCGAACTAGATCTATCATTGAGGGGATAACTCTACAACCACCTTTGGAAAGACATTAGGGTACTCTTATATGACCCTAGAAAACACCGATTATTGAACATCCAATGAACATAACATCAGTTCACCCATGAAACATAAGGATAGAACACGCCTCTAAACCATCTGAGGGCCTTACTTGCCAACAAATATTGTTGGCTCTCTATTAGCATCGAAGACCATAACATGCCTCATTAATAAATCTACAATATCCTGTAATAAATACAAACAATCCATACTGAGGATGGTTCCATATGGTTTTATCCGTAAACATAGGAAATATCTCCAAGATTGGTGCTTCCTCAACACTATCTCACAGTCTCTAAATACATCAAACATGTCAGCTCAATATCCAACTCACATAGTAAATGTTAATGGAACTGGAAGTATCTCTACCTCAAGTACCAAATAATAGACTAGGGCAGGTGATATGAAAGATTGTGTCACTCTCAGATCAAACAAGGCATTAAAAAAATTATAAAAAAAGAAAATGGTACCTCAAATGACATATTTATCACTTGGCTCTGGCTATGCTAAAGCATGAAATTGACCACGACCTGCTCTATGGCCTCTTTGACCATGCTGATAACCACCTCCATGGATGTGCTCTACTCTATGAGGATGGGGAGCATCCTGGGGTTGTCCTATGCCTACCCCATCTACTCTTTGTTGATCACATACTAGATTAACATGTTGCTTCTACCTCAACTAGACCTACCTCAGTAGAGGAGCATGAAGTAGAATAGCTAGCTCACACTGACTACTAAGAAATGTCGGGCACTCTCGTCATTGATTACCTCGACCTTCATAAGAAAAAAATGCATATGATCCCTTGGAATAGGCATGAGAGCCACTTCCCATGGCAAAATGATATAGTGAGGGTTGGGACCCAACCACAACTGATCTGAAACTCTTCTATACTGAAAACTGGGAACCATGAACTATAACTTTGCTTCATGAGGAATCTGAATTACTCCATTATCGTGACGACCCAGATCTAGATAATGTCCTCTCAGTTACATGTGTTCTCTACATCACCTTGAGATACATATCTATCATAAATGATATAACTTGGCACTGTATCTATGGATGAAAATCATCTTCTAAATGCATCAACATGGTCTCCTCATATGGAAACATGTCTGAAGCATATCATGGAAGGTTTCTAAAATATATCATGAACTCTTGCACACTAGAGCTCCCTTGATGAAGGTTAAGTAGCTCCTGTATACTGTCCTCCTTCGTGGTCGAAGAAAGAAAATCGGTTCTGAATTGGTCTCAGAACTCCTCCTGTGAGACTGTCGACTCCTCGTGATCTCTGAGGAATAAGAACCACCACTACCTTACTACTACCCCATGCAGCATTATCACATCCAACATTTCATAGTTTTTATTATGAGCATGGATCAAACTAAAATATATCTCAACCTCCTCTAACCATTATTCCATGATTTTATCTTAAATGGTGCCCTCATACCTCTTCAAACCCTGGTGTTGAAACTCTTGGAGTGTCCTCTTACTTGAGTCATCATTTTCAACCTCTAACCAGTAGTGATCTAATGGAACAACCTGATGAACATATTCTATGTGAACCTAATGGGGATGTCGACCTGGAGCCATGATTTCAAAAGAACAAATAGTTATAGATCCTAAAACTGGAATACGAAAGACTATAATATTAATTAATTATTTTCTTTTATTAATTTTAGTTTAACCTATCCCAAGATCTACCCATTCAAAAAGAGGTGAAAAGAAGAATGATGCATGATCCTTTCCTAGGTCTCTACCCTACATCTAGTATCACCTCATTGAATAGCTGATGTAATCATAAATGTCCATGAATCAAATCATAGTGGGGCCTAAATAACCATTTCCTAGCCAGTCTCCCATGTTTACAGTGCTTGTAAAACTTAAATGACATTGTTTCCCTACTAGCACTTGCAACCTCACCTATGCCTAAATCTAAACTCCATCATATCCCTCAAACAGACCTTTGATACCACTATATTATGACCCACTCCCCACAATGTGTACCCCTCCTGAGATTTAAATAGGAGAAAATAGATAGTGACACCTGAGTCCTATCCCCAGTAGGCCCCCAGTTGGCGACTAGCACCGAGGGTTCAGTAAACACACATATTGGAGGCATTGTCCTCTATAAGAATACATGTGAAAGATAGAGAAAATAAAGACACCAAACAACTCCTTCTTAAACTAAAATATAAAATAAATCTTATGTGAACATATGTAATGACATGCATTAACT
This sequence comes from Viscum album, assembly GCA_963277665.1. Lineage (NCBI taxonomy): Eukaryota > Viridiplantae > Streptophyta > Magnoliopsida > Santalales > Viscaceae > Viscum > Viscum album. Next base: position 703,578,746 of record OY728164.1, on the reverse strand, counting down.
ACTAAAACTAAATGGAAAACTGCAAGTACCAAAATAAAAGTAAAGACGATAGTGACCACGAAGCCTAAATAGCTCTAACTAAAACCCAAGCTAGTAGTAACTAGCATGATATCTTACCTAATCTAACTAACATGAAAAATAGTTTATATATATGTAGGGTGAGTATAATAGTATACTCATCAAGATCCTCCCCAGAGCCTCTCATGCAAAAAGGTAAAGAAAGCGTGCTAAATCACAATGAACAATAACTAAAACTAACTCATACCCTAAATAGGTATGATATGTTCCCAGCCTCACTATGGATACTCTCACCTTGTATCGCATAAATGAGAATATAATATAATAAAAAATATCAAGGGTACCCAACTACCGCTTACCCACTATTTTTCCACTCTGCCCAATGTCGCATGTTATAAGCATCTATCTCCAAAAAGGCTAGACCATAGACATCTGGTCGAAGCACCACAACATGAACCTCTTGAAACACACCAACACATCCACATAACCAAAGTAACTATTTAGTTTCCAGGAGCCACCACATCTCCTATAACATGTATCATACATAGGATATTGTACCTCAAGCCATCACATCCTATACAATGAGTAAGGATCCTTAATTTATCACAGCCTATACATGTTACACCTATAGTAGTTCTTAGGAAACTATATTCAGAATACATGTGTGTGAAATAAACACAAGACATTACATGCCTATACACACATATATATGGGGAAAACTAATCATCATTCATATCAACACATGTAACAACCAAGAAAGGAGAGTGGGGCTAAAGGGGGTAGTTAGTCATCCATCCTTCCACTGAGATGTGGGGGAAAACACCCCCCAAGGCTCAGAATACTTGGAGTGTCAATTTACCTAATCAAAAGGGTGGAGTATCATATAAAAACACAGAATGTAAATGATATAATATAGCTCAAAACCATAGTATGAGAATAACCTAGTCTCATACTCAACTACAACCAACTTCTCTCAGACTCTCGATTGCCACTGCTAAGACCAGATATCCTATAAGCACAAACCATTTAAAGAGGTAAATTAAATTATTTTATTCCTTTCATCAGCTGTAATTTATATTAATTAATTCTTTATCCATTAGTTAATCATTAACATTTCCCACATTAAATTACATTAGCATCACAACAAAGTTACATGCCCTCCAAGCATAAGCAAACTAAGTCCATGACTTCTCATAACTATAACCTCAAAATTGTATCCCATCAAGATCCAAACCCATTGGTTAATAATTTATTCATTTATTAACATCATTACACTCTATATTACTAGTTACTCTAGTAAAAAATTATAATCTACCAAACAAGGTATACAACCAAGCAAATACATTTTCCTCAAGTAGTGGGGAAAGTAATGTAGATAAACAAACAACCTATCTATCATCCAAACAAAAGATTCAAACAAGAATCCAAAATTTATATCAATGGATAAAACTAGATTCAACTCATTCCATTAGCCAATTTTTCCTCCTCGACACCCACATGCATATCCTGATTTATTCCGCCACCATAAGTGTCAACTGCTTCCACAACAATTGGGACACCCCACAAAATATACCACAAAATCCCTCCAAGCTCAGTCATCCCAGGTCTGCATCACATCCGGGCCTCCCCACCCCATATACCACAACAGCTCTCCAGGATCAATCATCTAACACTCACATCACATAACGAGAAGAAAACAAACATAGTAACCAAGATATTGTCCCTAAAATATGGAATACAAACTTCACACACAACGATCCCTTATGGCTCCCAAGAACAAGGCACTCAACCTTTAAATGCAAGAAGGAAACTCATAGCCTACAAAGGGATTATCTTTTATCACACAACTGATTCTTATTACATCTTGAATTAACTGATTCATTATTTTCAGGTTCCAACTATAGGAAACCTAAGAAAAAAGATAGCACAATCTATCAAAAATACATTATAAATTTAATCTAACCTTACTTTTGTAACGTCCTGGTTTCGAAAGCCACCCTGAGGTGCCCCGTACCTGGTTGGTCACATGGCCTCAAGCGCATTTCCCCGAATACCAGAGGCTACCGACTAGCAGTGAGGGCCTTGGGTGTGGTAGTGGGGAAACTATGCCCTCATTGGTATAGTACACAGTGGAAGTAAACAAATACACACAAGAGTGGAAGCAGAAATAATATCATACCAAAAATAGACAGTGAAAAACTGATAGAATAAACTGGAGCACATATATATAATTATGCATGATACATATGTCTAAGAAAACATCAAAACAAAGCACAATGCTGAAATACAGTACTAAACCAAGTACAAAAGAAAATATTAATCAGCTCCACAGCATCTAAAGCCTAATATTGGTCCCATGCTCTCCATCTCCACAGCATGTCAAGTACCTGAAGTAGAAGGGCACTTTCCCTTGTCTATACCTGCAACAATATAATCTGTTTGGGCCCAAAAGCATGGCCCAAATAGGGTGTGAGACTAATCCCAGTAGGCAACCACCATGAGATTCGTGCCTAATAGTCAATGAGTATATGTAAGGTAAAAGTACAAGAAATGGTAAACAGGAAGGTACTCAACAGTAAACAATCTATAGTTTCAATATCAAGCAACAACTAAACAAGAAGATAAACACAATAGGTAACCCTCTGGGAAGCACACTCAATCTAACCCATCTGGTCCTACCTAACAAGTACAAGAAAGTAGCTAACAAAAAGGTAACCCTCTGGGTAGTACACTCATTATAACGCCTCTGGTCCTACCTAACAAGTAAAAGCAACCCTCTGGGCAGTACACTCAGTCTAACCCCTCTGGTTCAGCTTAAGCATAGACTCTCTAAGGAATCACTCGCCATAAATTCCCCCAATAGTCTTGTATCATAACTAAAGGTGCTCTAGGGAAGCACTTATATCACATTCCCTCTATAGCCCGCGTTGAGGAACTACCGACACTCTAAGGAAGCACTCAACATCAATTCCCCATGTGGTCTCGCATCGTAAAATTATAAAGACACTCTGGAGAATCCCTTAACATCCATTATCCCTATGGTCTATACACCAGGTTCTCACGACCCTGTGTAAGTCAAGAAAGTGTAGAAATGCATATCATCCAAGGTAAACCTCAAGAACTACTTAGATATCACTATACAGCACAACAGCATAACAGAACAACAGTCACACCATCCTACAATACTAGGCATGGGAAAGTAAATAGCTGCCTATCAGGAAAACTAGACCCAAAGGTAAAAACAGGAAAAACATGCATGGGAAACATATCCAAATCACAACAATTCACCATATTCACAATCAATTATCATCTACTCAAACATACAAGCATATCAGGAAAACAATAGGGCTAAAACGGTAAACATGTAATACCCTGTTCATGGGTATTGGGAAATTTTGCACATAAAACTCAAGGACTTTCAACAGAAAGGCACAAACCACCTACCTCAACGTTAGGAGATCTCTATATTTGAATCTTGAGGCTTGAATCGCCTTATAACGTTTAAGATCTACAAAAATGCCTAAAAGTTTCAACAGAGGATAACTTGAGAAAGAAAAGGAATCATGAAACAAAGATTAATCAGAAGAGAGAGCTTACCGAGGTGATCCCAACGGAATAGATGGCGGACGAATCGGAGTTCGGATGCTCGGTTGGGGGCTCAAAGGAATATCATGGTCATACAGGAGCTCTCGGCCGAACGAGACCTAGAAGAAGATTGTTCTAGCGATTAGACACGACCCCGGTGTGTTTAATGAAAAAAAAAAGAAAATACACGGCATGTACTTTTGAAGTAAACGGAGTGTACTTTCCTTTATTGTACACCACTTTAGGTGGCCTCCAGGTCACCCCCACATGATATGTGCATGGCCGCTACACGTCCATGCACACGACTACTTGCGGTAACTGAGTACACGACATGTACTCATAAAGTACACGATGTGTACTTAGAAAATTTCAAAAAATTCTTCTTTTTCTAAAAAATGACCAGAAAAAGAAAACATACCTGAAAAGAAGATCTAGGTTCTTACAAACTTCCCCCCTTAAATAAATTCATTCCCAAATTTCCCTAGCACGGCGTAGAAGAAGAAACCCCGAACAGCTCCAGCCACTGGGCTCACACATCGGCCTCCCTCTCCCAAGTCTCATCTTGTACCTGCCTGTGATGCCATAGTACTCGTACCATAGGAACAGACCGATCACAGAGAACCTTTGTACTATGATCAACAATCTGGATAGGATGCTTCTCGAACGATGCATCCACTTCGAGCTCAACCTCCTCAGGTTGAAAGACATGAGACGGGTCTGAAAAGTAACATCGGAGCTGAGAAATGTGAAAAACACCGTACATAGACCGGTACCTCTGAGGTAACTGCAACTGATAGGCAACTGGCCCAACTCTCTCCAACACCTCAAACGGCCTGACATACCTCGATGAAAGATTAGCCTATCTCCTAATCCTCTTGTGTCCCAACCTCGTTGTGACACGTAGGAAAACCTAATCCCTAACCTCAAACTCCAGAGGTCATCTCCACTGATCAGCATAAGACTTCTATCAAGACTGTGCAGTAGCCATACTCTTCCAAATCAACTCTATCTGCTCTGTGGTCTCTTGGAAAAAATTAGGTCCCACCAAAGATGTCTCTCCTGCCTCCAGCCAACATAAGGGTGATCAGGATGGCCTACCGTACAAAGCCTCATAAGGTGTCATCTGAATAGTTGCTTGAAAACTATTGTTGTAGGAAAACTCCACAAGAGGTATATGCTTCTACCAAGAACCTCCAAAATCCAGGATTCATGCTCGGAGCATGTCTTCAAGCACCTGAATCATATGCTCAGACTGGCCATCAATCTGGGGATGGTAAGCTGTACTCAAAAGTATTTGTGTACCCAAAGCCTTTTGAAGCCCCTTCCAAACCTGAGAGGTAAAACGAGCATATCTATATGAAACAATTGACTATGTAAATCCATATAGATGTACAATATCACGGATGTACAACCGTCCTAGCTCATCAACACTGAAGGTCCCCTTGATTGGCAAAAAGTGGACAACCTTCGTGAGTCTGTCAATGAAAATCCAAACTGCATCATTCCCTGGAGGCATCCTCGGCAAACCTGTCACAAAATCCATCGTGACATCATTCCACTTCCACTCAGTAATAGGCAACTACTATAAAAGCATTGTTGGTCGTTGATGCTCCACCTTCACCTGCTGACAGGTGGAACACCTCATGAAGAAACCTGCAATGTCCCTCTTCATACCTGGCCACCAATACTGACGATGTAGATCATGATACATCTTGGTGACACCAAGATGAACTTCCCAAACCGAGGAATGAGAGACTCGCATCAACTCTTCACGTATGTCTATTGGCACCTATACGCGCCCCTGAAAATGCAAGATTTCATCCTCACCTATGGTCCATCCAGGAATAGGGTCCTCTCCTGACACGCTCTCTCGTAGGACTAGGCCTTCAGAATCTAATAGTTGCCTCATTCTTACTCAATCAAGAAGGGTATAGGTAATAGATACAGAAGAAAGGAAAGTCTACCCCTGTCTGTTATGCACCTCCAAATGCATCTCATAGAATAGAGCCATAAGCTGCCACTCACTATTGTCCTCTTGAACTACCTATATCTGATTCCTCTTGCTCAACGCATCAGCCACTACGTTGCCTTTCCCAGGCGTATAGGAAATCTTGAAATTGAAGGACTGTAGGTACTCAACTCGCCTTCGCTGTCTCAAATTCAAATCATGCTGAGTAAATATGTACTTGAGACTCTTGTGGTTAGTGAAAACCACAAAATTATCTCCCATAAGATAATGTCTCCAATAGTGTAAGGCATGAACAACAGCAACCAACTCAAGATCCTGTGTCAGGTAGTTCCTCTCATGTGGTCGCAACTTTCGAGACTCGTACGCAACGACTCCTTCCCCCTGCATAAGCACAGCTCCCAGCCCAATACCTGAAGCATCAAAATACACAGTATAGCTCTTTCCTGGATTTGGAAAGATTAGTATCGATGCTAAAGTCAACCTCCCCTTCAGCTCCTAAAAGGCTAACTTGCAAGAATCTGACCACAAGAAATTCTCACCCTTCTTAGTCAGACTCGTCAGTGGTGCTGCTAAGTGTGAAAAGTAATGTATAAAACATCTGTAGTATCCAGCCATCCCTAAAAAACTCCGCACCTCAAATACATTCTTCAGCTACTCCCATGAGACTACTGCTCTCACTTTCTTTGGGTCTACTGACACTCCTATCTCTGAGATAACATGACCCAAGAAGTGAATCAGATCCATCCAAAAGTGACATTTTGAGAGCTTAGCATAAAACTAATTATTTCTCAGTGTACTCAAAATGATCTCAAGATGGGTAGCATGGTCATGTTGAGTGTGAGAGTACACCAATATATCATCCATGAAGACCACCATGAAGGAATCCAAGTGTGGATGGAACACTTGGTTCATCAGTGCCATGAACACTACAGGTGCGTTCGTGAGACCAAACGGCATAACCATATACTCGTATAGACCATATCTTCTCTAGAAGGCTGTGAGAGGTAAATCATATGGTCTAACGTGCAACTGATGATTAACAAACCTTAATTCAATCTTCGAGAATACCCAGGCTCCTCAAATCTGATCAAAGAGATCATTAATCCTTAGTAAAGGATATCGGTTCTTGACCGTCAACTGGTTCAACTTCTGATAATACACACAAATCCCGAGGGTGTCATCTGCCCTATTTACAAATAGGATAGGTGAAACCCAACAAGAAGTACTGGGTCAGATGAAACTCTTTTCCTACAACTCCTCCAACTGCTTCTTGAGCTCCTACAACTCTGGTGTAGCCATCCTATAAGGAGGAATGGACACCAGTGCCGCTCCTGTAAGAAGATCAATAGAAAATTCTACCTCACGCTCTAGAGGCAAACCTAAAAAGCCCTCTGAAAAGACATCCCTAAAACAATCCACCATTAGAGGAAAGTATAACGTAGAATTCCCCTAATCATACAGATATAAACTAGCAATATGGGTTGTAACTCCTCCTAACCCATGATGCTCTGGACCCGCTCTGCTCACTTGGACATCCCACTCGCCCTTATGAAGAAACGACATGCCCTCTGGTGATGTGAAACTCACCCTGCGGCGATAACAGTCGAAGACTGCCTAGAAGGGAACTATTTAGTCCATTACGAGAATGAAATCATAGCATGTCATCTCTAGGACATAGAGGTCCCATAAAAAGTGACACCCACCAACCTCTAGAGGGAACTCCTTACACTAACGTACACTCACCGTTATAGTCCCCAACAGAGTGTCTAGTGTCAAGATATCAGTAGAATAAATGATCTAGAGACCAAGTCTCTCCACAACTGCAACAGATATAAATCTATGGGAAGACCCTGTATCGAAAAGAGCAGAAGCTAAAACTGAGGCAACTAAGATCGTACCTCAAACTGTAGAAGGTCTGAGATCCTGCTCCTGCTGGGTCTGCTCCACTAAAAAGGTCTAGCCTGCTCCACGACCCTGTGACCCTACCTGACCACTCTGAGCTAATCCACTCTGTTGTCGCTGAAAGACCGGTGGCTGACCACCATGGCCACGACCTCCACCTCAGCCTGAACAGCCAGAAGAACTCCAATTCCCTGACTGGTGAGAAACTGGTGGTGCTGTTCCCGAATGAAGAGTCATAGAAGAACTCTTGTCACCAGCTACTGGTGAGAATATTTTACAGAAGCACCGAAGATGACCCATCTTGTCGTAAGATCGGTACTCCACTAGGTCTATAGGGAAGTGTGGCCTCATATTCCTACTCTTCCCACACTGGTAGCACACCACCTGGATACCAGAAGAAGTGTCTCGCCTCCTTGGATCATCATGCGAAGACTCTCTACAGCACTTCCTACTGTCAGTAGGAGGGATTCTAACTCTAGATGTCGAGCCTCCCTAGCTCACAACTCTGGAATCCCTCAAATTGCGTTTCGTGATTAGCACATGATTGATTATAGAAGTGATAGAAGTTAATCAGAAGATGTTCACCTATGTCGTGCCTCAGACCATCCTTGAACTTCCTTGACATGAATAACTGATCACCTCCTGAAATAGGTGTGAAGCGTTGTAGCTCGGTAAAGCAGGAGGAATAATCCATAACAGAAAGAGTACCCTACTCCATACTCATAAACTCTCAGGATCGATCGGCCCTCAAGTCCTCTGGATATAAGTAATCGTAGAAGATGTACTGAAACTCATCCCACACCATAACCTACTGGCATCCCGCCTGTGAGATCACATTACACCACCTCTTGGAGGATTCCCAAATCATATAGGTAGTGAGATTTAACCTCCTCTCTGGAGATGTATCCAGATGCTCAAAGATCGTCAGCATGTCTTCTAGCCATGACTCTACAGCCTGGGGTCCTCCATCCCCTAAGAAAGTGGGAGGATGCTGCTGCTGGAAGACCCGTGTCAAATCAGCCATCGATGGGGCAGGAGGTAGTACCCCTTGAAAGGTCTGCATCATCCTCATAAAACCTTCCCTAAACTGTGCATCAGCAGCTGTGTCCGATATAACGGCTGGTGCTAAGACTGGCACAACAGGAGGATCTACGGGTAGTCCCTGATCAGCCACATCTGATGTCCAATCACTACCCTGCAACTGGCGCACAACTGGAGGACGTCTCGATGGTATGACTCTGCAAGGTCAAATGCACACCTTAGATCAAGATTATCAAGGACTGAAAATTAGAATTACAGGAAAGTAACAGAAAAAATAAATCATTCATGTTTTGAAAAACATGACTACATGGCGTGTATGTCCCCTACATGGCATGTTCCCCTAAGTCATTCACATGGGCGTGTAATCCTGCCAGAACTGGTTGTGCAACACCCCAAACACACGGTGTGTTCACCTAACATACGACATGTACTTGAATCCTCTTCCCCCGCCCGAGTCCCTCTGCATGGCTAAGCCACACGGTTCTCATTAGAACAATACTACACGGCGTGTTCACAGTAGACACAACGTGTACTGGACAAGCTTCACCTGGCCCGTGTTGATAGCGACATAGCCTAACACGTGGATCACTCTACATGGTGTGTTCAAGGAGGACACGACGTGTACATGAAAGGATAACATCAACTCGTGTTGTTAGTAACACAGTAGGGTACTTGGGTCAGACTACACGGTGTGTTCAATCCTGACACAACGTGTGTAGCTTAAGGATTATCCGTCCGTGTTGTTAGTTACACGGGCGAACACAAGGTCAACACTACATAGCATGCACAATCGGTACACGGCGTGTTTCAGAAGAATTTATTTGTCTCGTGTCTCTACCTACATGGCCTATAACAAGGTTAGAGACTACACGGCGTGTACATACAGTACACGACATGTACTTAAGAAAAATAGTTTCTTCTCGAATAGAAGAACACATGGAATCTAGTCAAAACTACACGACGTGTATTCTGGGTTTTTTCTAGATAGTTTTCCTCAAAAACTACTCTGTATCCTAGAAAAATACTAAAACAAACATTGAAGGTGCCAAATTACAATCTGTGAGGGCCGATACTCCTCATGAATCAACGATTTGCATCTTATACATGTTATAACAAGGTAAACAAGTCAATGATCCACCAAGTTCTGGTCCATGAGGGCCCATAACACCTCAAGGACCAAAGTTTGGCATTCATTCAAACAAAACTTTACACAAACAATACCATATCAAATAGTAGGTATTTTATCAAGGCATCTATCACAACAGAATGCATATTCTACACAAAAACTATCACAACAACATACAATTGCTAATGCACCCTAGATGGCATGGAAAGAATGAATGACATGTGATTTCTAGTAAGTGATTATATGATGCATGAGATGGCATACCCTCATCTCATCAGATTGTGACAGAATAGAACCTCAATAACATAAATAATTACCAGCACAAAACATGTGAGTCACCTAACGGTGAAAATAAAAGTAACCATAAACTTTCAAAAGCATAAAATTGCATTAATGAGGTAGATTGGATTTTCCCTATACACGGGTTAGCTAATCCTAGGCACATATCATTACCAAGTACCTATTTCATCTTATCCCTGACTATAGGCTCCAAACAGTAAGTCAAGTGAAAAGAATTCCTCTGATACCACTTTGTAACATCTTGGTTTCGGAAGCCACCTAGAGGCACCCTGTACTCAGTTGGTCACATGGCCTCAAGCACATTTCCCCAAACACCAGAGGCTTTTGACTAGCAGCGAGGACCTTGGGTATGATAATGGAGAAACTATGCCCTCATTGGCAGAGTACACAATAGAAGTAAACAAATACACACAAGAGCGAAAGAGATAATAATATCATACCAAAAATAAATAGTATAAAACTGATAGAATAAACTAGAACACATATATATAATGATGCATGATACATATGTCTAGAAAAACAGAAAAACAAAGCACAATGCTGAAATACATTACTAAACCAAGTACAAAATAAAAATAGTAATCAGCTCCACAACATCGCAAGCCTAAGCTTGGTCTCGTGCTCTCCAGCTCCACAACATGTCAAGTACCTGAAGTAGAAGGGTTCTTTCCTTTGTCTATACCTGCAACAATATAATCTGTTTGGGCCCAAAAGCATGGCCCAAAAAGAGTGTGAGACTAATCCCAGTAGGCAACCACCATGATATTTGTGCCTAACATTCAATGAGTATATGGCAAGTAAGAGTATAGAAAATAGTAAACAGGAAGGTACTCAATAGTAAACAATCCATAGTTTCAATATCAAGCAACAACTAAACAAGCAGATAAACACAATAGGTAACCCTCTGGGAAACACACTCAGTCTAACCCCTCTATTCCTACCTAACAGGTACAAGAAAGTAGCTAACACAAAGGTAACCCTTGCGGAAGTACACTTAGTCTAACCCCTCTAGTCCTACCTAACAAGTACAAGAAACCCTCTGGGCAGTACACTCAGTCTAACCCCTTTGGTTCAACTTAATCATAGACTCTCTGAGGAAGCACTTGCTGTCAATTCCCCATGTAGTCTCATAGCATAACTAAATGCGCTCTAGGGAAGCACTTACGTCACATTCCCTCTGTGGCTCGTGTCGAGGAACTATCGACACTCTGAGGAAGAACTCAACGTCAATTCCCCATGTGTTCTTGCATTGAAAATTTATAAAGACACTCTAGAGAAGCCCTCAACGTCCATTCTCCCTATGGTCTATACATCAGGTTCTCACGGCCCTGTGTAAGTCAAGCAAGTGCAGCAATGTGTATCGACCAAGTTAAATCTCAAGAACTACTTGGTTAGCATTCTATAGCATAATATCATAACAGAACAACAGTCACACCATCCTACAATACTAGGCATGGGAAAGTAAACAACCGCCTATCAAGAAAACTAGACCCAAAGGTCAAAACAGGCAAAAAATTCATGGGAAACATAGCCAAAACACATCAATTCAACCTATTGACAATCAATTATCATCTACTCAGGCATACAAGCATAGCAGGAAAACAATAGGGCTAAAACGGTAAATACGCAATACCTCGTTCATGGGTATTGGAAAATTTTTCACATAAAACTCAAGGACTTTCAACAGAAAGGCACAAACCACCTACCTTGATGTTAGGAGATCTCTATATGTGAATATCGAGGCTTGGATCACCTTATAATGTCGAATATCTACAAAAATGCCTAAAAGGTTCAATAGAGGATAACTTGAGAAAGAGAAGGAATCATGAAACGAAGCTCAATCCGAAGAGAGAGCTTACTGATTAGATCCCAATGCAATCAACAGTGGTCGAATCAGATTTTGAATGCTCGGTCAGGGGCTCAGAGGAAGACCGTGATCATATGTGAGCTCTCGGCTGAATAAGACCTAGAAGAAGATCGTTCTAACGATTAGATGTGACCCCAGTGTGTTTAAAGGAAAAAAGAAAATACACGACGTGTACTTGACTTTTTCATACTCCACTTTAGGTGGCCTCCAAGTCACCCCCACATGGCCATGTGCATGGCCGCTGCACGGCCAGCACAGAGCGTGTACTTTGAAAATTTCCAGAAATTCCTCTTTTTCTCAAAAACAACTAGAAAAGGAGAACATACCTGAAAAAAAGATCTGAGTTCTTACAACTTTAATTAATTTATCAAAAAATAATCAATATGATTCACATTTTTATTCTAGTCCATTAACAAATGGAAGGCCAGTTCATTTAAACATGCTCGCAACATTAAAATTACAACACACGAGATTCATTAAACATGCCTCTTTAATCTTTTAGCCAATTAATTAAATATTAATTCTAGATTTACATTATTTAAAAATTTACATCTATAACTACATGTTAATCCAATCAAGGCATAGATATCACAATATAGATCAAATCAAGAGGCAACCCATTATCATAGTATAAAAAAATACATTTTCATTTGATCGATATCAATTCTTTAATCCAATTAAAGTAATTACTAGTTTAATTTAATTAAAATACAAGGGGATAAATCATTCTAGCTCAGTTATTGAACATAAATATAGAGAAGAATCAAATCCCCTACATCAAAAAGGGTTTCATCATTCTTTTCACAAGAATGAACCAATGCTACAGATCCTGATTGCCTCTCCCTCATGAACTGGATCCACCCGAGAACACTATGCCACAACCACACCAAAAAAACCAACAAAACTCCTTTAGAAACATAGATATAAAGCTTTATCTGATGGAAATGAGGAATAGGAGGAAACAGATCAAGAAATCTACAAGAAAAAAGGTAGAACATACCTTGGATCAAAGACGGATCGCTACGGGTCATAGGAGGGAAGCTAGAGATCAATCTTTGAAAAAGGAATCCCCAAAACATCAAAGAGGGGGTTGTCGGGATGCTTGTAATTGAGAGAGAGGTGTTATAGTCATAGGTTTTAACAAATCTAATTGGTTGAAAACATTTAAAACATACAGAATTAGGGGATTTACATGATGTGTAATCCCCTTTCACATCATGTAATCCTCAGGGTTCAGTTTTCTATGAAAAAATCATCATCTTTTTATTATTTATTTTTGAAAATGTACATTTCATGAACATGACTTACATGATGTTTAATTCTTACACCACGTGTAATTCTTCTTGTTTTTAGCATTTCATAGCCAAACTCTTCCAGAACACTTTGAAGCCTCCTCCGATCACCACAATCCTTGAAAACATGCAATGGGTTTATCCATGTGGATCCAAGACTATACAATATTATTTTGATAAATATTTTGTAAGTTTCCTTTATATTTTATTTTATGTGTAAGGATTATTTTAAGGGTAAAATGATGAAAAATCTCCATGATACAAACACATTTTCTTTATGATTACTATGGGGTTTCTATTGGTTCTTTTGATCAAGTTTCTCATCACATGGATAATGATTATTGATTCTTGTGAGTATTTTTCATGTAATAGAATCTTTCATGTTTCATGATTGATTATACAATTGTTTATGGGTATGAATTATCATATATTATTCTCATTCACTTTGATTACATCAACATACCCCTGAACTATTATTATGCTCACTGAGGACATTGAATTACACATAGTTTTATCCTTATTGAGTATTTTTGTTATCCCTTATTATTTTTTCCTTATCCACATGTTATGAATAATTATTTTAAGTGAATTATGTCTAAAAAGTTTTCATGTTTTAAAATTTTATGGGAGATATAGAAGACCTAATCTGGAATTAGATAAACTGAGTAGAGTGGAAAAAATACTTACTTAAAAGCATGGATATTTTTATGTAAGGGTTTATCCTAAATTTATAAAACTGTAAACAATAAATGTCCTTTGGTATGTAAGTGATCAAATATTTAACTTTGATGTTTTATGTTAGGATGATTTAATTTTTTTCACGATTATTGGTATCAAATCCATTAATGTATAGATTTTGTTAGCACTTAACCCTAGAGTGTCTAGTCAAGGTTGTTATAATTGTTATCATATGAATGGGTTTGATAAAATTGGTGATTATAATGTTTTTATGTGAGTTTAACTTATGTTTTATGGATAAAATCATTGTATTGTATGTTTAAGGATGATAATATGTTAAAAGATATAGACATCCCCTTTTGGGTATTATGTTATGATACTTTAGGGTGATTGATTATATTTTGGGATATGATTTATTGGGTTGAGATATATATAACCCTTAGGTTTAATATGAATGTTTATTTTGAAATAATTATATTTCATTTTTAGGTATGAAAGAAGAAAGATATGAGATAACATTTAAGGTTCAAAAATTCATTAATTTTAATGTTATTGATGTTATTTGGGATATGGGGTTATTTATTTATGGAATGATCTAATTTGAGCCTTTAGTTTAATTGATTAATTCTATATATTAATTTATTATTCCATTATATTAAGGTTTATAAATATATATGATATCTTATATGTGATACTTATTGAGAATTAACCATGGTGAGGATGGGTACTTTTTATACCTGTTTAGGTGATGAGTTAGTTTCAATTATTATTCATTAGGATTTAGTATACTTCCTTTATGTTTTTATGAGAGGAAATGGGGTGTTTTGTAACACCCCAAAGATTTACAAATAAATTTAATATAGAATGTAATTCACACAATACTGAGTCTTTGCAAAACAACACTTTTTATTATAATTATTTAAAAAATATAGTTTAACCTAGACATTAAACATAATTTTTCCTCTTCTATGATTTGAATTTCAAAAAATAGATATACATGGTTGCGATCAGTATGATATTTAGAGTCTGATAGAATCAACTTAATTTTTTAGTGAATGGTAACTTGACCCTTTTGAATAGTAATGTTATACTTCTGAATAGTAATATAACCATTATGAATAGTAAAGTGGAAAAATGAATAGTAACTTCACCCATGAAAGTATAAATAAAATTTAGGTATCTTATAAATTAAAATATGATATAATTATATCATATTATAAGTAAATAAATGTTTTAGAAATTATTAAATAAGTGTTAGTGTTTTTATAAAACAAAAATATTTATTTAAAATTTTATATTTAATATAATGATTCAAAAAGAAATTTATTTTCATAAAATATAATTGTGAGTTAATATGTATTATAATTATAAGATAATTTTATGATACCTTTGTTAATTTTTCAAAGTGTCATTAAATGAGTTGTAATTTTAAAATTTGTATTTTAAGAGTAAATGATGATTTCTAATTAAAATTTAATTTATCATATTTATAAAATTACTTTCATAAAATAGAGTTCATTTTCGAATTCTAAATATAAAAAAATGGCTAGGATGAAGTTTTAGGATTTTTTTGAAATAGTTGAATTTTTAGTGAATAGTAAAAATACAGTTTTCAAGAAAATATGGTATTTTTTGTGACAGTGTTAAGAGATATTTATGATATAAAAATTATTAAACTTATAGAATAAATAAATAATGATATTATAAAATAAATTTTTTATATAAATAATTCATAACATATAAATTATATTTTTCTTCACAAGTATAAAATAATTATTGTCATTGTCGACGCAATACCTGTGTAGCACTGACAAAGCCAATTTGGTTTCTTAAAAATAATAATTAAGAGATAAAAATTATTTTCATGACTATTTTATTAATTATTATGTATAATTTATGTTTTTGGATGATAATTAATAATTTTATAGTTATATGATATTAATCTTATCCAAATCCCTATGTAATGCTTGCGTAGGGAAAAAAGACAAAATAACAAATTTAAGAAGTTTTCTTGTTATGTTTATGAGTGAATATACATAATGAGTGAACATATAATTTTATACATGTAATTATTTTAAATTACTTAAATATATATATTTTATTAATTCTTTATTGTTATTTCTTTTGAGAAGGAAGGCCATATTAAACTAACCTTGTAAACAATGAAAAGAACGCACTTGAGATAATGGAAATAATGAAATATTGTTAATAAATGGGTGGAAATGTTATAAGAAAATTGTGTAAGGTATTATAAACATGATTTTAGTTATTTAATAAATTAATATCACTATTCAAACTATTATACATGAGCTTTGAACAAATTTGAAGGAAGTGGAACCCAAGGGAAGGGATATCTTAACTCAATTTCCATTCATTGAGTTAAACATCTATGCCACTGGTTGGGTTTTTCAAAGAATATGTGTGAATAACCTCTGATTGAATTATAATTTATATACAATTATATTTTTTAGATTTATATTTGTCACACATAATTATTTCATTGATTTATCCTCACTCTAATGGTACGATCTTTGTAAGGGTTTTCTTCCTGAACCTCCATTTTCATTCAGGTCATACTTTCTTTCTCTATACACCAATAAAATTATTTATTATTTTTATATAATTCTTATAAATTATAAATATATGTTCCAAAATCATATATCTAGATCAGTTCATAATTATTTTATGGGAGAATGAATTTTTTACAATGATTCCTTCTCAATTCTTCTCAATAAGTAATCATGATTAAAGGGAACTTCCCGAATTCTTACCCATTTTCAAGTGCACTATATAATCTATTTTAAGACATAGTTATTTTTCTAAAATAAATAATTTTATCATGAAATATTATCTTGTATAATTTATATATTTATGAAAACAAACATGACTTTCTACATTAAAATATCTTTAATATTTTCCTTAAACTACACTAAAATGTTTTATTTCTAAAGTTTCTTAAAAAAAATACATGATTTTACTTCAGTGGGACAACATTTATGCCTAAAATAAAAATTCAATGTCCTTACATTTTATTTTCTAGGATATAAATGTTTAAAATATAATTTGATGGAAAATACAAGTGATTTTTTAAAAGAACTCTTCTTTCCAAAGTAAAAAAAAGAGTTTTTAACATCTCACTTTTACTTTTAAGAGATATAATCCATGTTCAACACTATTTCTTTATGTGAGGTGTATATACTTCACTTTTATATATTATATCATGAATTATATTATTATCATGATATTCCAAGTTTCATTTAATGTTAAAAGGGATTGTGATTTAAATGTTTCAAGGTGGTATGGGACACTTTGGAATGTTTAAAGATTATTTTCTTCAATAATTTCTCAATGATTTTATTAGAGTAATTTCATTTATGATACATAAAAGTGGTATGAGAAACTGTTATTTGAAGATATCATTTTATTTTACATATGAGTAATGCATTGGACTTATTATGTGATGGGTGGGGCCCATTATAGCTCATCGATGCATCAGTAGGTCTCATGAGACAAAATAGAAATGGATTTTGGTTGAGTCCTTAACAATTTTTTAGAAGTCTTGGATGAGGCCTTGAATAAAGGATTATGATGTTCAGCATTTTTATTCCCTCATTATGATGTTATTAATTGATAAATAATGTTATTATTCAACTATTATAATATCCATGTTGATGTTTTATGTGATTATATATATGGAATTATTTATCCATATTTTATTCCCATCATATTATGATCAATATTACGTTTTAATAGAATGCATTATTATTTATTAATTATGCCTTGTTGTTTGTGTTATATCTTACACTGTATTTCTTACCCTTACTGGGCATCTGATCTGACCCCTTTCATATGTTTCTTTTCCCTAGGATTATGAGAGGTATATTATGAATGACTTGCAGGGTTATTCTAAGAGTTATTGGGTGTTTTCAATTGAGTTTCTATGTTGTTTTTTCTTTTAATTTGTAGTGTAAATTTCATGTATGTAATATTATTTACAAAACTTCTAAACTGATTGGTCCTTCGGGATGCAATTCCTTGTAATCATACCAATGTAATAAAGTAAGCCACTAACTTCGGGCTATTGGGGTCAGGGTCTTTACATATTTCCTACTGAGTATACCATTATTATCCCCCCATAAATATATTAACTATTTTTCAGGTTAGTGGGGAAAGGTTGGGGATTTTCCTTGATTTTATAGTCATGTAGTTTTATAGGATTTTTTTTCAGATTTTTGGTCAATATCAAGTTTTTATTTTTGGTACATTTAGTTTTTCATTCTAGTTTTTTCTATTTTTTATTCCACTACATGTATGTACATTTGATTTCTTTTATCTACTTGGGCAGGTTTTTATTTCATTATCTTTCTTATCTTATTCTTTTTTATGTTTTTAGTAGAGTGTAATGCATCTCATTTTTATATTTATTATACCATTGATTCTTGTCACTAACCATTGACAGCTAGATGTTGGACTTTGGGGTTAGTATTATACATCTCCCACTTCTATCCTAGGAGGGGAACTCTTTGGGTGTAGGGGGTAATGAAATATTATCTTAATTTATAATAATAATTTCATTTAAAAGTAACCTAAAAATAGGAGGAATATATTGTCATCCTTTGGAGGATTAAATGATATCTTATAAGTTTATTTTAGTTCTTAAGGCATGAAAATATCATCTTAAAGACTAATCATTTGGATAAAAATATGTGATTGTGGTGGAAATTTATTAAATGATTGTTTTTAAGAAAGTATATTTATTTGAGATATTAGTCTACATAGAATGGAAATTCCTCAACTTTATGAAAATTTTCATTAAATAGAATTTTTTCCAATTACCTTCAATTCTGATGAATTGGTGGTCATTTTAACACCACTATGGTTTAGGGTTATGTTTTCATTAACTATCATATGATCATTCACTTTATTGTGATGAAGGATCTATATCACTCTCCATAATTATTTATATATTAATTTTCTTCCATGTCTATATTTTCACTCACCATTGATTTTTCCTATTTAGAAACATAGTTATGTGTTATTCTAGATAACCTTCTTATTTAACTTTCCCCCTTTTCAAGAATAAGTTTTATTAACCATTTTTATGATGTGAGATTTCAACATATGTATTTTAAAATGTCAAACTCATGATTACCAATGTAATTTTCATATTTTGAGGATGAAATTTATTTCAGGGGGGATTTAATATCTAAATATTTTAAAATAATGCTATGTTTGATAGAATATATGGCACGAAACAGTAACCTTAAATGAACCCTAAAATATTATTATTTAAATATTATAGTTATAATCTAATAATTTAATTATCGAGAATAAATAGTATTAACCACATTATAAAATAAAAATAATTATATTAATCAATAAAAATTTATTTATTAGTCCTGAGGAATTTAGTACATAATTTGTACTAAATCAATTTCATTATTCAAAAATATATTTTCTTCAGAAATATATCTTTATTTATGAAAATATTTTTATTGATTTCTTTGAGAAAATATTATTATTAATTTCTAAAAAAATAATAAAATTTATTTGAAAAAAGTAAAATCATTTTTTAATTCATTGTATCAAAAATAGTAAATAGGGATTTTTTTATAATTTTCTGAAATGTCTGATTTTTCAATGAATAATTAATTTTACCGATCTATATTGAGAAGTAAATTTTATTTTAAAGAACATACATAGTATTATTATCTATTTGATTAGTTTTAAAATTTAATTAATTAATTATGATTAAAATTATTCTAATAAATTTTTCAGGAATCAAAATTATACTTGAATTGGATATAAAAAGTATTTTTATCCTTAAAAGGTATTATATGGAAAATCAATTTTTGTCAATTTTTATGGGTTTAATTATAAATTCAAATCTTCCACTTATATTAATTGAATTTAATAAAATACATTCCATTATTTTAATAATAATAATTAATATTAGGTAATAAGGTAAACATAAATTTTGGTCAATATGTATAATATCCATAATAAATATTTTTTACCATAATAATGGTAAAATCGTTTAATTAAGGATAAAAATAATCTGATAAGGCTTAAAATTCATTAAAACACCTGAATTAATTTCATTTCGTGAGTTTATAATCATTCAAAATATTAAAATATGACATTTTTTCCTTTTATCTTTGATTTTTTCATTTATAATATTTTATATAAAATATGATGTTTAAAATATAACTCTCTTTTTATTAATATTATTAATATTTATTAGAATGGTTAAAAAATATTTTTTTTCATTTATAAATTTTTATTATAATCAAAAAAATTATAATGGCAAATTATTTTTAATTTATATTGATTAAATAATTAACTTAGATGCTTATGAAATTCCAACAGAGTACTTGCATATATTCTAGAAAAATGTAGTATATGATTTGAAGAACACAAAAAGTAATATTTTTTTTGTCTCTTTGTTGTTTCCCATGAATTTTTTATAACTCGATAACAAATTAGGGGATGTTTTATTGTTTTAAATTTGATATACACTACTACCATAAAGAATTTAATGTCAAAATAAATGAATAGTATCAAAAATGACAATAATGATATTTTATGTTAAATAAAAGTTTATGAAAACTTCAAATATTCATAAAATATTTAAATCTAATAATTAGGATAACATATGTTCTAAATTTTTATTCTATATCCATTTATTAGAAATTTTCAACATAAGAAAAAAATTATAACCCTTTAATATTGGAAAAAGAATTACAAATGTTATGGTTAAAAATTGTTTAACAAGGGGCTAAACCAATAGATAAGAAATAAAATGATATCTAAACATACCTAAATTTTATTGAGGGATTATATTAAGACCATATGATCTTTATCATCAAATTAATTATCACGACTCGTCCCCCGGGACTCGTGTCGTGACTACCCCAAGCCTACCTCCCTAGGCCAGGGGTTGGTGACTAGTGTCGAGTAGGCATATCCCACAAGTGGGAGGCATTTACCCTAGTACATGTACGCACACACCTGTCTCCAAGAAAATACTGAAACTGGAAACACTAAGTAAACATGGATTCAAACCACTAAAGAAACCCACTCATAGTAATGTATAAAACTGAAAGAAAAGGGGACAGAATACAAGCCTAACTGAAAAAGAAAAGTACAAGCTCCTATATCTCATATGTAGAAAACCCTACCTGAAGGGTAGGTACAGTAAGTTGTCTAAATGTCACTGAAGTGTACCATGTTTGTCGGGTCACCCTAAAGTACCCCTTATCTTTGGTCCACCAAGCACTCCGTTAAAGTTGTCGATCGTCTGCACAAGACACAACACGTACGGGCAAAGCCCGTGCAGGGTTGAGTAAAACAATACTCAATAGAGACCCCAAACCACAAAGGTATCACTAAGAAATATACCAAAAAGGAATCACATGAATAATTCCACAAAGGAATCACATGAAGTATACCAAAAATGAATCACTAAGAAATACACCCAGCAGACTACCAAAGAGGTACAAGAAGTGTAGCCTCTAAGAATTATAATCAAGAGAGTCACTAAAGTCAACTCACACCAAGTATACGTCTATGGCACATAAACATGATTTTCATAAGAATCCAAAGTACCCTCAAGTAGTAACACATGGAGTGTAGTTAACACACGGAGTGTCGGTAACACACAGAGTGTCATCAAAAACTAGAGGACCCGCACCCTAGTGGGATAGGGGAGTACCGACCCAATCTAGGTAAGACACATAGTCTAAGTAAGACACGCAGTCTATGTAAGACATACAGTCTAGGTAATACACACAGTCTAGATAATACACACCGTCTAGATAAGACACGTAGTCTAGGTAATCACATAGCTTCTAGGTCACAGCCAGCTGCAGGATTTTGTCCTTAGTACGCTTGTTCTAGGATCACCTAATCCTCGAGCCAATAGTCTTTATTACAACTTCCACAAAAACTCACTTAGATTATCTTAAAAGGACCACCTCATCATAAGGGTCCCAACACCATAAACTAATCATCAAACAGACACACAGTTTGAAATTTATGAGCATTTAAATAAAAAGGGGTTGGTTGGGTCCGGGTTCGGTCTGACCCGGTCAGACCAACCCAACCCACCGAGTCCATCCCGACCCGCTGGGTCCGGTCTGCCAACTCCATCTCGGTCCACTGAAGTAGACCGGTTCATTTGACCGAGACATGGTGGCTACTGCATTTTCTCCCCGTCAACGTGGGGCGTCCACTACATTTGATGCAGTGGTCCATTACGTGACCACCCTGCAACGGTTTTCATGGGGTCCCTCCAATGCGTGACCACCCCACAATGATTGTTGTGGGGTTCCACCGTCATTTTCCAGTTGGACCATGGCCCGTCAATCATGTGACGAGGCCCCTCAATCGCGCGACACGACCCCTTGATCGTGTGACGCAGTCCCATACCTCATCCACCGAGGCCCACCACCGGCCTCCTATCGGCGGCTCCTATCTACTGCCCCACGACAGTTGTTGTGGGGTTCTCTATCGCCAATTGTCGAGCCAGAGACCGCTGCTATCGGGTGGTCATGCCACCACCTTCAGCGGGCCGCCACCATCGCTGTGGTGGTCCATTTTTTAAACTGGGAAAACCTTCATGATCCTTGGGTTTCCATCTTCACTGTCGTGGGTTCAAGATCATCTTGTTGTCGCTCCAGGGGTCTGGTTGCATTCAGAACCTCCCAGAAAATCCCAACGTGAACACGAGGGTCCTTCAGTGAAGAACTCAAGAATAAGGATAGGAAAGGCACTAATAACACCCTCTAAAATGGATCTAGGACTTTGTTTGTGTCATCCTGAATTCATCTTGTTAGCTGGATCACAAAGAATGGATTAAAAATAAAAAAGATCAAACTCCCACATTAATCCTACATTTTTAACCACCCTGCATAAATGATCGAACCATGTATCAACCTATTTGTGGGTTGGTCTGCATTCGTCATTGGAAACAAGAATAGAGAAAGAAAATAACACAAAAATAAACCCCCAACAACAAGGATTGGATCGACCATTGATGAAGCGTGAGTCCTGCATTCATTGTTCATCATTTTTCAATCTTCCAATGCCTGTTCCAAATCTAATCGTCAATCCACCACTATTCATCATTCTTCGACGAGAGGATTTTCCAACCCATTTTCCTTCTTTTTTTTCCAAAGCCTCTAGGGATTGTGAATATGATCTCATATCCCTGCCAAGATATTAAATGAAAAAACACATTTCAGCGTCACTATTTTGCTATGTTTCAGTGTCGCCACACTATTTCCTTTATGAAAGGAAACAGTCATTGTGTTTCATCATTGTTGTGTTGTCAAGAAACATTAAAAGAAAAATAAAATAAACTTTTTAAGTTTATTTTTATTCTTCTTTAAAACATCCAAAAAATATTTTCCACAATCGACCTGCGTCAGTCAAGGTTAGGTCCTACCTAAGAAAAACCCATTGCTCTGAACATAATGGTGCCCCCGTATTTCAAATCCGAGCACTCATTTAAAAAATACAAAAACTGATCATGCGTGCTATTTTTAATAAACTTAAAAAATAGTTCAAACATTTATTCTGGGAACCCAGGGCCTTGGAATCATGTGTCGTCTCATCACTTAGTCTCGAAATTATCCCATATAATTTTTTTAAAAAAATACATGGAAAATCTCAGAAATCACATTCTCCCCACCTTAGGGATTTATGTCCCTAAAATCCAAACAAGGGCTAAACAAACAAATGAGGATACTGAGCACGAATTTAAGCCTCCCACTCCCAAGTGCTCTCCTGGAGATTCTCATGCTGCCACCAAATGTGCACCATAGGAATCAATTGTCCACAAAGGATCCTCTCTCGTCGATCCTTGATCTCCACTAGGTACTCCACGAAAGTCACCTCGTCATCAACATCTAGTTTTCCCCAGTCAATGACATGAGATGGGTCATGTATGTATCTCCTCATATAGGATACGTGGAAGACATCATGCACCCTCTCTAACTAAGAAGGTAGAGCCAAGTGGTATGCCACCTTACCTACTCTACGTAGTATCAGAAAAGGTTCGATGACCCTCAGATATAATTTTTCGCCACTGCCAAATCTATGTATCCCACATCGAGGAGAGGCCCGAAGAAACACATGGTCTCTCTCCTCGAACTCCAAGGGTATTCATCACCTATTAGCATAGGAATTATGACAGCTATGTGTAGTCTTTATCCTCTCTTGGATGACCTAAACCTTCTCTGTAGTATCTTGGACCAATTCTGGGCCCATGAGCACTGACTCTCTAGGTTCATTCTAGCAAAGTGGAGACCTATAGGGTCGCCCGTAAAAGTCCTCGAACGGTGTCATACCAATGGTGGATTGGTAGTTGTTGTTGTACACAAACTCCACTAGGGGTAGGTGATCCTCCTAACTATGGACAAAATAGAGGATGCAAGCACGTAGCATTCCCTCTAGGACCTGAATGGTCTACTCTGTCTGACCGTCTGTTTGCGGGTGGAAAGTTTTGATCAAGCACAGTTGAGTCCCAAACACCTCATGTAATCCCTTCCACAACCGGGATGTAAAGCATGTTTCATGATCTGAGACTATCGTATATGGGAATTTATGGATTCAAACTATCTCTTGCACGTAGAGGCATCCTAAGCTCTCTACTGAACTCTATTTATGAATCGCTAGGAAGTTGGCTAACTTGGTGAGTCGGTCAACAATCACCTAGATGTTATCGTTCCCCCTAGACGTACGTGGTAAAAATTTCATAAATTACATCGATATTCCATCTCACTTACACTATGGTACCTCAAGGGTTGAGTCAAACCCACTGGAACATAGTGCTGGGCCTTCATTTGCTGACAATTGATGCATCTAGAGACAAACTCTACCACTGCCTTCTTCATCCTCAGACACAAAAACTGACGTCGGAGTTCCTGGTATATCTTTTCCACACCTGTATGTACCTCCAAAGGGGATGTATGGAACTCCCTCAACACCTCCTCCTGTAACTTCATCGATATAATTGTGCATCCTCTGAAAAGGATGACGTGCTCCCCACCTTTTGAATATCCATCAGGGGAATGCCCTATGTAAATTTGAGCGCGTGTAGTTTCATAGCTGATATCTCTTATCTATGCCTCTTTTACTCATTGTAAGAGTGGAGGGTTAACCACCATCGATTAGAGATAAGCTATTTCATCTCCATCCATGAAGGATATCTAAAGTGAGGCCAACTACTCTAAGGCCTCATTCAGTAGTTGTGAACTCAATTTCTAGATGAGAGCATCTGCCACCACGTTCCTATTACCATGAGTATAGACTATCTTGAAGTCATAGTCCTAGAGGAACTCTATCCAACGCTATTTCCTCAGGTTTATATCCTTCTGAGAAAATATATACCTGAGACTTTTATGGTCTGAGTAGATGATAAACCACTATTCCATAAGGTAGTGTCTTCACATCTTTAATGTGAAGACTACCACCACCAACTTCAGATCATGGGTCATGTAGTTCTTCTCATGTTGACTCAACTTACGTGAACCGTAAGCAATCACTGCTTTCCCCTACGTCAGGATACAACTGAGCCTGGTTCCTAATGCATCGCAGAACACCATGTACTCGACACCCTCCTATGGAAATCTCAGGATGGTAGCTCTCGTCAAACTCTAGCTCATCTACTAAAATCTCTCTTGGAACTTCTTCATCCACACAAAGGGTTTCCCCTTTCATGTGAAGGCTATCATGGATGTTGCTACTCTAGAAAAGTCAGGTACGAACATCCGATAGTACCCATTCAACCCAAGGAAACTATGCACCTCGGTAATGTTCTTGGGTGGCTCCCAAGAAAGCATTGCCTCTATCTTTGTTGGATTTACTGCAACTCCAGCCTCTGAAATGACGTATCCCAAAAATTTGACCTCTCGTATCTAGAACTGACACTTCGAGAGCTACCCATAAAGTCGGTGCTCTTAGAGTAAGTTTATGACTATCCCTAAGTGTATCGTGTGCTCCTCCTCGAACACCAAGTACACTAGGATTTCATCAATAAAGGCCACTACAAACTGATCTAGGTAGGGTTGGAAGATCCTGTTCATGAGTCCCATGAACACTGTTGGGGAGTTTGTCATGATGAACAACATCACTAAGTACTCGTAGTGGCCGTAGTGACATCTGAAAGCCATCTTCAGGATGTCCTCATCCCACATCCGAAACTGATGATAGCCTGATTTGAGGTCTATCTTCGAGAACCATCTCGCTCCCTTTAGCTGATTGAAGAGGTCATCAATCCTTAGTAGTGGATACTTATTCTTCAAGATCACTTGGTTCAGGCACAAGAAGTCTACACATAACCTCAAACTCCCATCTTTATTCTTGGAAAACAAAATCGGGGCTGCCCATGGTGAAACATTGGGTCTCACGAAGCCCTTCCTCTGTAAGTCCTCCAGTTTTACCCTCAATTCACGAATCTCTATGGGAGACATCTGATATAATAGTGTGGATATCAGTGCCATCACAGGGTATATGTCAATGCAGAATTCTACCTATCTATTAGGAGGTAGTCTTGGAACATCTTCCGAAAAGATGTCCTCGTACTCGTCCACCACTGTAGAAAACTAAGGATTTGTCTCATCCACTGCACTAAGGGTCATACTAGCCAAATGATGTGTGATTGGATTCACCCTCCTACATTTGATTCCATCCCATGGTGCTCCAGTTTCCTTCTTGATGATAAAGGAAAACCTAGTTCCATCTCTACGGACACACCGCACTATGCACCTAAAACAGTTGATCTAAGCATGAACTGTGGATAACCAGTCTATACCTAGAATGAAATCGTAAGGCCTCGATGTTGAAACCAAGAGATCTCAATCAAAAATATTGCCCCCAAGAGTAAGGGAACATTGTCGGCACCAGTGTGTGATCATCTAATCTTCTCCCGTAGGAGTCTCTAAGCGTAGGGTTCGATTCAACGATTCCACTGGAATCTTCGTGTCTCGAACAAGGGTCGTGGCAAGAAAAGAGTGACTGGAAATCATTTCTATCAAAATAGTATCTAGGGTTGAAAAGATACAGATCATACCTCTAATCATTCTGAGAGTCTCTAGATCATAAGCCTCCATCACCTGGAGCTAGCCTCGCCCCTGTCCACCAACTCCCTAAGCTTGGGGTGGACCACCTGGGGGTAGTGGTGGTAGTTTCTTGAACCTCCGTCCACCTCTTGTCACTCATCCTGATCCTCTTCCACATATGCTACCTAATGGACCACCATGTTCCCACCTATGTTGTTGCCTCAGCAGTCCCTCGACCATTTCCTAGTTAGTCATATGGCTGGCCAGACAATCTCTAGCCAGATGCCCCCGACCGCCGCATGAGTAGCACAACCTGACCTTTGGCTGACTCGCTCTACTCTGGGAACCCTGCACCACTGATCTCGTGTCCTAGGGTCATCCCCTGGACTATTTGGTCCTCTTGGACCCCTACGTCAGCTATCAAATACCCATTGTCAAAGACTCTGCTACCTGTCGCCCGATGGTAGCTCCCACTGCTGGTGCATGCTCAGCAAGAAAGCTCTCTACCATTATAGATCACTCTAGAACCTCAACAAGCGTATGGTTGCTAAAATATATCATCAATTCCCTGATATCCCAGCGTAGTCCCTACTCGAAGGTATGAGTCCTGAAGAATGGGTCTCGCACCATATTTGTAGAATAGCAAGAAAGATCCATGAATCTCACTGAGTACTCTGCTACTAACTGGATGCCCTGTTGTAGGTACAGTAGCTCCTATATACACACAGAGCGTAACTTACCTGGAAAGAACTCCTCTCTAAAGAGGTGCTCGAAGTCTAACCAGGATAGCGTTGCCTTCTCATGCGTCTGAATCATTAGGCTCCACCATCTCCCTGTCGAGCCCTGAAGAAGGCTCGTGGATAGGATTGCCAACTGGTTTGGAGGCATCCTCACTATGCGGAAGATTCGCATCACTGCCTCCAACCAGTCCTTAGCTACCTAAGGGTCTGTCTCACCTTGAAACTTGGGAGGTCGCTGCCTCTGGAAATCATGCAATGCACTAAGCTTGCGTACATCTTCTACCAGTAGCGCTGGTAGGAACTGCTAGTCTCTGGGTGGTGGTATCATTGGTACACCACCAGGAGGTGTTGTCCCTGGAAATGGTCCATGCATCGATGTCTCGTCGCTTGGTGAACCATCCTCATAGTCGTGCAATGGAATCCTAGCTGGATGTCTGCGTGGAGGCATCCTGAAACAAAACAAGATGTACCCCGGTCAATTGAGTGTACTTAGTGAGCTGAATCTGACTCAAGAAGGACATGAGAACACACTCAATTCCTATATGATGCATGAACCATTGATTTCCCCTACAACTAGTGTTTTCATGTACCGGGTCGGAAAGCAGAATTCAAGGTCCTGGTATATGGATACGTCGGTCGCCGCACCAACACTGGGTTCCCTGGCCTGAAATCCGAACTCGAAACACCTAACATTGTTCCCCCAAAACAAGAGTAAAACCGACTGTCCTTTAATACCACTTTGCCACAACCCGTCCTTCGGGACCCGTGTCGTGACTACCCCAAGCCCGCCTCCCATAGGCCAGGGACTGGCGACTAGCGTCGAGTAGGCATATCCCACAAGTGGGAGACATTTACCCTATTACCTGTACGCACACACCCATCTCCAAGCAAATGTTGAAACTGAAAACACTAAGTAAACATGGATACAAACCACTAAGAAAACACACTCAGAGTAAGGTACAAAACTGAAAGAAAAGAGGCCATAATACAAGCCCAACTAAAAAGGAAAAGTACAAGCTCTTGGATCTCATCTGTAGAAAACCCTACCTGAAGGGTAGGTACAATAAGTTGTCTGAATGTCGCTGAAGCGTACCACGTCTGTCATGTCACCCTAAAGCGCCCCTATCTCTGGTTCACCAAGGTCTCCGTCAAAACTGTCGATCATCTGCACAAGACTCGACATGTGTGTGCGAAGCCCGTGCAGGGGTGAGTAAAACAACACTCAGTAGGGACCCCAAACCACAAAGGTATCACTGAGAATTATACCACAAAGGAATCACATAAAGAATACCACAAAGGAATCACATGAAGTATACCGCAAAGGAATCACTAAGAAATACACCCAACAGACTACCAAAGAGGTACACGGAGTGTAGCCTCTAAGAAGTATAATCAATAGTCACTAGAATCAACTCACACCAAGTACAAGCCTATGGTACGTAAACAAGATTGTCATAAGAATCCATAGTACCCTCAAGTAGTAACACACGAAGTGTAGGTAACACACGGAGTGTAGGTAACACACAGAGTGTAGGTAACACACGAAGTGTCAGCAACACACAGAGTGTCGTCAAAGACTAGAGGACCCGCACCCTAGTGGGACAGGGGAGTAGCGACTCAGTCTAGGTAAATCACACAGCCTAGGTAAGACACATAGTTTGGGTAATCACATAGCTTATAGGTCGCAGCCAGTCGCAGGATTTCGTCCTTAGCACGCTTGTTTCGAGAGCACCTACTCCTCGAGCCAATAGGTTGTACGCCGACTTCCACGGAAACTCACTTAGAATATCTCAAAAGGACCTCCTCATCACGAGGGTCTCAATACCGCAAATGGCTCATCAAACAAACACATTGTTTGGAAGTTATGGGTGTTTAAGTAAATAGGGGTCGGTTGGGTCCGGGTTCGGTTCGACCCGGTTAGACTGGCCCGATCCGAGTCCCGCCTGATCCGACCTGCCGGTCCGCCGGGTCCGGCCCGCCCCGGCTGGGCTCGGCCCGCTGCCGGTCCGGTCCGCCGGTTCCAGCCCGGTTCGTCCGATCGGGACGCGACGACTGCCGCATCCACTCACTGTCAACGTGGAGCAGTCACCGCGTTTGATGCGGTGGTCCGACGCATGACCACCCCGCAACGTTTCGGTTGGAACGCGACTCCCTACTGCGTCCGCCGGGGCTTGTCGGCGACTCCTGTCACTGCCCCGCGGGGATCTCCGCTATCGGTCGCGCCGCCACACGCCACCGCCGGCGTTGTTGTCGGCGACTCCCCTTCAAGTTCCCCGCCACCGTCACTATGGTGGCCCGTTTTTTGAACAGGGAAAACCCTCGTGATCCTTGGGTCGCCTTCTTCACTGTCGTGGGTTCAAAATCGTATTGTCGTCGCTTCGGGGATTTGATCGTGTTCGGAACCTCCCGGTAAAGCCCGACGTGACCATGGGGCTCTGTCGGCGAAGAACGCAAGAACGGGGATAAGAAAGGCACCAAGAGCACTCTCTAGAACAAATCCAGCCCTTTTTCGTGTCGGCCCGAATTCGTTTTTGTTAGCAGGATCACGAAGAATGAATTAAAAATCACAAAGTTCTTACTCTCACATTAATCTCGCCTGTTTAAGCACTCCGCATAAACGATCGAACCGCGGATCAACCTATTCGTGGGTTGCTCCGCATTCATCGTTGGAAACAAGAACGAGGAAAGAAAATCACACAGAAATAACCCCCCCCCCCCCCACCGTGAAGATTGGATTGATCGTTGACGAAGTGTGAGTCCTGCGTTCGTCGTTTGTCAATCTGTCGTCGCCTATTTCGAATTAGATCGTCGATCCACCATCGTTCGTCGTTTGTCGATGACAGAATTTGCCAATGCGTTTTTTTTCAGAGCCTCCAGGAATCGCGAATCTAATCTCGTATCCCTATCAAACTATTAAATGAAAAAACACGTTCCAGCGTCGCTGTTTCGCTGCGTTGCAGCGTCGCCACACTGTTTCCTTTATGAAAGGAAATAGCTGCCTTGTTGTTGTGTCGTCAAGATACGTTAAAAGAAAAATAAAATAAACTTTTTAAGTTTATTTTTATTCTTCTTTAAAACGTTCGAAAAAGATTTTCCGCAGTCAACCTGTGCTAGTCGAGGTTAGGTCCTGTCTAAGCAAAACCCACTACTCCGAACACAACGGTGCCCTCAGATTTCAAATCCAAGCACTCGTTTAAAAGATACAAAAAACCGAGCATGCACGCTATTTTTAATAAATTTAAAAAATGGTTTAAACATTTATTCAAGGCACCCCGAGTATTGGAATCACGTGTCGTCTCGACGCCTGATATTGAAATAATCTCATACAATTTTAAAAAAAAAAATTTACATGAAAAATTCGGGATATCACATTAATGTCATTTTAGAACCATTTTAAGTTATTTAGACCCATATTATATATAATATTATTTTATGAATTTTCAAAAATGACATCAATGATATTTTATAATAAAAAATATTATAGAATATGACTTAAAATTCATAAAAATACAATATCTGATTATGAAAATAGGATATGATTTAAAATATTAATATTTTACCTTTAATGGGTCACTTGTACTTCTATATTTTATATCATATCCACTAAAGATTAAAAAAAACATTTTTATCTGAATGGGGAGTGAAATATATTTCCCCCGCAAGTACATGCCTCGCGCGCCTCCTGAGATTTCAAACATTCCTCCATCTCTCGCCTCCGCTTCCGGTGGTACTCTGCCGGATGTTTCAGGCTCGGGCTCTAATCCTTCGTTCCTGGTAGGAGATCCACTAGAGCTTTCGTTTGGGAACATCCCTCTGCTTCCCTCTGGCTCGTATCGGCATTTGAAGGTGGGTTCTATGGTTCCTTCTGTCGCGGTTCATCCCTCGATTCATCCTCATCAAGATGCCTTGGATCATCCTTCGTCTCCGACCTTTCCATCGGCGTTGACTGGTGATTTTCTTCAGGCTTCTTATACCCATATTCCGTCGGTTCCCCCCATCTCCTTGGATCCAAAGGTACCGGAAGTGGTGGATGGTTTCCCTGCCTTCTCCCTTTCGACGAGTGAGCTTGCTGATGCTTATCGTTACCATCGATGGTCCCTTATTGAAAAGTATGGTTATGATAGGCCTTCTCTGGGGTCTTTTCTAGATTTGTCAATTCCTGGGATCTTGTAGGTGTGGCGGCGATGTCCATTTCTTCCAGGAAGTCTTTCTGTATAAGCTCATTATTAGAGCTGGATTTCATCCGGGCTTGGGCTAGGGAGGGGCGGTCTTGCAGTCACCAAATATTTATTCTTCTATGGTGGTCACTTGAAGCTCATCAAGGAAAGGATTCTTCCTTGGCGGCGCTTTGGATTTTCCTTCCTAGTGTCCCTCTTCTTTTTTAGAATCTGGCATTTCTTAAACCCATTGGTAACTCTCTCGGTCATTTCCTCCATGATGATGAAGAAACTCTAAGGATGGATCACACCATGGCGGCATGAATCTATGTGGAGTTTGATCTGGCTTCTCCTCTCCCACGTAGTATTCTCTTGCATGCAGGTACTGATCTCTCTTTCTGGAAATCCATTGTTTTCCCCCTATATCATAGATTCTGCTCTCACTGTGTTATGAAAGGTCACTCAGTTTCTTCATGCAGTAACCAAGGGGTGTGGTCCAGGCCTACAGTAAAGGATCCCCCTATAGATGGTGAGCTTCCCTATTTGGTCCCTTCTTCAGGGGATCCTGCAAGATCATGTGAAGATACTGTGACCCATGTTCCTCCAGTTTCTAATGAACAGGTTGATCCTATATCGGCCTTGGGGTCCTCTGTGGAAATTCCCCCAGTTTCTTTGGATCTTTTTCATCCAGAGGTGCTGCCTGTGGTGTCTCCTCGGGCCTTAAAGTCTCCTAGTTATCAGAACTGCCAGGGTGATTCTTAATCTACTATAAAGGATTGTGTGGCTCCCTTCTTGGAATCTTTCCCTTCACAGGTGTTGTCCCTGACCATCTATGAAGGACCAGTGAAGGATCCTCTGGTATGTCCTTCCAGCAAATCACTTTGCTCAGATGAACTCCCTACTGGACAGGTTCCTGGTCTTGTCCAGTCATCACCTTTTTATCACCATCTCGGGTCTTCTCCCTCCATTGAAACTACGCCCACTGATAATTTTTTTCAAAAGTCAGATGATGTTGGGGAGGATACCGTCTAATTTTCCTCTATGAGAGGTTTATCCAAGGTGGTCAAACCCAAGATACCTCCAAGCATCATTGAGACCCGATCCAAATCCAAATATGTTGATGGTTGGATTTTATTAGGAACTTTATTCGATTTAGGACTGAAGGATATTGCATCCCTCCCACAATGATGATTTCAATCATTTGGAATGCGAGGGGTATGGGATCCTTGGCTAAAAGGAAATTCATCATGAAGATTATTCGGAAGAAGAACGTTTCCTTTTTGGCCAACTTGAAACCAAAACTCAATTCTAATTTTATCAAGGACTTAGCTCAAAATCTACTTTTCATCCACTTTAAGCATGGTGAGCCTGTTAATAGTCATATTTTGATTTTTTGGAATGATCAAATCCAACTCGATTTTTTACCAAGTTCTAATCAGAACCTCTCTGTTAAGATAAGTACCAATTAAGGGACTCATATTCAGTCTATTGTTTATGTCATATGTGACCCATCTCAGAGAAAAGAACTTTAGGATTCTCTTTCATCTTTTAACAGTGGCTCAAATGCTTGGTTTGTTTGAGGATATTTCAATACCATTCTTTATCCGTCTAAAAAGTAAGTGGGAGGCCTTTACCCTAACAATGGAATCCAGGATTTCCAATCCCTCGTTACTTCTAATCAGCTTTTGGAAATGGGCTATTTAGAGGATGCTTTCACCTAGTACAATAATCGAAGGGGCAGTAGCATAATTTGGAGTCATCTTGATAGATGTTTGGATAATCTCAAAGTCATTTCAACCTTCTCTGGATCCTCTATAACTCACTTGTCTAGATCCTTGTCAGACCACTCTCCTTTGGTATTTCATGTGCATTCTTCAGGGGATGATAAAAATGGTTTTTTCTATACCAGCCAATGGAAGGAGTTTGAAGGTTTCAGGGAAATGGTCCTCTCTTGTTTGTCTGCTCCAGCTCAGGGTATTGCTTGGGTTTCTCTTAAAAATAAGATAAGAAGGCTCAAAAGTGTCATTCTTTCTTGGCCTTCTTTGCTTCCTATCCAGCATGATAATTTGGACATACTTCAAGAAGTGATTTATCGTCTTGATCTTCAGTTACAATCCCGATGGAATGCTAATTCCCATGAGCTCCTGTCTAGTAAAAAAGTTAGGTTGGAGAAGGCCTCACTTGACCTTGACGATCTGCCCAGAGAGAGATCAAAAGCTTAATGGCTCATGGATGGGGTCATAAATACAACTTATTTTCATGCTATATTAGGGAGAAAATGTTTTATGGTAGGCTCAACCGTCATCTCCCTGATGGCTCTTTATCCAACGATGCTAATATATTGGGTCCTTTGGCAGTGGATTATTTCTTTGGAGCACTTTTTAGTAAAATCCTCTATCAAGAGGGTTCTTTCCACGCTTGGGGAGCTCATGAATCTTATTTTAATAATATTAAATCTTTTATTTCTGAACTATAAAATTGAAGGATGAGTGTTATCATTGATGAAAAGGGGATTTATGAAGCTGTTAAGAATGTTAATCCTAAGAGCTCTACGGGTCCTGATGGTTTCCCGGATGCGTTCTATTTTGATGCTTGGCTCATTATAAAGAGGATGTGGTCAGTGTTGTTCAAGATCATTTCAGGGGCGGGCCTTTACCAATAGTCACATTAGAAACTATATTGGCTCTTATTTTAGAAGTCAACTAGTCCAATAGTTTTGGGTAGTTTCTTTCAATCAACATGCGTAATTTCTCTTACAAGGTGTTGGCTAACATTCTTAATAAAAAATTATATCATTTTACTTTCTAGGTATTTGAAGAACAACATGGAATCATCAAAATGAGAGGCATCTTGGGAGCTATCGGTCTTGCTCATGAAATGACCAGTGATCATGACAGGAGAGTGATTGGATCCAATTCGATGCTTAATATTTAAATGGAAAAGACTTATGATCGGATGAAATGGTCTTTCATTATTAATGTTCTTAAGAAGTGTGATTATTCTGAATGAGTTTGTGATATTTTCTTCAGCTGCTTCTCCTCTCCATGGTTTTCTATTTCTCTTCTGAGGAAGAGATTTGGATTTTTCAAATCTTCGAGGGGGGTTGAGACAAGGTGACCCATTCTCTCCGAGCCTTTTTATTCAAGCCCAGGATGTTCTCAGTAGGAACATTAATAATCATTTTGAGGAAGGGTTGATTCATTGTTTTAAAGGGAGTTGTGGTTTCTCTGGTATTTCTAATATTTTATTTGCAGATGATATGCTGTTGTTTATCAATGGAAGTGCAAATTAAATTAGAAATTTCAAGTTGACTCTTAATGATTATTGCAATAAAGTTGGCCAATGTGTTAATACAACAAAAGTGTATTTTTTATCTACCATAAGTGTTCTTCCAGGATATCTAAGATTATTAAAGAGAGGATTGGTTTTTCTACACAAATATTTCCCCTGGATTATTTGGGTGCTCCATTATCTAATGGGAGGGTTATAATTCATCAATACGACAACATTGTTAAAAGGATTGTGGGTAGGACCGTGAGCCGGAAAATTAATCTATTATCTTTGGGGGGGAAGGATTACTCTAGTTAACAGTGTTTTGTCTTCAATTCCAATGCATGTTTTATTAGTGTGTATTTCTCCTAAATATTTCTCCTGGATTATTTCTCCTAAGGATTGTGGATAGTTTGCTACGTTTAGCAAGAAATCTTCAAGTGGAGGTATCAATCTCAAAGGATCGTGCGCATGCCAAGGGGTGGAATCTTTTCTCTGCCGCTGTTTGCTGGGTTATATGGGAGACACGTAATTCTATATTACATCAGGGTTTCCGTCCATCTATTTAGTACATCAGGTTCATGTTCCTGGATATTTTTAATTATTTCATTAAGCAGTGTAAAGACGTACTCCTACCTATGGTGATGAACCCACATGTTTGATCTGGTAGTCCTACAGGGGAGGCCTCTCTCAGGATGATGGATTCTGGTGCGTGGGTCAGATGGAAGCCTCACCAATGGTTCTTGTCTGCAAGGTATTCTGGAGGGTAATTTTTTTTATGGGTTTTACGGAAAAAAAAATTCGGAAAAGGAGATTAGGGTTCCGGTATTTCTAAAAGTGGGTCTAGGATGCGTGAACGCCGTTCACGCATCCTTTCGCGGCGAAGGATGCGTACTGAAGAAGCGTGAACTCCGTTCACGCATCTTCCCTAAAGGAGGGATGCGTGAACGCGGTTCACGCATCTCACAGAGAGCTCAAATCTTCTTCAATATTTATAACTATTAATTATAAACTAATACATTTAAAGTAAAAATTAAGAAATATTAATAAATATCAATTAAATAATAGAAAATATTGAAATAATGTTAATAATTATTAATAAATATTCATGAATAATAGATATTAATTAAATAATTATTAATAGAATGGCTTGAGTATTCTCTAACATATATTGAGAAAGATATAATCCTAACATCTTTCACTCACTCACATCATTTCAACATGTTTGTAAAGACCCGTAAATTTCAAGGGAAATTTTTTCTTAATTTTCTTTAGAATTCTACGAGTACTCAGTTTCTGACGGCGCCTGATTCTGAGGCCCAGTGTGTCCGGAATAATTTTCCGAAGTTTAGCTTGGGTACGTTCAGTGAACGAACGAACGAGTTTTTCTAACTTTTGATCCGGTACTCGGAATTGAAATCCGAGGGTACCGATGAAACCGCAGCGCCAGTAATTGCTTAGGAACACCTTTTCCGAAGGTGCGTTTGCTCGGGATGAATTGTTAAAAAAATGTGAAGAATAAAAATATAGTTGCTTTACAATTATATTTTTATTATACCGCTATTGGTTTAAGTGTTAAGAGAAATGAAGTTGTGAGGAAGTTGGGGTGGGGCCTACACGAGCTCCCACCTCCTTCAATTTCCCTAACACCCCATTAAACCCCCCTCTAGCAATTAATTTTGTAACTCATCCACTCTTCCACATTAATGCACGGCAATTAAACGCCTAATTAATTTGACAACACAAATTAATTAATTTGGTGAATTCATTTTGAATTTTTAAAAATGTTGGCATGTGTGAATAAAATAAGACAAAGTCTTATTTTATTTTTGGTTGATTTGTTGTGTGAAATCTGGGGAGAGAATAACCAAAGTCTCGAAAAACATCTTCTTCCTCGTAGAAGAACGCGAAGAACACCGACACGCCTTTTGATCTTCTTTCCGCGTCAAAGAAAGGTGGACGCTGCATCCTTCATCGGGCGTGCATCGACGACGTATACGGAGCCTCGTTCCGCGACGCCGTCTTCCGCGACGCTGTTTTCCCACGACGATCATCGTTCGACAACTCCTCGAGGTAGGGGTTTGATTTAATGTTCGTGAATATTTTTGGCATCCATCGTTAAACCTTTAGCCGCTTGTTATCGATTTAACGGGAGGGGGCCAGACTCCACGAACACGACTGACCCTCATCCCCCTTTTGTTGTACTCGTTGTGGCTTGAACGAAGGTGGCGCGATGTCGATGCACCGCACAAGAATGAAAAGAGCTGCGGAGGTGGTGCGCGACGTCGTCGCGTCGCGCCGAAGAACTCGAGGGAATGCCGCGGTCGAAGCGGGCCGCGATGAGGGGCGCGACGCCGATCGAAGAAGGGCCGCGACCTAAGGCCGCGACGGTCACCAACAGGGGGTGGTCAGACTCCCCGACCGCTGGAGCATCAAGAGCCGCGACCCTTTGGCCGCGGCGGAAAACCTGGAGGCGGTCGGATAAATCGGCCACCGGTGCTTCGGAAGGGCGGGACAGTAGGGTTCCGCGGTGGCGGTCACCAGCAGGCGACATCTCGCGGCGGTTCACAAGGCTGGCCAAACAACCGACCGTTTTCCGAGCAAACCGGGGGGCGTAACCCCCAGGTTCAATTAGGGCGGACCCCACTGGGTCCGCCGTTCCGCAAAAAGGGGGCGACGCTTCCCCCTTGCGCCCGCTTGGTCGCGTGCCGAGCCGCGGTCACCCGAGCCGGGCCGGGCCGCCCGCGCCTAGCCGGACCCCTGCTATAGCATCCCGTCTTTTTATAACATAACTTTTCATTCCATTACACGGAACTGAGGATCTTTAAGGTTTAGTGTCTTGGAAACAAGGAACATAAAACATGAAACAAAGAAAAAACATTCTTCTTAAACACTTGAAAGGCTTCTCCTCATGTTCACCCTAGGCTCATTACTGCATCTCATAACCTGGGGACATACATCAAAAGGAAGGGTGAGCAGAAGGCCCAGCAAGGGAAACAAGTGAAACATTTTACATATGAACTTGAGATACATCAATAAAGTCATGAAAAGAACTTTAATGCATGGAAATGAAATCATGAGGCATATCATAATAAAAATAAAACTTTTTCATAACTTGAAGATGTGGCTACATCATTTAACATAGACAATCATGAACATATCACCAAGGTCCATCCCCAAGGTGTCATTTTAAAATTACCAAGGTTATTCACCAAGGTATCGTGAAAATTGTAATCTCTAGTGGTTACATCATTACCCAATGCATTGGAGCGCTATCAGGGCGCACCCTTAAATTTGCCTTTATTATCATGTGAGCCACATATATCATCATCAAACATTTCATAAATAACCCATATAGCATAAAGGAAATGAGTTTCATTTCATAATCATAACTTTTTAAAAACTGTTTTAAAGACATGATCTTTATATCACTTTAAAACCCATAGAAAAGGAAGGTGGGTCTCATGTATGTAAATCCCAGAATTTAAAATAGAACATTTTGGTATATATGTGAATAACCCTTTATAAGAAAGAGCTTTGAGTATTCACTTAATAAAATAAAAGGACTTTAGAAAAAGAGATAGACATTTTGAGACAGAAATTCTGCAGCATAACGACAATGTTCCGAGGGTTTAGAAGACATTAAAAGAGAGGTAAAATGGGTCAAACATTCATAAATGACCCATAAAATAGTACATGGACAGAATAAGAAGGATACATGATCATGGTAATGAGATTTCAAGGACATACCATTTGAAATGAAAAACATGGAAGGAAGAAAAAAAAATTAGATTTCTCTTATGAAAGTTCGGCAGCCTAACGGCGTTACTTAAACATCAACAAAAATGATTTGAAAAGATCAAATAGGATCTCTCATCATGTGAACATAAGAGTTCAGTATGATAGATATAGAGATAATTTCCCAACATAACAAAAAGGAACTTGAAAGAATTGACATGAAAGTAGAACTTCAAAACGAGAAGGGTGAAGAACCACTTAAAAATTCGGCAGCCTAACGGCGCCACTTAAAACATCAAAATACTGAATTGAAGAGATCAAATGGGGTCTCTCATCATATGAACATAAGAGTCCAGTATGATATATATAGAGATCATACCCCAATATAACAAAAAGGAACTTGAAATGATTGACATGAAAGTAGAACTTCAAAACGAGAAGGGTGAAGAACCACTAAAAATTTCGGCAGCCTAACGGCGCTACTTAAAACATCAAAATACTGAATTGAAGAGATCAAATGAGGTCTCTCATCATATGAACATAAGAGTCCAGTATGATATATATAGAGATCATACTCCAATATAACAAAAAGGAACTTGAAATAATTGACATGAAAGTAGAACTTCAAAACGAGAAGAGTGAAGAACCACTTAAAAATTCGGCAGCCTAACGGCGCCACTTAAAACATCAAAATACTGAATTGAAGAGATCAAATGAGGTTTCTCATCATATGAACATAAGAGTCCAGTATGATATATATAGAGATCATACCCCAATATAACAAAAAGGAACATGAAAGACTTGAATGAAAATCGAACTTGAAAACGAGGAAGGTGAAAGAATCCCTTAAAAATTCGGCAGCCTAACAGCGCCACTTAAACATTCTTAAAACGAATTGATGAGAGCAAGGGGGGGTCTCTCATCATATGAACATGAAATAGGCAGTAGGATGAATATAAAAGAACATCCTACAACATAAGAACATGGAGTATAAAAGAAAAGACATAAAAGAGATTACTTGAAAAGAAAGAGAGAGGTCAGATCCCTTACCTTAAAATGTAACTCTTAAATCTCAAAGGTTGGGACCTTGAGGGCTTGGGGGCACCTTGGGAGGACTCCTTGGGAGGTAATGAGACCAGAAATTCGTTGGGAATGAGTGGAGAGTCGAATGGATGAGAGGAGGGCTTGGTATTTATTGAGAAAGTGAGGGGACAAGACATTAATGGCCAAGGGACACCTCACATGTGCTTTTCTCAAACCCATGTGCTCTCCCTTGTCATTTATCATGGAGTTAGGCCACATGGGGCCCTCAAAACAATAATTCATCACC
Source organism: Viscum album (assembly GCA_963277665.1). Lineage (NCBI taxonomy): Eukaryota > Viridiplantae > Streptophyta > Magnoliopsida > Santalales > Viscaceae > Viscum > Viscum album. Next base: position 703,538,669 of record OY728164.1, on the reverse strand, counting down.
CTTGGCCGGCCAACCCTCAAAAGATCTCATGACATCATCATGACACCGTTATGATGTCATTAAACATACCGAAACCCTAAAACTGTATTTTTACTATTCACTGAAAATTCAACTTTCTCAGAAAAATACCAAAATTTCACATTAACCAAATATCAATGCTCTGATTTCAAAAATGAAATCCATTTTATAAAAATAATTTTCTAAATATTTCTAATTTAATTTTTAAATAAAAACACTATTCATCAAAAATTCATTTTTTCAGAAAAAACCCCAAAAATTACCATAACATAATATCGATGCTCTGAGTTCAAAAATAAAGTCATTTTTATAAAAATAATTTTCTACTTATTTTTAATTAAATTTTTAATTAAAAAACACTATTCACCCGAAAAAACTAATACTTGAATAATAATTAATGAAACCGTTATTTAACTATTTTATTGAATCACATTACTTAATCAAGGTGCCTAGATTATTTTAAAACGTTCTTTAAGTGAGATTACTAATCCATTTGGTCATATTACTAATCCTAATCATAAAATCACTATTCATAATTTACTATTCATCAAAAATCAAGTTGATCTTATTAGACTCTAAATTTAGTACTGAACATAATTGCAGAAGACCATTTTTTGAAAATCATTACACATTTTTAATTATTTAGGGTTTACATAAACATATTTAAAATATCCTTTTTCTAAAATTCATCAAAAATATGCATACTATATTTATCCGGTCATTTCAAAATTCATAAACTTCATCATAAGAAGAAATCCCAATTTTTATTTAAAACAAGGATTACACAAGGTAGTTACGGTCTCGTTACATAACCCCTTATAATACCAGCATAGGACCTAAGAGTAAGGTGTGCTAGGGTGATATAAGCTTGGGGCGGCTCAGTCAACATTGCCCGAGTAGTAATTTCTATCAGTTTGAACTTCTCACGAAGGCGATTCCGTTCCAGCTTCCCATGATGAAGTTCGGCTTGGATTTGATCCAGAGCAAAGCCCAGTGGTGCTACCTCCTTCCCAAGCTCTGTTAGATGGGCTTCGATCGGTCCAAGACTACTAGGTGAGGCCATCAAATCTTCTTTCTATAATAATTAACCAAGATTACTTATATCAAAACATTTTGTTCACAGCGGTCATATTGACCGATGGTTATATAATAGTCAAAACCCACTGATCTCATTTTAATTATAATCATGTTTATCAAATAAAACGTTTTTGTTGAGTATAACAATAACACATAAAATTGGGAAACAAAATTTATTTAAAAAAAAATTCGGGTCGTTACACCCGCGTCGGGCCGGGCCGCGCCGGCTGGCCGAGCCGCGCCCTAACGGGCCGGACCCGGACCCGGGTTGGGTCGACCCGGTTCGGGCCGACCCAGGGGGTTTTGGGCCGGGTCGGTTCGGGCCCAAACCCCCCTAAAAACAGGTAGATTCGTTCAAACGTTTGTAACTTGGGCTATGGACCTCCGATCGACGCACCGTCAGTTGCGATGCGATCTTTGGATCGAGACGATCATTTCGGTATATTACACTCAAGGTTTCGGAGAACTTTGGGTATAGCCGGGTTGGTTCGAACACGAAACCAACTGGGCCTTCGGAGCGGAAACGCTTATAACTTGAGCTCCGGACGTCCGAATGACGTACCGTCGACTTTGTTGGATTCCTCTTACTGAGACGGTTCTTTTGGCTTACTCCGCTCGAGGTTTGGACACAGTTGAAGTACTGTCGGGTTGATTATGACTTAAAAACCAACCGGGCGTCCGATTGACGCGCCGTCTGTCGCGTTGAGTTCCTATTGGTGAGATGGAACTTTGGGATACATCAACTCCGGATTTCGTGTCAGTTGATGTATCAACCCCCTTGGCTCGTGGAGCGGACACTTTCGGAACGAGCGTGCTGTGTGCGGGAACCCTAGAGCTGGTTGCGACTGCGACGACGATGACGACTGTACTGAGATCCTCTGTGGGTTCGACGAGGACGGCTACCGCACTGGGATCCTCTGTGGGTTCAACGAGGACGACTACCGGACTGGGATCCTCCGTGGGTTCGACGAGGACAACTACCGCACTGGGATCCTCTGTGGGTTCGACGAGGACGACTATTGGACTGGGATCCTCCGTGGGTTCGACGAGGACGACTACCGTACTGGGATCCTCCGCGGGTTCGACGAGGACGACTATTGTACTGGGATCCTCTGTAGGTTCGACTACCGTGCTGAGATCCTCCGTGGGTTCGACGACGATGACTACTATACTTGGATCCTTCGTGGGTTCAGTAGCGACGACTACTAAACTTGGATCCAACGTGGGTTCAACAGAGGAGATGATTCAGAGGCTATATCTAATCATCTCCACCCCTCTTCGTGAGTAGTATACCTGTGTGAGTTGTGTCTTGTCTTTCAATCATTATCTTCGATGTGATTGACTTGATATCCTGTGTGGATTGGACTATGCTTTCCTGTGTGGTTTGGGTCGTACTTTCCTGTGTGGATTAAGTTTTACTTTGATGAGTAGATTGGATTGTACTTGAGCTCGTGAGTTGGAGTTGAACTGGATTTGATGACTTAGGTATATGTATGGGCATATACCTAAGTAGTGTTGGATGATACTTCCTGATTGTATCTTTTCTTTGTGGTTTACCCTTTGTGGATTCAGGGAGACCTTCGGGGGTCTCGGGGTCCCTACTGAGTATTGTATACTCACCCCTGCACGGGCTTCGCCCACACTATGTTGTGTTGGTTGCAGACGGCGGACATCACTGATCATGGTTGAGGTTTGTAGAGCTGGACGGTACCCGGAGGAGGATCTCACGACGAGACGGTGCCCGAAGGTGGATATCACGACGAGTCGGTACCCGGAGGAGACAGACGAACGTGGAGTGCTGTACCTACCCTTCAGGTAGGAAGCCGGAGGACGATCCAGGAGTGGCTTGTCACCTTTCAGCTGTTGTCCTTGAGTTGTACTTTACTTCCAGTTGTAGTTGTACCTTTCTTTTGGGCTTGTATTTCTGGCCCCTTGTACTTTCAGCACGTTTGTTTACTGCTTACTTAGTGTTTACTTCAGCTTGCGTACTCTGTGGTGTTTGTTTACTTTATAAAGGAAACACCTTCCCTATTATTGAGATTTACGCCTTTGGTGCTAGTCGCGAGCCCCTGACCTATGGGGGGTGAACTTGGGGTAGTCACGGCACGAGCCCCGAGGACAGGTCGTGACAAATTGGTATCAGAGGAGTTCGGTCCTACCGCAGAACTCAGGACTCTGATCTTTCTTCTATGTGAAGCAATAGTGTTAAGGGTATTTAGTGTGATTATCAGTCCAGAGAGTTCAGTGTTGGTGCGACGACCGACGTATCCATACACCAGGACCTTGACTTTTGATTTCCGACTCAGTGCACGAAAACATTGATTGCATGTGTGTTTCAAAAGTTTTCCTTGTGATTACTTTGTGTCAGCTCACCAGGTATACTGTTTTGACCGTGGCGCACCTGTTTTTTTTTTCAGAATGACCCCACAACGACAGCCAGTTGTGTCACGACCCGACCCAACGGGGCTCGAGCCGCGACTCCCCAAGCCCGCCTCCAATAGGCCAGGGGCTGGCGACCAACGTCGAGTAGGCTATCACACACATGAGAGACATTAACCTAAGGTACCTGTACACACGCACCCACAAACACCTCCATGCAACAGTGCAGAGATATAGAAACTGAAAAGTAAATGCATGCATACAATCTATCCCAAACCAGAGTACAACAACAAAAGCACAAAGGGCAAAACAGAGCCCACTAAAGAAAACTACAAAGCATGTCCAACCTGCTCTGAAGAAGGGGAACGCTGCCACAAACACCCGCCGAAAAGCTCCCTCGGCACAGCTCCGATAGACACCCCGATCAACTCGCTCACTAAGCTCCGCCTGCTCCGAGTCCTCCTGGGACTCCGTCAAAAGACCTGTGGTCTGCACAAGACACAAACATGTGCGGGCAAAGCCCGTGCAGGGGTGAGTATAAACATACTCAGTAGGCACCCCAAAAACCCAAAACCCAAGGGAGCAACTGAAAGGCAACAATCCGCTCAACCCAGCCAGAAAGAACCCAGACGAGAGAGAAACTCCATCTCGTGACCATCCTCGGCTAAACACAACTAGTCAGCTTAGCCCAGCTCAGGTGTATGCCCATACATACACTTTGAACAATCCAGATATACTCAACTCACGCCACAAGCCACAAGAGGTACCGACCTCATCACCAAAAACTGTCCCAACCAGGAGAGTACACCTCACGAACACTGTCATACCAGATGACACTCATCCGAGAGATACACTCCATCAGGTTTCTCACAAACCTCTCAGACGCTCACCCGAGAGATCACGCTCGTCGGATAACATCATTGAGGAAACCTCCATGAAACAACAGAACCACCAAACTCCTCGGATAGGGGATCACTCCTAGGGTCCGCTAGGGGATACCAGAACCCACTCCGGTATACGAAGCTCACAGATAGGGGATCACTCCCAGGGTCCGCTGGGGGATACCAGAACCCACTCCGGTATACGAAGCTCACAGATAGGGGATCACTCCCAGGGTCTGCTGGGGGATACCACAACCCGATCTGGCATACGTAGTTCTCACATATAGGGGATTACACCCAGGATCCGCTGGGGGATACCACAACCCGATCTGGCGCTCGACAGAAGCACACCTCTCAGATAGAGGATCATCGTCCATATAAAGGTGGTCACGATGATACCGGAACCCTATCTAGTATAACTCGCGATGTAGGGGATCGAACCGACGATGCCGCAACCCTACCGACACCAAGCGCTGAGTAGGGGATCGTATAACCCACGATACCGCAACCCTACTATAAACCTCATGTTGAGTAGGGGATCCTATACCCGACGATGCCACAACCCTACTGAGCACGGCCCACCGCGTAGAGGATCATATTTCCGATGATGCCACAAACCCTACGGGGTTAACCTGCTAGATAGGGGATCGCCGCCCGTGAATAAGCGGTCACAGCGAAACTAAGAACCCGATCTAGGGTAAAGATGCTAGAGGATCCGCTTCGGGCCCACCGGAGGGATACCACAACTCTAACAGTTTAAACATCCCATCGAGAGGATCACAATCCCATACGAAGGTTGTGATGCCACACGAACCCTTGTAGGAACGAACCAAGGGAGAACCCTCAACCACTGCTGGTCCAAACGTCGCTAACCCGAGCGACCCGCCACAATGCCACACTGCGCACCTCTTAGGCCAAAACCGAGGCCACCGTCGCGTTCTACGCGGAAAAACACGCAGGATAGGCTGTTTACTCGCCCGAAACGGAGCACCGGTGAAAAAGGCACTATTCACCATAGCTAGCTCGTGCGGGGCCCACACAACGATCCCGAAACCCATCGAGCGGACCATACCACGACGATCCCCTCGAAAAAACAAGCAGAATCGACTACTTGCTCGTCCAAAACGGACACCCGGTGAAAAAGGTACTATTCACCGAAGGCCAGCTCGGGTGGGGCCCACGCCTGGATTCCGAAACTCATCGATCGGATCGCACCATTGCGATCCTCTCGGAAAAACACACATGATCGACTATTCATCCGCCAAAATCGGACTCTTGGTGCAAAAGCTGCGTTTCTCCGCAAACGCCAAAACCCGGCCTCGTGGGGCCCGCACCCCGTATGTTCTCAGTCCCAACACCCAGAAATCATCTTAAAAAGTCCGTCGCACCCTCAGGGTCTCAACACCACAGACGACACGTCAATCGGACGCTCCGGGTAGAAGTTACAACGACCCGAAGTCGTAAAATAATAAAATAATATTATTTTACACGACGTTTCTAGCTTCCGGGCCACGATCCCAAACCTTTAAACCCTTGAACCCACACCGGAGGGTTCGCCTCGTCGTCAGGGTCGCGTCGCCGCAGACGGTGCGTGAATTCGGCTCCCGGATTGCAAGATACGGGGGTTTAAAGACCCCCGTACGACAAAAGAGGCCGGACCGCCCTGGCCGGCGGCCCTCCGCCGCGCGCCGCCGGCGCGCCACCGCGGGCCGCCGCGGGCCGTCGGGCTCCGCCGGCGCCGCCGCACCGGTGCCGCGCTGGCGGATCTTCCGCGGACCGCCGGGGGCACCCTGATGGTCCGTTTTGCGATCCGGAGGCGTCTACACGACCCTCGGGACCCGATCTACACTGTTACGACTTCAATTTGCAAAAAAACACAGCAAAAAACGGGATCGGGGGTTAAAACTCAAATTCGCCTACGTTGCGGGCGAAACGCCGATGTTCTGCCTTAGATCCGTGCTCCAGAGCTTCCGCTGCGCGCTCCTGGAACGTCCGCCGTCGAATTCCGAGCTCGTGGGCGCTTCGTTTGCTCGATTCGGCGGAGCGGCGACGAAGAACGTCGAGAGGAACGATAAGGGGGGGGGGGGGGGGGGGGCGCTGATATTTATATCAGCCGCCCGCCGGCGCCAAACCCGCCTCGGACCCGACGCCCGATGCGAACAAAAGTAAGGTCACCTTGCCTAGGGTAAACGACACGTTCCGGACGCAACCGTGCCCTCAAATTTCTGTTCTGAGCTACCGTTTAGGAGATATCACACCCCCGTGCATAGTATAAAAATACTTAATATTTTTATAAAATTAATTTCGGGCACACCGGGCCTCAGAATCGCATGCCGTCTTCGCGCCTAGCTCTGGAATTATTCGTAGAAATATTCCAAAGTTTGACAGGACTAAAAACCCGAGTCGCTACATCCTCCCCCCTTAGAACTTTTCGTCCCCAAAAAACCCTAAGCACAAGGAAAGCGTCTGGACTCTCAACTGGGTCTCACACACCAACGAGCTCACCAACCAACACCCATGCCCGAACGCATAAGTCAGAGGGACTCATCCACCACACCTCAATACTATCCGCTTTGGGCGGTACTGACTCACCCGCACAGTTTTAATCACGTCACAAAAACGCGTCTCGGTGGGGGAATGATCCCTCTTCCTCACGCATTCGAAGCACGCCGAACAACACCCACACAAGGTCTTACCAACGCCCTGAACAAAACTCGAGCAAGCAACAAAAGGAAAGAGTACCGCTAAACAGTGTCTGACAAACTACTGAAGTAAGTAGAAAAGACACAAGGCGTACCTCTATCCATCCGCGGTGCCTCTGGGTCAACTGCCTCCAGGGCATGCAGCTGTCCTCGCCCTCGGCCACCAGCTCCCTGAGCTTGGCGTGGACCACCTGGGGGTGGGGGTGGTGGCAACTGGTACTGCCTACCACCGCCTCCCAATGCACCAGCTCCGCCGCCGCGTCTGCTGCCCTGCGACCTCCTTGCTCGAGACGCTGCCTCTGCCAAGGCGGTCCATCGACCGGCTCCCTCTCAGCAGCACGTCGGGTCGGACAATCTCTAGCAAGATGTCCCCGACCGTCGCAAGCGTAACACCGTCTCTCCTGCGGCTGACCAAAACTGGCCCGCGAGCCCTGTGAGCCCTGAGGCTCAGATCCTCCATCCTGGGGTCGCCTCCTGAAACGTCGGCCACGTCCAGACCCCCGAGTCTGTCGTCGGCTACCAGATGCCGATCTGACTGAAAAAGTCTCAGCCCTCGAGTGCCCAACACTAACAGGGGGAATCTGCTCAGCCAGAAAACTCTCCACCACCAACGCTCGCTCCAGCACTCCAGCATAGGTGGGCAGGCACAAGGAAACCACACCTACTCGGATGTCCCTGCGTAAGCCCTGCTCGAAGGTCCGAGCCCTAAAGAACGGGTCTCGAACCATATCCAGGGAGTAGCGCGACAGGTCTGTAAACCTCGCTGAGTACTCCGACACAGTCATGCTCTCCTGTCGAAGCTGCAGAAGCTCCTGGATCCGCACTGACCTCAGCGTCACCGGATAGAACTCCTCCCTGAAGAGCCGCTCAAACTCTGCCCACGTGAGCGTTTCCTCGTCATGGGACTGCGTCACCAAACTCCACTATCGCCCGACAGAACCATGCAGAAGGCTCGCCGCTAGGACCACCATTTGATCTGGAGGGTGTCCTCACTAGGCGGAATACCCGGGTGACTGCCTCAAGCCAGTCATCAGCTGCCTGGGGGTCTGGATCACCCCGGAACCTCAGAGGTCGCTGCCTCTGGAACTCGTGCAGCGCACTCAGCCTGCGCGCAACCTCGTCCTGCACTGCCGACACAACCAGCTGCTCGACAGGTGGTGGCTCAACCGGCAGACCACATGGAGGTGCAACCTCAGAACCTGCGCCCTGCTCCACAGCCTCTACACGGGGTGGGTCATCAGCACAATCCTGCTGCGGAACCCTCGCTGGCTGTCGTCGTGGAGGTATCCTGAAATACATTCAAGACACACCACAGTCAAAGAGTACATCTGGAGAGCTGACTCAAGAAGAACAAGGAAAACCCAAAAACCCAGTCCTATATGATGCATGTACCATTATGTTCCCGCGACCAATGTACGAATGTCCCGAGTCGAAAGGCAGGTTATCAGAGTCCTGGTGTATGGATACGTCGACCGCCACACCAACACTGGAGTCCCTGGCCTGAAAGCCGAACTCGAAACATCCTAACACTGCCGCTATGCAACCCGAACCAAGCTCACAACTAGACCAGCTACGCTCTGAGATCCCAAAGGTGGAACCTCCTCTGATACCACTCTGTCACAACCCGACCCAACGGGGCTCGAGCCGCAACTCCCCAAGCCCGCCTCCAATAGGCCAGCGGCTGGCGACCAGCGCCGAGTATGCTATCACACACATGAGAGACATTAGCCTAAGGTACCTGTACACACGCACCCACAAACACCTCCATGCAACAGTGCATAGATATAAAAACTGAAAAGTAAATGCATGCATACAATCTATCCCAAACCAGAGTGCAACAGCAAAAGTACAAAGGGAAAAACAGGGCCCACCAAAGAAAACTACAAAGCACGTCCAACCTGCTCTGAAGAAGGGGAACACTGCCACAAACACCCGCCGAAAAGCTCCCTCGGCACAACTCCGGTAGACACCCCGGCCAACTCGCTCACTAAGCTCCGCCTGCTTCGGGTCCTCCTGGGACTCCGTCAAAAGGCTTGTGGTCTGCACAAAACACAAACATGTGCGGGCAAAGCCCGTGCAGGGGTGAGTATAAACATACTCAGCAGGCACCCCAAAAACCCAAAACCCAAGGGAGCAACTGAAAGACAACAGTCCGCTCAACCCAGCCAGAGAGAACCCAGACGAGAGAGAAACTCCATCTCGTGACCATCCTCGGCTAAACACAACTAGTCAGCTTAGCTCAGCTCAGATGTATGCCCATACATACACCTTGAACAATCCAGATATACTCAACTCACGCCACAAGCCACAAGAGGTACCGACCTCATCACCAGCAACTGTCCCAACCAGGAGAGTACATCACACGAACACTGTCATACCAGATGACACTCATCCGAGAGATACACTCCATCGGGTTTCTCACAAACCTCTCAAACGCTCACCCGAGAGATCACACTCGTCGGATAACATCACTGAGGAAACCTCCCTGAAACAACAGAACCACCAAACTCCTCGGATAGGGGATCGCTCCTAGGGTCCGCTAGGGGATACCAGAACCCACTCCGGTATACGAAGCTCACAGATAGGGGATCACTCCCAGGGTCTGCTGGGGGATACCACAACCCGATCTGGCATACGTAGTTCTCACAGATAGGGGATCACACCCAGGATCCGCTGGGGGATACCACAACCCGATCTGGCGCTCGACAGAAGCACATCACTCAGATAGAGGATCATCGTCCATATAAAGGTGGTCACGACGATACCGGAACCCTATCTGGTATAACTCGCGATGTAGGGGATCGAACCGACGATGCCGCAACCCTACCGACACCAAGCGCTGAGTAGGGGATCGTATAACCCACGATACCGCAACCCTATTATAAACCTCATGCTGAGTAGGGGATCGTATACCCGACCATGCCACAACCCTACTGAGCACGGCCCACCGCGTAGGGGATCATATTTTTGATGATGCCACAAACCCCACGGGGTTAACCTGCTAGATAGGGGATCGTCGCCCGTGAATAAGCGGTCACAGAGATACCAATAACCCGATCTAGGGTAAAGATGTTAGAGGATCCGCTCCAGGCCCACCGGAGGGATACCACAACTCTAACAGTTTAAACATCCCATCGAGAGGATCACAAACCCATATGAAGGTTGTGATGCCACACGAACCCTCGTAGGAACGAACCAAGGGAGAACCCTCAACCACTGCTGGTCCAAACGTCGCTAACCCGAGCGACCCGCCACAACGCCACACTGCGCACCTCCTAGGCTAAAACCGAGGCCATCGTCGCGTTCCACGCGAAAAAACACGCAGGATAGGCTGTTTACTTGCCCGAAACGGAGCACCGGTGAAAAAGGCACTATTCACCGTAGCTAGCTCGTGCGGGGCCCACACAACGATCCCGAAACCCATTGAGCGGACCATACCACGATGATCCCTTTGAAAAAATAAGCGGAATCGACTACTCGCTCGTCCAAAACGGACACCCGGTGAAAAAGGTACTATTCATCGAAGACCAGCTCGGGTGGGGCCCATGCCTGGATTCCGAAACTCATCGAACGGATCGCACCATTGCGATCCTCTCGGAAAAACACACAGGATCGACTATTCATCCGCCACAATTGGACTCCTGGTGCAAAAACTGCGTTTCTCCGCAAACGCCAAAACCCGGCCTCGTGGGGCCCGCACCCCGTTCTCAGTCCCAACACCCGGAAACCATCTCAAAAAGTCCGTCGCACCATCAGGGTCTCAATGCCGCTGATGGCACGTCAATCGGACGCTCCGGGTAGAAGTTACAACGGCCCGAAGTTGTAAAATAATTAAATAATATTTTTTTACACGACGTTTTTAGCTCCCGGGCCACGATCCCGAACCTTGATGTTGTACCTCTCGTACCCCTCGTGGTTTGATTTTCATGATCACAATCACTCACTTATTTATCTAATCCTCTTTCAAGTGTTTTTGGATGATAGGAATCATTTCAGGTTACCAAGGAATTGGGCCAAGCAAGCTGAAACTAAGAAAGGAGCAAAGTGCACTGTTTCCATGTGCACCGGCCAACCGGTGGATCAGCACCGGCCAGCCGGTGGGCCCTTGACAGAGAGACCCCCCACTGTCCAGAGCACCGGCCAACCGGTGGCCTCAGCACCGGCCAGCCGGTAGAGCCCAGACCGAGAGTCCAGCCACTGCCTCCACACCGGCCAACCGGTGGCCTCAGCACCGGCCAGCCGGTGGAGCCTGAGCCCGAGCCCTCTTCCATTTTGCAAGCACCGGCCAACCGGTGGCCTAGCACCGGTCAGCCGGTGGAGCCAGTCAAACTAGCCGTTGGACTTTTGACCAGCCTGTCCACTTGGCCTCCAACGGCTCCGAAGACCTCTCCAACGGCTCCGAAGACTCCCTAAGGCCATATGAGGGTTCCCCCTCTATAAATAAAGGACTAGGAACCCCCGGAAGCCTAAGGAACATAGCTGGAACTATTGTGAAGCCAACAGACACATTTTCCATCATTTGGCGAACCTCCGACGGATTCCTCCAAGGAACCCCAACTGCTCCAATCCAATTCCACATCCAAGGAGCACCACCATAGAAGCTTGGGAGTGCACGTCTTCAACTCCAATCATCCATTGGCGCCCAAGGCTTCTCCCCAATTACGGTTTTTATTGCTTTATTTATTTTGAGCATCAAATTGGGTTTGTGCCTACAAACCCCCAACTCTTTCTCTCATCCTCTCTTTTGGGTTCTCACACCACCTTTAAGGTGTGAAGAGGTTAGTCAAGCCTTACCTTTTAAAAGGCTTGAGTCAAAGGTGAGCTAGCCTTCACCCGTAAAAAGGCTAGTGGGTTTCTTGCTCAAACCATTAAAAAGCAAGCTGTAATAGGTGAGCTAGCCTTCACCTGTAAAAAGGCTAGTGGGTTTCTTGCTACAACCATTGAAAAGCAAGCGGTAGTAAATCTCTCAACGGTTGAGTTGGGAGCGGAGACGTAGGCCGGGTTTTAGGCCGAACTCCGTTATCAAGTTTTGTGTTTTGCCTCCTTTATTTCCGTTGCACTTTTAACTTTGATTTTTAAATTGTTAATCATTTTTTAAAAGGCAATTCACCCCCCCTCTTGCCATCACTTCCTTTCTTTCTCCGCCTAACAATTGGTATCAGAGGCAAAATTTGAGTAATACCTTCACCGGTTTCAAATTCAAGATCCATTGTGATGACATCAACCTCTTTCGCCCCCGAAGGCTTTTCTTTGGGTCGTGCTCCATTTTTTGATGGAACCGACTATTCATATTGGAAAACCCGCATGACCACTTTTCTTAGAAGCATTGGATATCCTATTTATAAAATTGTCATGCATGGTTATTCACTTTCCTCTCCCGATGAATCCAAATGGACCCAAGCCGATATTAAAAATTTCGAGCTTGATGGCAAAGCCATGAACGCTCTACATTGCGGCCTTGATCGTAATGAATTCAATCGAGTTTCCACATGCACCTCATCTCATGAAATCTGGAAACTTTTGGAGGTTACCCATGAGGGGACCAACAAAGTTAAAGATATTCGATTGGACATGTACCGTCAAGATTTTGAGTCTTTTTCCATGCATCCTTCTGAAAATATAACTGAAATGTTTACTCGCTTTACTGACGTTTGCAATGGTAGAAAGTCCCTTGGTGATGATGTGTCTGCAGAGACGATGGTCAAGAAGATCCTATGGATCCTTCCAAGCTCATGGGCTCTAAAGGTAACGGCAATCCAAGAAGCCAAAGACATCAAGAACATGCCGGTCGAAGAGCTCATCGGATCCCTCATGACTTATGAGATCACCATGAGGAGGCAAGCTGAAAAGGAAGGCAAACCGATCAAAGTTCCAAAGAACATCGCCTTCAAAGTTCAACAAGAAGAAAGCTCCTCCTCCTCATCTTCTTCCTCTTCAAGCGGCGATTCCGAAATGGAGAATCTTGCCCGCAAGATGCAAAAATTCATGAAGAAACACAAGAAGAAGAAATCCCGCAAGGCTCAACCCAACGAAAAATCCGAGCCCAAGGTAACATGTTACGAGTGTGGCGAGAAAGGCCATTACAAGCCCGATTGCCCACTCAACAAGAAAAAGGCCAAGCAAAAGGAAAAGAAGAAGGCATTCAAAGCCACATGGAGTGATAGCTCCACATCCTCCTCCTCCTCCTCAAGTGACAACGGTAACAAATGCCTAATGGCATTTCATGAGGTAACATCTTCCGACTCCTCTTCCTCTTGTTTTTCCAACTCTTTTAATCATTTGTCATATGAGGATCTCCAACATGCGAGAGATCAATTGGAGGAAGGTTTTCACGAACTTTCTTCCAAATTTGTTGCATTAAAAAAGAATTTCAAAAAACTTTCTTCCGAAAAGGAACAACTTCTCAAAGAAAAGGAGGAGTTGTCCCTCAAAATTCAAAACCTACCCGATGTTGATTCTATGGAATCAACTATCAAAGATTTAAGGGAATCCCTAGCTAAGTTCACCCAAGGGGAACAAAATTTGACCAAATTACTTGGTTCCCAACGCATATCTAGAACCACCGAAGGGCTTGGCTATTCCAAGCAAGCTTCCTCTTCCCATGCTCCTACTATTTTTGTAAGGGGGAGCTCTCAATATAAATTCTGCAATTATTGTAAAAAACCCGGGTACTTAATTTATGAGTGCAATTGCAAAAATGCCCGGTACGGTAGGCCCAAAACTATTTTCTTCAATGATGAATTTTATAGTAGAAGACCCGCCACTAGACAAGTGTGGGTTGAAAAATCCCTTCTAGCGAGTCTCACCGGACCGAAATTTGTCTCGGTTTCAAAAACCTCTCCCCGGTGATTTGTTGTTTTTATTTAGGGGGAGTTAGGATCGTTTAAACCCTTTTGATTTCAATTTCAAAATTTTCGATTCAAACTTTCAATTTCAACACTTGGTATCAAATTTTTTAATTCTAAATTGTTATTCAAATTTTCACTCAAAACTTTCAATTCAAACTGTTATTCAATTTTTTCATTCAAAAACTTTCAATTCAAACTGTTATTCAATTTTTCATTCAAAACTTTCAATTCAAAACTTTCATTTCAAATTTTTGATTCAAAACTTTCAATTCAAATTTCAAAAATTTCAATTGGTTTAAAATCTTTTTCCCTCAATCAAGTTTTATGCCCCGTGCTATTTTTATAATCACAAAGGGGGAGAAATTCTTGGTTGATTGGGGGAAAAATTCTTTAAAGCATGTTTCTCATTTCATTTTTTACATTGTTTGTTTTGGTGATTGTGATCATCAAAATAGGGGGAGATTGTTGTACCTCTCGTACCCCTCGTGGTTTGATTTTCATGATCACAATCACTCACTTATTTATCTAATCCTCTTTCAAGTGTTTTTGGATGATAGGAATCATTTCAGGTTACCAAGGAATTGGGCCAAGCAAGCTGAAACTAAGAAAGGAGCAAAGTGCACTGTTTCCATGTGCATCGGCCAACCGGTGGATCAGCACCGGCCAGCCGGTGGGCCCTTGACAGAGAGACCCCCCCACTGTCCAGAGCACCGGCCAACCGGTGGCCTCAGCACCGGCCAGCCGGTAGAGCCCAGACCGAGAGTCCAGCCACTGCCTCCACACCGGCCAACCGGTGGCCTCAGCACCGGCCAGCCGGTGGAGCCTGAGCCCGAGCCCTCTTCCATTTTGCAAGCACCGGCCAACCGGTGGCCTAGCACCGGTCAGCCGGTGGAGCCAGTCAAACTAGCCGTTGGGCTTTTGACCAGCCTGTCCACTTGGCCTCCAACGACTCCGAAGACCTCTCCAACGGCTCCGAAGACTCCCTAAGGCCATATGAGGGTTCCCCCTCTATAAATAAAGGACTAGGAACCCCCGGAAGCCTAAGGAACATAGCCGGAACTATTGTGAAGCCAACAAACACATTTTCCATCATTTGGCGAACCTCCGGCGGATTCCTCCAAGGAACCCCAACTGCTCCAATCCAATTCCACATCCAAGGAGCACCACCATAGAAGCTTGGGAGTGCACGTCTTCAACTCCAATCATCCATTGGCGCCCAAGGCTTCTCCCCAATTACGGTTTTTATTGCTTTATTTATTTTGAACATCAAATTGGGTTTGTGCCTACAAACCCCCAACTCTTTCTCTCATCCTCTCTTTTGGGTTCTCACACCACCTTT
Source organism: Viscum album (assembly GCA_963277665.1). Lineage (NCBI taxonomy): Eukaryota > Viridiplantae > Streptophyta > Magnoliopsida > Santalales > Viscaceae > Viscum > Viscum album. Next base: position 703,523,425 of record OY728164.1, on the reverse strand, counting down.
AAGGTGTGAAGAGGTTAGTCAAGCCTTACCTTTTAAAAGGCTTGAGTCAAAGGTGAGCTAGCCTTCACCCGTAAAAAGGCTAGTGGGTTTCTTGCTCAAACCATTAAAAAGCAAGCTGTAATAGGTGAGCTAGCCTTCACCTGTAAAAAGGATAGTGGGTTTCTTGCTACAACCATTGAAAAGCAAGCGGTAGTAAATCTCTCAACGGTTGAGTTGGGAGCGGAGACGTAGGTCGGGTTTTAGGCCGAACTCCGTTATCAAGTTTTGTGTTTTGCCTCCTTTATTTCCGCTGCACTTTCAACTTTGATTTTTAAATTGTTAATCATTTTTTAAAAGGCAATTCACCCCCCCTCTTGCCATCACTTCCTTTCTTTCTCCGCTTAACACTTGAAACCCTCGAACCCACACCGGAGGGTTCGCCTCGTCGTCAGGGTCGCGTCGCCACAAACGACGCGCGAATCCGGCTCCCGGATTACAAGATACGAGGGTTTAAAGACCCCCGTATGACAAAAGAGGCCGGACCGGCCGCCGCCGCCGGCCCGCCCTGACCGGTGGCCCTTCGCCGCGCCGCTGCCGCGCCGGCGGATCTTCCGTGGACCGCCGGGGGCACCCCGGTGGTCCGTTTTGCGATTTGGAGGCATCTACACGGTCATCGGGACCCGATCTACACTGCTACGGCTTCAATTTGCCGAAAAACGCAGCAAAAACGAGATCGGGGGTTAAAACTCAAATCCGCCTACCTCGCGGGCGAAATGCCGACGTTCTGCCTTAAATCCGCGCTCCAGAGCTTCCGCTGCGCGCTCCTGGAACGTCCACCGTCGAATTCCGAGCTCGTGGGCGCTTCGTTTGCTCGATTCGGCGGAGCGGCGACGAAGAACGATGAAGAATGTCGAGAGGAACGATAAAAGGGGGGGGGGGGTGATATTTATATCAGCCGCCCGCCGGCGCCAAACCCGCCTCGGACCTGACGCCCGATGCGAACAAAAGTAAGGTCACCCTTAGGGTAAACGTGCCGTTCTGAACGCAAAGACGGACTCAGATTTTCCATCCGAGACTCCGTTCAGAAGTTATTTGAGCCGACGCTCACACACTAACTTCTCCATTTAATTACAAAAATGCCCCTGGTGGCGTTTCTCACCGCAGGCCCGCGCCCGCAAGGTTTACACCTCTCCTAGCGTAAACGGCACGTTCTGGACGCAACCGTGCCCTCAGATTCTCGTTCTGAGCTACCGTTTAGGAGATATCACACCCCCGCCACGTGCATAGTATAAAAATACTTGATATTTTTATAAAATTAATTCTGGGCACACCGGGCCTCGGAATCGCACGCCGTCTTCGCGCCTAGCTCTGGAATTATTCGTAGAAATATTCCAAAGTCTGACAGGACCAAAAACCCGAGTCGCTATAAGCTAGGGTTCTGAGCTTTGTGCAAGACAACATCCCATCGAGTGACGATGCCTCGGTGCAGGGCCCTATTACAGCGGAGGCACCGGCGGTACCTCTACCCGCCGAGCCACCGATGCCACCAGCCCCAGCCGCTGAGAGTGCACGTCGCCTTAGTGCACTGCACGAGTTTCAGCGTCAGAGACCGCCCAAGTTCCGCGGGGAGACATACCCTCAGGTAGCCGAGGATTAGCTGGAGGCTGTTGTTCGAGTTTTCAGGTTAGTGGGGACACTAGCTGACCTCATGGTGATCCTTGCAGCGAGTCTCCTGCACGCGGCAACAGGCAGATGGTGGAGCCTGATGCTCCAGGTGCACGACGAAGCATCACTTCTTTGGACGGACTTTGAGAGCCTCTTCCGCTCGGAGTTTGTCCCATCCACCCTCCGTGCGGTGCACATTCAGGAGTTACTACAGCTGCAGCAGGACAACATGACCATGGCCCAGTACTCGGTGAGGTTTACTGATCTCTCGCGCTACTCTATAGATATGGTACGAGACCCGTTCTTCAGGGCTCAAACCTTCGAGCAGGGACTGAGGCATGAGATCAGGGCTTCAATGATCTCCCTCAACATTCCGACGCAGGCAGATGTGTTAGAGAGAACCCTTCTAGTGGAGAGTTTTCTTGCCGAGCAGTCACCAGCGGCAGGACCCTTCGCAAGACGACTCGTAGCGGAGTCTTCTGCAGCTGGCAGTAGACAGATGTCGCAGAGGTATAAGCGAGCCAAACCATCAGATGAGCAATCTCATGATGCAGATTCGGTTGTGCAGGGCACACGAAGGAGAGCCAACCACACGAGGAGCATGCAGTGCTATGCATGTGGCGGGCAGGGTCACATGGCTCGAGACTGCTTGACTCGTCCTGCAGATGAGCAGCAGGCAGTAGAGGGACCTCCCAGGCAGAGGTTCGACCATGGCGGTCCGCAGGGAGCAGGCGTACGAGGCAGAGGAGCTGGCCGAGCAGCGGGTGGTGGGCGACAATTTGAGGTGCTACCACCACCACTACAAGGAAGACCACCTCGACCGCAGGGAACATGTGGACATGTGAGAGCTCAGCTTCAGGCAGCTGAGGCTTACGACCATGGTGTTCTGGGAGCTGATGGACATGAGTGAGACTAGCTCCAGTCATGGAGACTTTTGTTCATGTTGCTTTTGGCCTTGTTGATGTTGTGTTTGTGAATGTTTTGTGTCTTTGTACCTTGAGATGCAGTAATAAAAGACACTTGTTCTTGTGACGTTTTCTTCCCTGTCCTTTTTATGTAGTTGATACTAAGAGGTTCCGGTTTAAAACTGTTGACTTGACCCTCACTTTCGAGATTCCTACTAGAGGAGACCTAGTGACCACACACTGCTGCCGACAATGTGACTGGACCCTTGGAGACGAGAGTAATGGTTGGATCTCTTGGTAGTAGCATCGAGGCCTTACGACGTTATCCATGGCATGGATTAGTATCATTAATGTCAGGATTGACTGTATTAGGCATAGAACGTGGTTCATCCAGGGGATGAGACCAGATTTCTCTTATCGGCAAAGAAGAAATCTTTGCAGCTCTTGTAGGACCAGAGAAGGTTCAGGTCATCCAGGAGCGGACGAGGACAGCTAAGTGCCGACAGAAGTCTTATGCCGACAGGAGGCGGAGACCACTAGAGTTCGAGGATGGCGATCACGTTTTCTTACGGGTCTCACCTCGACGTGGATTGCAGAGATTTGGCCGAGGCGGCAAGTTATCTCCGTGCTTCATCGGACCCTTCTAGGTCCTCAATAGGGTAGGCGAAGTGGTTTACCGCTTGACCCATCCACCTCAGTTGCACCAGGTGCACGACGACTTCCACGTTTCTCAGCTGAGGAGATACGTGCATGACCCGACGCATATCATCGACCTTGGGGAGCTGGACATTGATGATGGGGTGACTTTTGCGGAGGTCCCGGTGGAGATCGAGGATCGACAGGAGCGGGTCCTACATGGACGGTCGATTCCTTTAATGCGCATCAGGTGGCAGCACGAGAACCTCCAGGAGAGCACTTAGGAGTGGGAGGCTCAGATGCGTGCTCAGTACCCTCATTTGTTTTTCTACTTTGAGATGTATCTTTACGGGGACGTAAAGCCCTGAGGTGGGAGTAATGTAAAGACCCGTAAATTTCAAGGGAAATTTTTTCTTAATTTTCTTTAGAATTCTACGAGTACACAGTTTCTGACGGTGCCTGATTCCGAGGCCCGGTGTGCCCGGAATAATTTTCCGAAGTTTAGCTCGGGTACGTTTAATGAACGAACGAGCGGGTTTTTCTAATTTTTGATTCGGTACTCGCACACTAACTTCTCCATTTAATTACAAAAACGCCCCTGGTGGCGTTTCTCACCGCAGGCCCGCGCCCGCATAGTTTACACCTCGCCTAGCGTAAATGACACATTTCGGACGCAACCGTGCCCTCAGATTCCCGTTCTGAGCTACCGTTTAGGAGATATCACACCCCCGCCACGTGCATAGTATAAAAATACTTAATATTTTTATAAAATTAATTCCGGGCACATCGGGCCTCGGAATCGCACGCCGTCTTCGCGCCTGGCTCTGGAATTATTCGTAGAAATATTCCAAAGTCTGACAGGACCGAAAACCCGAGTCGCTACAAGCTAGGGTTCTGAGCTTTGTGCAAGACGACATCCCATCGAGTGACGATGCCTCGGTGTAGGGCCCTATTACAGCGGAGGCACCGGCGGTACCTCTACCCGCCGAGCCACCAATGCCACCAGCCCCAGCCGCTGAGAGTACACGTCGCCTTAGTGCATTGCACGAGTTTCAGCGTCAGAGACCGCCCAAGTTCCGCGGGGAGACATACCCTCAGGCAGCCGAGGATTGGCTGGAGGCTGTTGTTCGAGTTTTCAGGTCAGTGGGGACACCAGCTGACCTCATGGTGATCCTTGCAGCGAGTCTCCTGCACGCGGCAGCAGGCAGATGGTGGAGCCCGATGCTCTAGGTGCATGACGAGGCATCACTTCTTTGGACGGACTTTGAGAGCCTTTTCCGCTCTGAGTTCGTCCCAGCCACCCTCCGTGCGGTGCACATTCAAGAGTTACTACAGCTGCAGCAGGGCAACATGACCGTGGCCCAGTACTCGGCGAGGTTTACTGATCTCTCGCGCTACTCTATAGATATGGTACGAGACCCGTTCTTCAGGGCCCGAACCTTCGAGCAGGGACTGAGGTATGAGATCAGGGCTTCGATGATCTCCCTCAACATTCCGACGTAGACAGAGGTGTTAGAGAGAGCCCTTCTAGTGGAGAGTTTTCTTGCCGAGCAGTCACCAGCGGCAGGACCCTCCGCAGGACGACCCGTAGCGGAGTCTTCTGCAGCTGGCAGTAGACAGATGTCGCAGAGGTCCAAGTGAGCCAGACCATCAGATGAGCAATCTCAGGATGCAGATTCGGTTGTGCGGGGCACACAAAGGAGAGCCAACCACACGAGGAGCAAGCAGTGCTATGCATGCGGCGGGCAGGGTCACATGGCTCGAGACTGCTTGACTCGTCCTGCAGATGAGCAGCAGGCAGTAGAGGGACCTCCCAGGCAGAGGTTCGACCATGGTGGTCCGCAGGGAGCAGGCGTACGAGGTAGAGGAGCTGACCGAGCAGCGGGTGGTGGGCAACGCTTTGAGGCGCTACCACCACCACCACAAGGAAGACCACCTCGACCACAGGGAACGAGTGGACATGGGAGAGCTCAGCTTCAGGCATCTGAGACTTACGACCATGGAGTTCTGGGGGCTGATGGACAGGAGCGAGACTAGCTCCAGTCATGGAGACTTTTGTTCATGTTGCTTCTGACCTTGTTGATGTTGTGTTTGTGGATGTTTTGTGTCTTTGTACCTTGAGCTGTAGTAATAAAAGACACTTGTTCTTGTGACGTTTTCTTCCCCGTCCTTTTTATGTAGTTGATACTAAGAGGTTCCGGTTTAAAACTGTTGACTTGACCCTCACTTTCGAGATATCTACTGGAGGAGACCTAGTGACCACACACTGCTGCCGACAATGTGACTCGACCCTTGGAGACGAGAGTAATGGTTGGATCTCTTGGTAGTAGCGTCGAGGCCTTACGACATTATCCATGGCATGGATTAGTATCATTCATGTCAGGATTGATTGTATTAGGCATAGAACGTGGTTCATCCAGGGGATGAGACCAGATTTCTCTTATCGACAAAGAAGAAATCTTTGCAGCTCTTGTAGGACCAGAGAAGGTTCAGGTCATCCAGGAGCGGATGAGGACAGCTAAGTGCCGACAGAAGTCTTATGCCGACAGGAGGCGGAGACCACTAGAGTTCGAGGATGGCGACCACGTTTTCTTACGGGTCTCACCTCGACGTGGATTACAGAGATTTGGCCGAGGCGGCAAGTTATCTCCGCGCTTCATCGGACCCTTCTAGGTCCTCAACAAGGTAGGCGAAGTGATTTACCGCTTGACCCATCCACCTCAGTTGCACCAGGTGCACGACGACTTTCATGTTTCTCAGCTGAGAAGATACGTGCATGACCCGACGCATATCATCGACCTTGGGGAGCTGGACATTGACGATGGGGTGACTTTTGTAGAGGTCCCGGTGGAGATCGAGGATCGACAGGAGCAGGTCCTACATGGACGGTCGATTCCTTTAATGCGCATCAGGTGGCAGCACAGGAACCTCCAGGAGAGCACTTAGGAGTGGGAGGCTCAGATGCGTGCTCAGTACCCTCATTTGTTTCCCTACTTTGAGATGTATCTTTACGGGGACGTAAAGCCCTGAGGTGAGAGTAATGTAAAGACCCGTAAATTTCAAGGGAAATTTTTTCTTAATTTTCTTTGGAATTCTACGAGTACACAGTTTCTGACGGCGCCTGATTCCGAGGCCCGGTGTGCCCGGAATAATTTTCCGAAGTTTAGCTCAGGTACGTTTAGTGAACGAACGAGCGGGTTTTTCTAATTTTTGATTCGGTGCTCGCACACTAACTTCTCCATTTAATTACAAAAACACCCATGGTGACGTTTCTCACCGCAGGCCCGCGCCCGTAATGTTTACACCTCGTCTAGCGTAAACGGCACGTTCCGGACGCAACTGTGCCATCAGATTCCCGTTCTGAGCTACCGTTTAGGAGATATCACACCCTCGCCACGTGCATAGTATAAAAATACTTAATATTTTTATAAAATTAATTTCGGGCACACCGGGCCTCGGAATCGCACGCCGTCTTCGCGCCTAGTTGTGGAATTATTCGTAGAAATATTCCAAAGTCTGACAGGACCAAAAACCCGAGTCGCTAAGAGCTTGGGTTCTGAGCTTTGTGCAAGACGACATCCCATCGAGTGACGAGGCCTCGGTGCAGGGCCCTATTACAGCGGAGGCACCGACGGTACCTCTACCCGCCGAGCCACCGATGCCACCAGCCCCAGCCGCTGAGAGTGCACGTCGCCTTAGTGCACTGCACGAGTTTCAACGTCAGAGACCGCCCAAGTTCCGCGGGGAGACATACCCTCAGGCAGCCGAGGATTGGATGGAGGCTATTGTTTGAGTTTTCAGGTTAGTGGGGACACCAGCTGACCTCATGATGATCCTTGCAGCGAGTCTCCTGCACGCGGCAGCAGGCAGATGGTGGAGCCTGATGCTCCATGTGCACGACGAGACATCACTTCTTTGGACGGACTTTGAGAGCCTCTTCCGCTCGGAGTTCGTCCCAGCCACCCTCCGTGCGGTGCGCATTCAGGAGTTACTACAGCTGCAGCAGGGCAGCATGACCGTGACCCAGTACTCGGCGAGGTTTACTGATCTCTCGCGCTACTCTATAGATATGGTACGAGACCCGTTCTTCAGGGCCCGAACCTTCGAGCAGGGACTGAGGCATGAGATCAGGGCTTCGATGATCTCCCTCAACATTCCGACGCAAGTAGAGGTGTTAGAGAGATCCCTTCTAGTGGAGAGTTTTCTTGCCGAGCAGTCACCGGCGGCAGGACCTTCCGCAGGACGACCCGTAGCGGAGTCTTCTGCTGCTGGCAGTAGACAGATGTCCCAGAGGTCCAAGCGAGCCATACCATCAGATGAGCAATCTCAGGATGCAGATTCGGTTGTGCGGGGCACACGAAGGAGAGCCAGCCACACGAGGAGCAGGCAGTGCTATGCATGCGGCGGGCAGGGTCACATGGCTCGAGACTGCTTGACTCGTCCTGCAGATGAGCAGCAAGCAGTAGAGGGACCTCCCAGGCAGAGGTTCGACCATGGCTGTCCCCAGAGAGCAGACGTACGAGGCAGAGGAGCTGGCCGAGCAGCGGGTGGTGGACGACGCTTTGAGGCGCTACCACCACCACCACAAGGAAGACCACCTCGACCGCAGGGAACATGTGGACATGGGAGAGCTCAGCTTCAGGCAGCTGAGGCTTACGACCATGGAGTTCTGGGAGCTGATGGACAGGAGCGGGACTAGCTCCAGTCATGGAGACTTTTGTTCATGTTGCTTTTGGCCTTGTTGATGTTGTGTTTGTGGATGTTTTGTGTCTTTGTACCTTGAGCTGCAGTAATAAAAGACACTTGTTCTTGTGACGTTTTCTTTCCTGTCCTTTTTATGTAGTTGATACTAAGAGGTTCCGATTTAAAACTGTTGACTTGACCCTCACTTTCGAGATTCCTATTGGAGGAGACCTAGTGACCACACACTGCTGCCGACAATGTGACGCGACCCTTGGAGACGAGAGTAATGGTTGGATCTCTTGGTAGTAGCGTCGAGGCCTTACGACATTATCCATGGCATGGATTAGTATCATTCATGACAGGATTGACTGTATTAGACATAGAACGTGGTTCATCCAGGGGATGAGACCAGATTTCTCTTATCGGCAAAGAAGAAATCTTTGCAGCTCTTGTAGGACCAGAGAAGGTTCAGGTCATCCAGGAGCGGATGAGGACAGCTAAGTGCCAACAGAAGTCTTGTGCCGACAGGAGGCGGAGACCACTAGAGTTCGAGGATGGCGACCACGTTTTCTTACGGGTCTCACCTCGACGTGGATTACGGAGATTTGGCCGAGGCGGCAAGTTATCTCCGCGCTTCATCAGACCCTTCTAGGTCCTCAACAGGGTAGGCGAGGTGGTTTACCGCTTGACCCATCCACCTCAGTTTCACCAGGTGCACGACGACTTCCACGTTTCTTAGCTGAGGAGATACGTGCATGACCCGACGCATATCATCGACCTTGGGGAGCTGGACATTGACGATGAGGTGACTTTTGCGGAGGTCCCGGTGGAGATCGAGGATCGACAAGAGCGGGTCCTACATGGACGGTCGATTCCTTTAATGCACATCAGGTGGTAGCACGAGAACCTCCAGGAGAGCACTTAGGAGTGAGAGGCTCAGATGCGTGCTCAGTACCCTCATTTGTTTCCCTACTTTGAGATGTATCTTTACGGGGACGTAAAGCCCTGAGGTGGGAGTAATGTAAAGACCCGTAAATTTCAAGGGAATTTTTTTCTTAATTTTCTTTGGAATTCTACGAGTACACAGTTTCTGACGACGCCTGATTCCGAGGCCCGATGTGCCCGGAATAATTTTTCGAAGTTTAGCTCGGGTACGTTTAGTGAACGAACGAGCGGGTTTTTCTAATTTTTGATTCGGTGCTCGGAATTGAAATCCGAGGGCATCGATAAAACCGCAACGTCGGTAATTGCTTAGGAACACCTTTCCTGAAGGTGCGTTTGCTCGGGAGGAATTGTTAAAAAAATGTGAAGAATAAAAATATAGTTGCTTTACAATTATATTTTTATTATACCGCTAGTGGTTTAAGTGTTAAGGGAAAGGAAGTTGTGAGGAAGTTGGGGTGGGGCCCACACGAGCCCCCACCTCCTTCAATTTCCCTAACACCCCATTAAACCCCCCTTTAGCAATTAATTTTGTAACTCATCCACTCTTCCACATTAATGCACGCCAATTAAACGCCTAATTAATTTGACAACACAAGTTAATTAATTTGGTGAATTCATTTTGAATTTTTAAAAATGTTGGCATGTGTGAATAAAATAAGACAGTCTTATTTTATTTTTGGTTGATTCGTTGTGTGAAATCTGGGGAGAGAATAACCAAAGTCTCGAAGAATATCTTCTTCCTCGTAGAAGAATGCGAAGAACACCGACACGCCTTTCGATCTTCTTTCTGCGTTAAAGAAAGGGGGACGCTGCATCCTTCATCGGGTGTGCACCGACGACGTATACAGAGCCTTGTTCCGCGACGCCGTCTTCCGCGATGCCGTTTTCCCGTGACGATCATCGTTCGACAACTACTCGTGGTAGGGTTTGATTTAATGTTCATGAATATTTTTGGCATCCATCGTTAAACCTTTAGCCGCTTGTTATCGATTTAACGGGAGGGGGCCAGACCACACGAACACTGTCGACCCTCCTCCCCCTTTTGTTGTACTCGTTGTGGCTCGAACGAAGATGGCGCGGTGCCGATGCACCGCGCGAGGACGAAAAGAGCTGCGGAGGTGGTGCGAGACGTCGTCGCGCCGTGTCGAAGAACTCGAGGGAATTCCGCGACCGAAGAGGGCTGCGACGGAGGGGCGCGACGCCGACGTGCGGTGCCGGTCGAAGAAGGGCCGCGACTTAAGGCCGCGACAATCACCAACAGGGGGCGGCCGGACTCTCCGGCCGCCGGAGCATCAAGTGCCGCAACCCTTTGGCCGCAGTGGAAAACCTGGAGGTGGCCGGATAAACCGGCCGCCGGAGCTCCAGGAGCCGGGACCCCTCACGGGTCCCGCGGCGGTTCACAAGGCCGACCAAACGGCCGACCGTTTTCCGAGCAAACCGGGGGGCGTAACCCTCGGGTTCAATTAAGGCGGACCCCACTGAGTCCGTAGTTCCGCAAAAAGGGGGCGGTGCTTCCCCTTGCGCCCGCTCGATGCACCGTCAGTTGCGATGCGATCCTTGGATCGAGACGGTCATTTCAGTATATTACACTCAAGGTTTTGGAGAACTTTGGGTACGACCGGGTTGGTTCGAACACGAAACCAACCGGGCCTTCGGAGCAGAAACACTTATAACTTGAGCTTCGGACGTCTGAATGACGTGCCGTCGACTTTTTTGGATTCCTTTTACTGAGACGGTTCTTTTGGCATACTCCGCTCGAGGTTTGGACGCAGTTGGAGTACGGTCGGGGTGGTTATGACTTAAAAACCAACCTGACCCTTGGGATGAAAAAACCAATAACTCTCAGACCGGGCGTCCGATTGGCGCGCCGTCTGTCGCGTTGAGTTTCTATTGGTGAGACGGAACTTTGGGATACATCAACTCCGGACTTCGTGTCAGTTGATGTATCGACCCCCCTTGGCTCGTGGAGCGGACCCTCCCGGAACGAGCGTGCTGTGTGCGGGAACCCTAGAGCTGGCTGCGATTGCGACAACGATGATGACTGTACTGGGATCCTCTGTGGGTTTGACGAGGACGACTATCGCACTAGGATCCTATGTGGGTTCGACGAGGACGACTACCACACTGGGATCCTCTGTGGGTTCGACGAGGACGACTACCAGACTGGGATCCTCCGTGGGTTCGACGAGAACGACTACCGTACTGGGATCCTCCGTGGGTTCGACGAGGATGACTATTGTATTGGGATCCTCCGTGGGTTCGACTACCGTGCTGGGATCCTCCGTGGGTTCGACGACGATGACTACTATACTGGGATCCCCCGTGGGTTCGACAGCGGCAACTATTAAACTTGGATCCTATGTGGGTTCGGCAGAGGAGATGATTCAGAGGCTACATCTAATCATCTCCACCCCTCTTCGTGAGTAGTATACCTGTGTGAGCTGAGTCTTGACTTTCAATCATTATCTTCGATGTGATTGACTTGATATCCTGTGTGGATTGGACTATGCTTTCCTGTGTGGTTTGGGTCGTACTTTCCTGTGTGGATTAAGTTTTACTTTCCTGAGTGGACTGGATTGTACTTGAGCTCGTGAGTTGGAGCTGAACTGGATTTGATGAATTAGGTATATGTATGGGCATATATCTAAGTAGTGTTGGATGATACTTCGTGATTGTATCTTTTCTTTGTGGTTTATCCTTTGTGGATTCAGGGAGACCTTCGGGGGTCTCGGGGTCCCTACTGTGTATCGTATACTCACCCCTGCACGGGCTTCGCCCGCACTACGTTGTGTTGGTTGCAGACGACGGACATCACTGGTCGTGGTTGAGACTTGTAGAGCTGGACGGTACTCGGAGGAGGATCTCACAACGAGACGGTGCCCGGAGGTGGATATCACGACGAGTCGGTACCCGGAGGAGACGGATGGATGTGGAGTGCTGTACTTACCCTTCAGGTAGGAAGCCGGAGGACGATCCATGAGTGGCTTGTCACCTTTCAGCTGTTGTTCTTGAGTTGTACTTTATTTTCAGTTGTAGCTGTACCTTTCTTTTGGGCTTGTATTTTTGGCCCCTTGTACTTTCAGCATGTTTGTTTACTGCTTACTTAGTGTTTACTTCAGCTTGCGTACTCTGTGGTGTTTGTTTACTTTATAAAGGCAACACCTTCCCTATTATCGGGATTTACGCTTTTGATGCTAGTCGTCAGCCCCTGGCCTATGGGAGGCGGGCTTGGGGTAGTCACGACACGGGCCCCGAGGACGGGTCGTGACAATGTTGTAGTTATACATCTATTTCTATAAAGATCCTCATATGGTTCCATTTGTATTCTAAAGTGGAAACCGTTATTATATATGAATTCCACTAATAAATGTTGTCGATCACAATATTCCTTGAAATGGATCAAGAAATATATTTGCTGATCTACAAGCCTATGAATGATCCTTTTAGACTTACTATTAGTTTAAGTGTGGTTAGTAGTTCAAATCTCATTTTTGTATCCAATGATTGTCAAATAATTCCCAAAAACATCATAGAGATCCTTGGGCCTCTATTAGATATAATATAAAGATTTAATCCATGTAAAGTTACCTCTTTATTTATATATTGGTATGTTGATAGAGTGTGAAATACTCTCAAATAGTAATGAAGTAAGAAAGCATTGTAAGTTGATCAACTATAAACTGAATGGAATTATTTATAATGTAGGTCTTTATATGACCTATGATGAATTAGATGGTGATGTTTTATATTTTAATGGGTAATAGTTTTATCATCCTCTTTTACCTCTTTCATTCATCCTTTACTTACTGTAAAACTAAGTTTTGAGATGCATACTCAATAATCTCACTCTTTAGATTGCGTACCAGTAGAAATTGTTTCCTTTTATAAAGTCTGAATATGTATCTTCTCAAAATTGGCCAAATGAACTTCTAATTCATATTGTAGTTATTCTGATCTTCAATCATAATCATCTACTCTTCACAAATATCCATTATTCATTCAAATTTTTCTTCATGCAATTTAATTTTTGTAAACAAATAATCGTGTTCCATGATATTCTAGGATTTTACATCTAATTTTAAATCATTGAGATCAATAATATTTTTCAAGATTTTTTCAAGTTCACGCATCTTTTCTTCCAGAATCACTTTGATTTTGAAATAATTAATATAATTAATATTTATTATTTAATTTAATCATATTATTTATTATATATATATATATATATATATTGGTAGATAATTTGATAACAGTAAGATACTTATTAAAAAAATAATAGAAGTCTATAATTGATAACAGTAAGACACATACAAAATGTATCATAAATCAAATGTCAACCTAATCTACGCCTCTGGCGTGAATGCTCCTCTGTCCCACAGCCAAGCGTATACTGGATGCATCCATGCCGTGTCTGTCTATGTCTGTACTCTGGCGTACGCTGCGCATCCTCATCGACAACCACCTCCACATCCTCCTGTGTGACAGACGGTTGATGTACAATCTCACCGCCTGTACCCTGGCCCGCATCTAAGGATAGTGGAAGCTGGCTGGAACTCTCACCAACATAGGAAGTAGATGGCTGCTCTGCTGCGGATGACTGCAATAAAACATCGAACTCAATCCAGTCATTGTCTGTAAGTACCTGTGGCTGTGCCTGAGAAGCTGGAGGAGCATCTGACTGATCATGCTGAACACCCTCCTCCAGTGGAACAATATCATGTGGCCGAGCAAGCTGGGCAGCCTCCTCCTATGGAATAACAACATCCATAATAGGGTCGTCACCCCCAGGTACATCTATGTGAGGCTCAGCAGGCTCCGCGGCCTCCGCAGCAGGTGGTGGATCAAAGAAAATGCCATGATAAATCTCGTCCATCGACAGTAGCATCTGTCGCACAAGGGTGTGAAAATATGCTGGGTCAAAGGCAACTCTCTCCACTGGATCAGTCATATGAAATAGATGATAAATACGAGCATCCTGTGAAAACAAATTCTGTTGTTAACTAATATGAATAAAAAATCTGTTGAACAGTGAAATGAAGAATGCATACCAAGTCATGAAAGCCCCGTCCATGCCGTGTCAGAAATCTGACTGGGGACCTGATGTACTAGCCTGCATAATCCATCTGATCCATCAAATGAAAACGTACTGTCCCTGCTCCTCGCAACTGGGACTCCCGTCGTCTATCCCATAACGCAACATATCTGGCATGGTAGCTCCTCCAATCAAAATCCCTCTTCCCTGACATCTTCAGGGAATGCAATGAATCTAACTGACTGGGTGGGTCAGGAACTGGCTGAAGGAATCCAAACTGCCTCATAACCCTATCCGTCTGATGCCACTCGACTATATGAAAATGAATCAGTGGAACCATGCAGGAGCCGATAGCAAGCATCACTGTACAGTATGAGGGCAGACTCTGAAGGATATCATCTGTATATGGCATCCATGTAATCTGAAAGAAAAAAATGAATAATCAATTAATAAATGAATAGATGTACAGTAAAGAGTAAAGATTTAACAATATAAATAATAATCATTTACATCGTCTGGTCTAATGCTGTCTAACATAAGTCTGTAGGCGTGAACATCATGTCTGGGAGAATCTGAATGTCGATGCGCCTGACTCCACCTGTAGATAACATTTTTATTTTTACATTTCATAAAATAATCTTATACAATTAAGTTAGATATTAGAAGGAATTAATAACATACCAACATCCATGTGGAGCCTCTGCTACAATATCTATGGGTAATGGCGCACGGGTATATGGAGCTAAACGAGGGATGTGCTCCCATACCCACATCTGCAGAAGAACCATGCATCCTGTGATCTGCATCTTATCGATGCGACATGCGCTGCATAGAGCCCTGTATGTATATGCTAGGTAGGTAGACCCCCAGCTATATCGGCCTGCCTGGTCCAAATCCTCCAAAAAAGATAAATACATCATGTGCACAAAAGTAGTAGAGTGGTCAACAAAAAGCGTGCCACCGATCAGCCTCAAAATATATGCGTGTGCAAATCGCAACACAGTGACGTCATCAGCATCATCTGGTAAATGTGGGAAGTGTTGGTCTAACCAAGGCATCCACAATCTACCACCGACGATGGTCCTGCCATCATCCTGGACCTCTATGCCCAGTAGTCTATGAACAAGCTCAGGCAAATCTGATGGAACTTGGCCTGTCAAAGCATGTCCGTCGATAGGGAGGCCCAACATAATGGCCACATCTTGTAACGTAATAGTCATCTCCCCCTCACTGAAATGGAAAGTATGCGACTCTGGTCTCCATCTCTCTACAAGTGCGGCAATGAGCTGATGATCGAGAAATGTGAAGTCGCACATCGCTACTCCATAGAATCCAGCTTGACGAAGATGGAGGACGATAGCGGGAGGTGGTGCAGTATGATGGAAATGGTGAGATCTACGTACACTCAAGGGAGGCACAAGACGTCCCTCTAAAAGCATCCGCGATACATGAGTAGCCTGAGATGTAAGCAATGGAAATCCTGCCATCTGCACACATGATATCATCGTTACTTTTTAATAGTGAATTGAATAAAAATTGTAAACTTTTATTTAAAAAAAACTACAACAAGCAAAATAAGGTAGAAAATAAAGCAGCAGTGATGAAAAACCTGCATTGAAGATTTGGAAGCATGATATATTCATTTTCGTTTGGTGTTTATTTTTTTAATAGTTTTAGTATCATAAAATTATTTATGATAAAATCCAAAAATGAGACAAACCAAAATTCAAACATCTCAAAAATGGAGCAGGTACACAGACTCGATCATGGATGATGAGATGTGGAACTCTGTCCTGCCACTTGGGGACATCTCTTACGAGTATGTCCTTCTGCGTGACAAATACTGCATCGTATTCTCCCTCCTCGTTGCCGAGGCCAATCCATCTTTCTGATGCGAGTTGACTTCGGTCTTCCTCAGGGCCGCAACCTGGTAGCATGAAGCCAATAATTTTAAAAATAACAAACATTGAAAAAATCATAAATGAAACCAAAACCAACTTATGAAAACCTGGAAATATCAGGGACGATGGTCGGTTGATCAGCAGGTAATGTGATAGAATGGAAGTCACCAACAGGCATCCAAGCAGCACTATAACAGTTAATCAAAGTGCTCATGTGATACACCGAGTCAACATATGGCTCCCATGATATATTTACCGAAGCGCAAGCTGCGATAACATGTACACATGGATATCTCAATGCCTGAAAGCTGCCGCAATCATAGTACCTGTTGTCCAACATCACAACAAACACTCCACTATTAGTGCATATACCCTGGTCGTAGCACTGTCTTACTCGAAAGCTCCTCTTTTCCCTGTCAAAGGCTATAACATTCCATCTTGAAGCCTTATTCTGTATCCGGTCAATATCACTTTAAAAATGCTGAGTAAAAAGCATTCCATTTTCCATCCTCTAGTAGGCCTTTTGAGACCGGTCAACAAAGTAGTGAACACATCTAAAAAATGTCTCTTGCACTAATCCTGTGATTGGGAGTTTGCACACACCCTTGAGGACCCCATTTATGCACTCCACTATATTAGTGGTCATATGCCCATATTTCATGCCACCATCGTATGCTAATGACCATTTTCCTTTGAAATTTGCATCATATATTCATATACCTCCTCATTAACTGTTCGGATCTCTTCAAGACGTCGATCAAACCTTTCTTGTTGGGGTTCATATGCTGAAACCATAAGATAATAATGTATTAAAATGGATATTAAATTTTGTTAAAAATAGCAAGTTTAGAAAACCATACCCAACTTGAGGATCGCCTTCTTTATGGCCTCATCTCTAAAATGCTTATGCACATTACTTGCAATATGTCTAATGAAATAACGGTGATAAGCATTCGGCTCAGCCTAAGAAACCCCACCACTACTCAGGGCCTCTATAATCGCTCGATGACGATCAGATATCAGACACACTCCTTGTTTTTGTGTGACATGAACACATACACATGCCAAGAACCAGCTCCAGCATTCAAAATTTTCCTTTTCAACAATAGCAAAAGCAAGTGGCAGAGGAGCGCGATTACCATTCTATGTGGCAGCAATGAGTAGAACACCTGTATACTTTCCAAAAAGGAATGTGCCATCTACCTGAATAAATTGTTTACAATAGGGAAATGCAGCAATGCACGGTCTGAATGCCTAAAAAATCATATTGAACTTCACCTTTGACCGATCAACTCGATGATTCTGGGATACATACTCAACACTATCCAAATGATAAACAATCTGATTATTGAGAGACAACAATTCCATAAGCTGTGGCAACATCGCATAAGACTCATCCCAATCACCATACACTTTTACAATGGCTTTCTATTTTGCATTCCAAGCTTTGTTGTATGATATCTTATAGTTATACAACTGTTGAATTCTTTCCTGAACAAGGGCAACAGGAACATCCTGACTTGTTCGTATAATCTCACAAATAACAGTAGATATAAACTCTGCATCAAGGGAAGAGTGATCTTGTGCCAAGCTGGGATGCAGACAAGTGTGTGGGCCTTCTAATTTGGTTATCTTCCAACATCCATAATATTTATCAAATATTGCTCTTAATCGAAATTTACATATTGACCCATATTTTTCACAACGAATGAGATATTTGGTCTTCTTTGACTCATCAACCACAAATATGAAATGTCGCTCAATGTGGTATTGCTTTATCACATTTTTCATGACATGTTTACTTTCGAACTCCTGCCCAATATATATGGCATTATCATTTGATGCAGGCCTATTCCCTATAATGCCAGAGAATTTAGAAGCTGGTGTAATGACATCCCAATCAAAATGTTGTTCACGAGACATTCCTCCAACTAAGGAACTCAAAACTGAAGGCTGATTACCACTAACTGGTGGATGTAGTGGATATCTATCTCTCAAAAGAACCTCAGAAGGTTCATTCCCAACCACATCATCTCCTGCTGACTCCTCATATTCTTCTTCCTCAGATAAACTTTCATGCACTATATCAGCACACAAAGGGATGTCATCTACATTTCCTTCCAAATTTTGATCATATTCCTCATTACATTCTTCCACAGGAGTCATATGAGGAGGAGGCAATGAATAAGACTGCTGTGAAGGACCACCTTCTACAGAGCTCACAAAGCATGGTTCTATAGTAATCGATTGCACCACATCAATATCAGAAATGACAACAAATAATTCCATCAAACCATTAATACACTGTTGCCTGAATAACTGAGAAGCCTCCATCCAATCCTCATCATCAACTATAGGGTACTCGCTGTGCCACAGACGCTCAGGATATGGAAGATGTCGGTATCTAATTTAAGTGATTGCTTGTCCAGCCCTCAGTTTTAACCGACTATGAATCTTATTACAAAATGCATCCAATGTCATACAACCATGGAGATTTACCACTTTGGCAGGCAACAAACTGTAGCTAAAACCCTGCTCGGTATAAATTACCTCACCGTTGCAATATATTTGAGCAGACATAATTACCTATAAAAAAATAATTTAATAAATATTATATACTACATTAAAATTTTAAATTATTTAATTTGGTTTTGAATAATTGATTATCTTGAGACTTTTTTATGTATTGATTTATCACTGTTAAGGTATAATGATTGTGATATTAGCACAAAAGCAAATTTAATATAATGTTTCTTAAAGTTTAATTACTTATGAATATATAATCATGACTTGATCTTGAGACTTACGATTAGTTTATCATTATCTGATAAACTAACCACAACCTATGGGTGGACTCCCGTCTCTATTATCAAATATTTCAGCAACCGCCAATCTCCTGTCAAACAACAACGCCTCCTCTCGAACGAGTTCTTGAATGCCTCTTCGTGGACACCTCTTCGGGGAAGCCTGTTCGGGGACACCTCTTCAGGGGCGTCTGTCTTTTAATTACAAATTTACTCACATTCATGTGAGGGGGTCTAGGGGTATGAAATACATAATTTTTTTAAGAAGACACGCAGGTCCTTACACTTACTGAGAGATGACTCGCAGGTCATCAATGCGGAAAAAATGCAATTATTTCAAATTGAATAACAACACACAAAATAAAACATGCAATTTCAATTATGCATGGCTGGTCATCTCAAGACCAGTCATCACTCATACCATGTTTTTTGGTATAATTATTATATTATCCATATTATATAACTTTATCTATTACTAAATGCAATCTATATTAAATACTACACCTCTTTTCCAAAAATTTAACTTCACGTGTGTATATATATATAATTATTAATAACATTTAATAAATTTTATTATAACTGATATAATTGAGATTTACATAATAAACACTTTTGTTATTTTAAATTTTATGAAATTGTAATGTTTTTTGGCCATTCTTCTACTTTTCAAAATATAAGTAAATATATTTTCTACTTTATTGATTAAAAATATTATTACTAGTAAATAAAAGTAATATAATTTACACTTACATCAAAACCATTCATTAAAATAAATTTCTCTAACATAAATTACTTTTCCTAAACATTCAACATTTTAGACATAACATAAAACATTCAATATTCAGACAACATACATTCAAAAAATTAAATCATACAAACATTCAACATCCATAAAATTAAATCATACAAAAAATTACGCATCATGCATAACATATGAAATAAATAAATCATACACATAATTAAACATACAAATGAAATAAATAAACACAATTAAAACAATTAAAATATTATATAGAAATTTTACCTCAATAAAAGCAGCAAATATTTGTTGAGAAAGAATTTCTGCATGGCTTCGCAACAAAAACCAGAGGAGAACAATGAGTTTTGAGGGGGGGACCCCTCCTGTTATAAAATTTCTCGGCCGGATGCGTGAACGCTGTTCATGCATCCTTTCCCGCGCACAGATGCATGAACGACGTTCACGCATCCCAGACCCATTTTGAAAAATACCGGGACCCTGATCCCCTTTCCCGAATATTTTTTTTTGTAAAACCCATAAAAAAATTACTCTATTCTGCATGGAGGCAGTGTTATTTGAGACATTCAAGGTTCATCCATCTTGGCATTCTTATTATTTTTTGGTGAGGGTTCTTTAGTAGAGGCAGAAGCCCTGACTATACTTCAAGGTCTTAAATTATGAAATTCTCATTCAATTATTTTATCTGAAGTGGAATTAGATACCGCCATTGTGGTTAATGATTTTAAAGGTCAGTTGGAGTGTCCTTGGAATATTATTTACCTCATCAAGACTTGTAAATCATTACATAAATTGAATTTGAGGATTGGTCATACATTGTGAGAGGGTAATATGTTGGTGGATCTTCTTGCTTCCAAAGGTAATTGGGAAGATAGAATTGTGGTTTTTTCTTATTTGGGATCTCTTACAGTTGATTTTGTTTTGGTTGTGTGAGGGGATGCCCTTATATTCCATCTCTATTGGCCTCCATGACTTGTTTCTTTCTTTGTTTCTTATTTCCTGTTTCTGTTTTTGGTTTTTTTTTCAATTCTCAGTTAGTAAAAAAAAAAATTAATTATAGTAATAGTCAAAAGGGTTAATGGGGTGTTAAAACAAAAAATATAAGGGTGATAAAATCTTCTAAACATGTAAAAATTTTATTGTATGAGATTATTTATAATCATACTCAACATATATTCTAATTATTTAAATATGGAACACATGGACATGAAAATTAATTTATAATAATTTAATAATTTACTAAATTCTGGGAATTCCCATCGTAACATATAAAAGGGAACCCCCTCCTCTCGTACACACACTTAAAAAAGCCATTTTGTGTGGCCAATAGATAACCAAATCCCATACTAAAATACCTCACCATGTTATACAGGTCTTATTTTTGGGATAATACCAACCCTAGGGTGATTAATGTGAAAGGAAAGAGACGATTCCCATAGAAGAGTTGTTTCGTTTAACTGGTTTTTTTACTTTTATTTATCCTTCCACCACTATAAAATCATCATCAATGATGACAAAATAATATCATTAGTTCTAAATATTTTTTTAATGTAATGGAATAATCTATATGCATATACTATTCTAATAAATGGTAAATGAAATCACCATTCGTGTGTATGGTGGACTACCATTTCGTGAACAAATGTATTTCATTTTTGATCACTACTTGTTGATGGTTATAATGATAGATGCAAAATTAATATAGAATTTTCATGACATAATTATTATTATTTAAATATAACATGCCATCTATTTTTGTAGTTTTAAACCAATAAAAAATTATAATGTCTTTCATGAGTACGTGTGTATAACCACCTCCACCAATCGATGTTATTCATTTGTCATCACCACATCATGTGGATCATATATATAAATGTATTTCAATATAGAATATGATATATAATATATATTAATATTTCTTTATTGAAAAAATAATGTTGACCTTCATTCCCCCATGTTCATTCAAAAATGGAACCAATATTCATTTACACATATGAGCCATCATCTTCATGATTGAAATGTATTTCATGTTTCATAACATCATTCGCTGTTGGTTTTAAAAGAATACTTAATTTATAAAAATGATAAATATTTGATTATGTAATTAAATATGTCATTAAAATAAATGAATTATGTTTTAAAGTAAGGTTATTTAACCTGAAAAAATTTATTTAGAAATAAAATAATTGACACAAGCTTATTATATTTGTGGACTAGGGAATACATAACATTTCTGGACTCAAGGTTTGGGATTTCCTCTTAATGTCCCTTAAGTGAGGCATATTTTAATGTTATTCACCTAATTCCATTTTTATGGTGTATACACTATCTATTTTAACTAATATATAATCAATACTTCATACATGAAGATATTTTTTGTTAAATATCATATTACATAATTCAAAGGGATATGATAAGAAAGTTGCCAAGTGTAAAGGGATTTCTCATCTCAACTTCCATTCTTTGGGTTATACCTCCACTTCAATGACTTTTTATGCATTTATTATGTGAAAATTTTACTCTAAATTGTTTTATAATGTATTTAAACTTGTTTTAATTGTATTTACATATTTTCACATAATCAATTCTTGGATTAAATATCACTTCAAAATCTATGATCTTTATAAGGGTTTTCTTTATCTCAATCTCATTTTCATGAGACATGTTTCATATCGCACACCATGATTTCCTTGCATGGAGTACTTAATTATCCATGAATGGAATTTTAAACATTACTTAATAAAATTAATGGGATTTACAGATATGTATAATATTCTTTATTTCAATGAATTTTGATTTCTAGACATACCAAAGCGGTAAAGGTTTTATGTTAAAATATAATTTCTTTTCAATATTTTTTATGTTCACGGTTCCTTTAGGGGAAATCATATCCTCTTAGTCTTTTTAACCACATATATTTCCTTATCCTCTAGTTGTAAATTTGGTTTACATATTTAGTTTCCATTTGTTCCATTATTGATTAAGGAAACATAGTGAAAGTTGATTTTAAGTGATAACAATCCGTTATATTCTTTTAGTTTGGGAATCATTATCCTCCTTATACCTTCTTTTTAAAAATTCAAGAATGTTATATTCTAAACATATATCATTTCAAAATGTCATTTTATATGATTATTAACCTTTATAAAAGGGTTTAATAAGAAATTCCATATTTTTTCCCACATGGGTCACTATTAACTCTTTTTACAAAAGATTGAAAAGAATTATTATTTTTAACATTTATGACATGAAAGGATTTCCCAAACTTCATATACTCTATTTTCATTGAATCATAAATAATATGATTCCATGTTTTTTTAATTAAATAGTTTTAGAAACTAATTGTTGAATTTTTACTTTTTAAAAGTGATTTTCAATTTGTAAAGGTTATTTTCCTCATGAATGTTTTTATAGAATTTTAATGGAATTTATGTCATCAATGATAGAAAAAATTGATGTTACTTATGATTTACTAGGGATATGTTGTAATGATTCCATCTGTTCCATTTCTCTTGATGGATTATGATTTTTTTCATTGACATTTTTAGGGAACCCATTTCTTTACCACATTTAAATCAAGCTACGAAATTACAATGCTTATTATTGTGTTGAAAAATGTAATATTTTAGGTAATATTATTGTGTTATGGTTTGTGGACATTTTTTATGATTGGGTGAGTCTAGAATAGTATTTCAGTTCATTAGGTAATGATTATGTTCTCTAGATATTATTGTAGGAATTAGACCGTATTGGTTATTCCACATGTTATAATTTAATTAAGATAATTTTACAAGAGTCGAAGAAAATTTCTTTATACATTCTTTGGGTTTTTAATAATTTCTTTGATTAGAATTGAAATCACAATACTCATGAATATTAGTTCTTATGACTCTTTTATTATGTAAAATCATTATTCCATGTGTCATGATTGATGATCTATGTATTGATATTAATGATTTATCTTACAATATGCTCATGCACCTTGATTATATCACCATACACCTATGCTCACTAATGACTTTAAATTATGCATATGTTTATATATACTGAAAATTTGAGCTCAACCTTATTTTTCCCCCTTCCGCCATGTTATGAAGAATGATGTTCAATAAAATAATCTTGAATGTTTTTGTGGGTGAAGAATATTATATGATCTTTTGAAGAATTAATGTGGAATATAATTATCTAGGTATAGTATAAAAAAATATCACATAAAGACATTGGTATTATAATGTAATAGTATTTCTTTATTATCTAAAATTCTAAACCTAAAAGGTCCTCATTTATATAAATGAACATGTATTTCTTTTTGATTTTGTATGTTATTGATGGTTGAAATTGGGTTACAAATATGGGTACCAAATATAGAAATGTAAAGATTATGTTTTTATCATTAGATCATGGAGTGGAGGTCTATGATTTTTACTACAAGTATCATAGGAATGTTTCAGAAAACTTTAGAGATTCAGGATGTTTTCATATGAGGTTAACATAATAGTTATAGTAACATCATGTATTTATTAGGTTATTTTTTATCATATGTGCAAATGTCTAAACACCCATTTTGAGGTTTTAAGTGGAGGGATTTTGATGTGATTAATTATATTTTGTGAGATTATTTATGGGTTTGATGTATATATAACCCTTAGGTTTAATGTGAAGGATTACTTTGTAATAATTCTACTAAAGTTTTAGGGATGTACTCTAAAAGTTATGGGACAATCCTTGAGTTCAACACATTATTTAATGTTAAGGTTATTTAATTATTTCATGATATAAGGTTTTTTTACTTATGGAATTATCAATGATGAACATTTAGAGATATTACTTAATTTTATAGATTAATGCATTATTTATTTATTTTAAGGTTTATAAATTTTGGATATTTTCTTATTTTTTTCTAACTATTAAATTTTGGTTAACATATAAATAAAAGATGAATATTTTCTTACCTGTTTTATGTTTATGTGATACATTATAAGTCAATTTTACTTCTAGAGGCATGAAAAATTCATCTTGAATACACACAATTTGGAGCAAACTCTTATATTGGGGTGGAAATTTATTGAAGGATGATATTAAACTTGCAAGGTTAGTGTATTTCCTTATATTCTTAGTCTATATAGGAAATTAATTCCATTACTCTTGGAAAAGGATTTTGAAATTAAAATGTTTCCCTGTTACTATAACGTTCTCGACCAGGGATCCACTAAACCGGTGCCCCGAGTTGGGTTGCTACATGACCTCAAGCATGCCTCCCCATATGCTAGAGGTTTACGACTAGTAGCGAGGGTCTAATAGGTCACGTGGGGAGACTATACCCTCATTACCAGAGTAAGACACAACAAAAAATAGTTTAAATAGAGGAAACTAAAGGAAACAATCAATAACATGCATAAACAACTAATTCCCAAAACTGAGTACAATCACATACAACGGTAAATATGTCATGTCATGATACAGTGTCAAGTGAACAAATCCCAAAAGAAAGAAAACAATAGAATCTCCAAAATGGTCCAGACTCCAAGTCTGGAACCTCAACCATGCACGTCCCATGTCTAACTCAACTCCCTAGCATTGGGCCCTTGCCCTTGCCCTGACCTGCAAGCATGAAATCTGCTTAGGTACCCAACAGTGGCCCGAGCAGGGTGTGAGTATAACTCAGTAGGCCACCACCAAAGATGTCTAAAAAATATCCATCAAAGGTAGATAGTGCATGCAAGTGATAAATGATTACAATGATAAACAGTTCATTGGTCCATTCTAGACTATGTTCATTTAATTTATACTACCATTGAATCCAGGTTCACTATAGAGGCATTTCATGATTTAATCAACCCATTTCATGTGTTTAATGGATTAGGAACATTCAATATTCTCAACCTTATGGGAATAAAATCAAGTCATAACTCACTAGGAATCACATCACATCAAAACCCATAATCCTCACCCTGAAGCCTCAGTCCAGGTGGAATGCAACAGTTAGGGGAATAGAACCCCGTCCCCTTCCCTAACCCATGCATTTAGGAGTGGAGCTAGAGCCTTGGTCCAACTCAAACCATGGGCATATAACCTCAAGTCGATACCCCACTCAACCAAGCCATGTGCACATGCTTATTTACCATTCACCCCAATTAACCATATCACCACAAACATAGCCAATAACATTTACAACATCAAAACAATATCAATAAATGGGAATTTAACATTTTTCCTCAATCCATTAACACATTAATCATTTATATTACTTAATCCTTTAGCCCCATTCCCATTTTCCAGGCATATCTCACTAATCATATTCAAGTATTAAGCTAATCCCCTAGCATTTTCCCATTAATCCATTTGACCCATTTCCATGCCAACCAAACAACCTCTTAGGCCATTACCCCACCTAAGTTTGTTACTAAAAACCAATTACACATCCTTCAAGCATATTAACATATTCATCATGAGCTCCCTATTCTCACACAATGGCCTACAGTTACTTAGCTAACTCTAAGTCCGGGGATAATTGACACACCCCATGGTGGCCCCAAAATAGGTCGCATCATCCTCCATGCATCCTACAAGGATAACGAGGGTTTCATTAGGTTGTTTAAACACCCAATACCTTACAAAACATCAAATGCACCAATTAATCATCAAAGAGGGAAAGGATAAAAACCCTACATGCACAAATCTACATAAAACTCAAGGGATATAACTTGTAGACCTCCTACCTTGAATCTGTTGGCAAACACACTCTCAACCGAGGCCTTAGATCTCTATTCGAACAACACTTAAATCTTTATCCTAAATCTCACCAAAAAAGTAGGGTTTTAGAGCTTTGGACGGAGATGGGAAAGAAATACAAACCCTAAACCAAAAATAGAAATAAGAGTGAGATTAGCCTTACCTGGATCTTCAATTTGCAACTAAAGACACTCCAAATGGCCCTAGGATGAGGGATATTGGTCTTTAGAAGCTCTTGGATCTTCTGGGGATTCACTAGGGCTAGAGGAGGAAGAAAGGAGGAAAGTCTTGAGTGCCCCTTATTTACCCCGTAATTACATTTTTGTAAATTTTTAAAAGCTTTTGGGATGTGTGCAAAAACCGTGTAGATTCTTATGTCCCAAAATAGCCCACTCACATGGTTTACCCACATGGTTTTCCAAACCGTGTGCAAATCGTACGAAGGATACTGTCTGAAAACCCCCTTTTTTCTTCCTTTTTTGAGTCTCGAACCCCCAAAACACCCCTGAACCTTCTTAAGGACTTGGGAAAACACTTAATTAACCAAAATAAAGGGATTAAACTGGAACATAAATAGAACACACCTTACGAAGAAATCTAGGATCTTACAACCTCCCCACCTTATAACGACTCGTCCTTGAGTTTCTCTTATGAGAATCACCGAGTTGCTAGAAAAAGAGTTTGGGCCATTGGGACCGTATATCCGATTCCCACTCCCAAGTTTCCTCCTGAACTTTTCTATGCTACGACAACACACAGACCAAAGGCACAACCTTGCCTTGCAAAACTTTCTCACTACAGTCCATGACACGAACTGAATTCTCCTTGAAGGACGCATCAACATCAATCTCAACATCATCAACATCTAGAACATGAGATGGGTTAGGGAGATATTACTGAAGCTGTGAAACATGAAACACATCATGAATCCCACTATACCGTTGTGGAAGAGCCAATTGGTAAGACACCGGTCCGATTCTCTCAAAAATCTCAATTGGTCCCACATATCTAGGTGCAAACTTTACATGCTTCCAAATTCGACAGTGACCCGACATTGGTGACACTCGAAGAAACACACTATCACCTACCATGAAATCAAGAGGTCTACGACACTGATCTGCATAATACTTATACCTACTCTAAGCTGTTTCCATACACTTTTGAATCAAACAAACCTTCTCTGAAATCTCCTGCACAGGACTCATTCCTATTAGCTCAGACTCCCCAACCTCTAACCAACACAACAGTGATCTACATAGCCTTAAATAAAGTGCCTCAAAAGGTTCCATTTGAACTGTAGCCTGAAAAGTATTGTTGTAAGAAAAATCAACAAGCAAAAAGTGCTTCTCCCACGAACCACCGAAATCCAGAACACATGCTCTCAACATGTCTTCTAATACCTGAATTGTATTCTTTGATTTCCTGTCGGTATACGGGTGGTAATACATACTAAAAAATAACTGGGTATCGACTGCCTTCTGTAGTCCCTTCCAGAAGCGCGAGGTGAAACGCAGATCATGATCTGAAACTATGGTTCTCAGAACACCATGAAACCATACTATTTCTCGAACAGACAACTCAACCAGCTGATCAACTGTAAAGGTCTCCTGGATTGGCAAGAAATGATCCACTTTTGTCAACTGATCCACAACCACCCAAATTGCATCATTCTTACGAGGCGTCCTCGAAATACCAACTAGGAAGTCCATCGTTACACCATTCCATTTCCACTCCGGAATGGGCAATGAATGCAACAATCCACCTGGATGATGGTGCTTAGTCTTCACCTATTGAAAGGTAAGGAACCTTTCCACAAATCTCACAACTTCTTTCTTCATTCTAGGTAACCAAAACTACCTACGGAGGTCACATTACATCTTAGTCAAACCCAGATGTACTGCCCACTTCGATGCACAGAACTTGCGCATCAACTCTTCCTATACTCCTACCAGTACCACAATACGGTCATGAACACGAGCAACACCATCAGTGCCAAAAACCCAACTAGAAGGTGACTCCCCACCTTTAAAACTTTCCTTCATAGAAAAACACTCATGATCCACCAATCGAGTCTCTTTCACTCTGCTCAAAAGTATAGACTCAACTAATATAGATGAAAGGGTCATTTTACCATGTATAACCTGAACCTCCAAATGTATTTCAGCAAACAAGACCATCATCACCCACTCTGAACTAGATTCTTAAACTACCTGATTCTGAGTCTTCCAGCTCAGAGCATCAACAACACTATTCCCTTTTCCCGGTGAGTACACCAATTCAAAATAAAAAAACTGTAGGTACTCAACCCACCATCAATATTTAAGATTCAAACCCCGCTGGGAGAATATGTATTTGAGACTTTTATGGTCGGTAAACACTATAAAGGGATCTACCAACAAGTAATGCTGCCAACATTTTAAGCCATGAACCACAATAGCTAGCTCTAGGTCGTGAGTAGGATAATTCCTTTCATGTGGCCTTAACTGTCTCAACCCATAAGCTACAACCTGATCATCCTGCGTCAACACTTCACCAATTCCCACACCAGACACATTGCAGAACAAGGTGTACCTCTTACCTGGTTCAGGTAAGATCAAAATTTATGTGGTAGTAAACCGCTTCTTCAGCTCCTGAAAAGCATTCTCATAAGCCTCTGACCAATCAAACTTAACCCCCTTCTTGGTTAGATGTATGAGCGGTGATTCCAAATGAGAGAAGTCTCTAATAAACCTATGGTAATAACCAGCCAAACCAAGAAAACTTTGAATATCAGTGATGTTCTTGGGTTTCTCCCAAGACACCACAACATTTACTTTCTCTAGATCCACCGACACACCCAATTCTGAGATGATGTTTCCCAAAAAGTGAACCTCATCAATCCAAAAATAGCATTTTGATAGCTTAGCGTAATGACTATGCTCTCTTAGTGTACTCAAGAATATGTCAAGATGTTTGGCATGATCGTCATGAGTTCTGGAGTACACCAAGATTTCATCAACGAAGACAACTAAAAATTGATCTAGATACAGGTGAAATATCTAGTTCATCAAGGCCATGAACACAACTGGTGTATTGGTCAACCAAAAAAGCATTACCAAAAATTCATACAACCCATACCTACTTCAGAAAGCTCTCTGCGGTATGTCAGAAGGTCTCACCCTTAACTGATGGTACCCTGATCTCAAATTGATCTTAAAAAACATCGAGGCACCTCTGAGCTGGTCAAAAAGATCATCGATTCTAGGAAGAGGGTATCAGTTCTTCACCATCATCTGGTTTAGTTTTATATAATCGACACATAGCCTTAGTGATCTGTCAGCCTTCTTAGAAAAAAACACCAGAGATCCCCAAGATGATATACTAGGGTGTATAAACCCCTTACGCTCCAATTTCTCTAACTGACCCTTCAGTTCTTAGAGCTCTGGTGACACCATCCGGTAAGGTAGAATGGAAACTGGCTCCACTCTAGGAAACAATTCGATAGTGAACTAAACATCTCTCTCAAGTGGTAACCTTGAGAAGTCCTTAGGAAACACATCCTAGAATTGTTCCACAACAAAAGGGAATACAATTTTTTTTCTCCTAATCATCTAATATAAGGCATTACACTTGGTCTATGAGTTCCCCCAACTGTTGTTATAGTGGACCTACGTGGCCCACTCGAGTATCCCACTCACCACAAAGGACATAAGTACTCCCATCGAGAGATGTGAATGTTACTTGATGTTGATAACAGTCGATGTGTGATTGATACAACACTAACCAATCCATTCCCATGATCAGGTCAAAAATTAACAAGTACAGAACAAAAAATCCCATAGAAAACAATAACCCCCAATCTCTAGAGGAAAACCCTTACATTTTCTGATGTTCTCAACTTGTACTCCCAACAGAGTATCAAGTGACATTACCCCAAAAGCATTCTCCATGGTCAGACCCAACATAAATACAAACTGAGAAAAAATAAAGGAATACGTAGCACTAGTATCAAATAAAGCACTAGAAAAAATGGAAGCTATAAGAATCATACCTTGTATAGTAGATGGTCCTGCCTCACCACCTTTAGGTGTAGCCTGAACTGCATGGAGATGACCTGCCCCTTTACACTGGGCTCCAACCTGATTACCCTACACTGCACTTCTCTATTGGTAAGGGTGACCCCCCCAAAGTTCCACGTCCATTGCCCCTACCAATACGGCCTGTGGAGCTCCAACTACCAACCTGATATGAGGTAACCGACCCCCTTACTACACTCGACATCTACCTCTGACCTCGATCATTCCCTAACTACCGTGGGTTCCTACAGAATCTCTGCAAGTGGCCTAACCCGCTGCACACTCAACACTCAACTGGTGGGCAGGGACACTGGTCATGCTTGTTCCCCATCCTTCCACACTAATAAAAGAAGACCTGGTCGCCACCTGGAGAAGGTGACCATCTCTTATGACTTCTCTGTGCGCTTCCACTTTTGATGAAAGGTTCCAAAGTTGTTCTTCCTACTATCAGAATCCACACCACTTGCTCACCCAACTGGTGCCAAAAGTTCACTACCTGAAGCTCCCTTCAGGTTCCCATCTGAGATAAGAGATTGATCCACCACTTTACCAAACCTTTTTAGATGAAAGATATTCACTTGAGATCTGATCTTGTGTCTCAGTCTGTCTTGGAAGCATTTCACCACAGCTGCCTCATCTCCCGTCAACGTTGGAACAAAGTGCCTCAAATCGGTGAAATGACTAGCATAGTCCATCATCGATATTGTCCCCTGAGTCAATCTCACAAAATCCGCATCCTTCTCCCACCTCAAGTTTTCTGGGTAGAAGTGCTCAAGGAACTTCTCCTGAAAATCCTTCCACATAAATCCTTCAGTCTCCTCCGTCTAAACCATGATGTCCCACCAAAGTTTTTCTTAAACCCTCAGCATATAGGGCACTAACTTGACTTGCTTCTCGATAGGGGTATCTAGATGGTCAAGAATAGTTTTGATGGACTCTATCCATAACTTTGCTGCTTCTGGTCCACCCTCTTTGGTAACGGTCATAGGGTGCTACAACTGAAACTCTTTGGTCAGCTCGAACATACTCGGTGCAACCCGCCCTGGCTCTCACTCTATCATCTACATAAAACGAGAAAAGTTCTCATAGAATTGGTCTTCCCTATATTTTTGGATCACCACTTTCTCTTGCTCCACTACTAGAGGAGTTTTCTCAGCAACATCCTCATGTATCCCAACTGATGCACGTCTTCGAGGTGGAATTTCTCTACAATGCCAAACATGAACTTTAGGATTAAATTATAGCACTCTTACAAAGGAAAAAAGACACATAGGTAGACTCATCACTTTTCATAACGAAACCAATTTGTAGACACTACCCAAATGAGGCCACTCTCAACCGGATCACCATCATTGGCCATTACTCCCAAGTACATGGCTAACACCAGAATCTAGTTCACATGGTTATGAGCCTTATCTCTTACACCCATCCAAAACCATTTCCATATCCCAATTTAATCTTACAATAGATTAATCCACTTTTATTCTTTATTAAGAACCATTTTCTACTTGACCACCTTAAATTTTCACTTCCCTTTTTACCCATTCATACCATCTTATTAGTTACAATTCATTACATTTAAGAAAACATATGCATCCTAACCTTTATATCCCACACACCCATCCCATGTGTGTGACTATCATAATGTATGTCACTTCCTACATTGGTGCCTAGAATGATGTATGAATGCACAATCTCGTATCTTTCCATCCATGAGAGAAATATCACAAAACTATCAAATCACACAATAAGTGCATCACCCAATAGTGAAATATCATCAAATATAACAACACACAATAAGAACAACAATCCCCTCCCAAGGTATCTTGGGTTTTCCCCCATACATAGGTTAGCTACTCTCAAGAATGAGATCATTACCAAGGATTGAAACTTTTCTAACCTCCTACATACTATCTCTAAATAGTAATAGAGAGAAAAGAACTCCTCTGATACCACTTTTTAACATCCCTAACCTAGGAGCCACTAAATCAGTGCCCCGAGCCAAGTCGCTACATGAACTCAAGCATGCCTCCCCATACACCAAAGGTTTCTGACTAGTAGTGAGAGTCTAATAGGTCATGTGGGGAGACTATACCCTCATTACTAGAGTAATCCACAACAAAAAATAGTTTAAATAGTAGAAACAAAAGGAAACAATCAATAACATGCATAAATAACCAATTCCCAAAACTGGGTAAAATCACATACAATAGTAAATATGTCATGTCATACTACAGTGTTAAGTGAAAAAAACCCAAAAGAAATAAAACAATATAATTACCAAAATGGTCCAGACTCCAAGTCTGGAACCTCACCCATCCATGTCCCATGTCCAACTCAACTCCCCAGTATAGGGCCCTTGCCCTTGTCCTGACTTACAAGAATTAAATCTGCTCAGGTACCCAACGACGACCCGAGAAGGGTGTGATTATAACTAAGTAGGACACCACCAATGGTGTATAAAATATATATAGAAAAGGCAGATAGTTCATGCAAGTGATAAATGATAACAAGTAAGGATAAACAATTCATTAGTCCATTCTAGACTATGTTCATTTAATTTATACTACCATTGAATCCAAGTTCACTACAGAGGCATTTAATGATTTAATCTACCCCTTTCACATGTTCAATGGATTATGAAAATTCAATATTCTCAATCTTACGAGAATAAAATCAAGTCCTAACTCACTAGGAATCATATCACATCAAAACCCATAATCCTCACCTCAAATCCTCAGTCTGGGTGGAATGAAACTGTTAGAGGAATATAACTACACCCCCTTCCCTAACCCATGCATTTATGGGTGGAGATAGAGCCTTGGTCAAACTCAACTTGTGGGAATAGAACCTCAAGTTGATACCCCAATCAACCAATCCATGTACACATGCTTATTTAGCATTCATTCCAATTAACCATATCACCAAAAACATAGAAAATAACATTTACAACATCACAACAATATCAATAAATGGGAATTTAACATTTTGCATCAATCCATTAACACATTCATCATTTATATTACTTAACCCTTTATCCCCATTCCCATTTTCCATGCCTATCTCACTAAGCATATTCAAGTATTAAGCTAATCCCCTAGAATTTTCCCATTAATCCATTTAACCCATTTCCATGCCAACCAAAAAACCTCTTAGGCCATTACCCCACCTAAGTGTGTTACTAAACACTAATTACACATCCTTCAAGAATATTAACATATTCATCATGAGGTCCATGTTCTCTCACAATGACCTACACTTACTTAACTAACTCTAAGTTTGGGGATAATCGAAACACCCCATTGTGGCCCCAAAATAGGTCGCCTCATCCTCCATGCATCCCACGAGGATCATGAGGGTTTCATTGGGTTGTTTAGACACCCAATACCTCATATAATTTCTAAGGCACCAAGGAATCATCAAAGAGGGAAAGAATAAAAACCCTACATGCACAAATCTACATAAAACTCAAGGGATATAACTTATAGACCACCTACCCCAAATCCATCGGCGAACGCACTCTCAACCGAGGCCTTAGATATCGATTCAACCAACCCTTGAAGAATTATCCTAAATCTCACAAAAAATTAGGGTTTGATAGCTTCATATGGATATGGGAAAGAAATACAAACTCTAAACCAAAAATAGAAAAAAGAGTGAGATTAGCCTGACCCGAATCTTCAATTCACAATTGACGACACTCCAAACGGTCATAAGATGAGGGAGATTGGTCCTTGGAAGCTCTTGAATATTTTGGGGCGTCACTAGGGCTAGAGGAGGAAGAAGGGAGGAAAATCCCACGTGACCCTTATTTCCCCAGTAATGGAATTTTTGTAATTTTTTAAAAGTTTTTGGGATGCATGGTTTACCCGTACAGTTTGTCAAACCATGCACAAACAGTGCAGATGCATCTGTCCCAAAATAGACCCCTCGCATGGTTTACCTGCATGGTTTTCTAAATTGTGTGAAAACTGTGTGGAGGCTACTATCCGAAACCTTCCTTTTTTTCTTCCTTTTTTGAGTCCCGAACCCCTGAAACACCCCAAGCCTTCTTAAGGACTTGGAAAAACACTTAATTAACCAAAATAAAGGGCTTAAACTGAAACATAAGTAGAAAATACCTTACAGATAAATTTGGGATATTATAGTTACCTTCATTTCTGATGAATTGATGGTAGTTTTCACACATCTTTTGTTTAGGTTTTCCTAGTCATTAAAATTCTTATGATCATTTACATTATTGTGATAAATGATCTTTGTCACTCTCTGTCATGACCCGTCCTCGGGGCCCATTCCGTGACTACCCCAAGCCCGCCTTCCATAGGCCAGGGGCCGACGACTAGCACCCAAGGCGTAAATCCTGATAAAAAGGGAAGGAATTGCCTTTATAAAAGCAAACAAACACCACAGAGTACGCAAAATGAAGTACACACTAAGTAAACTGAAAATAGAAGTAAGTACTGAAAAGTAAATGGGCCAGAATACAAACCCAACTAAAGATGCAGTACAACTGAAATTAAAGTAGAACTCAAGGACAACAACTGAAAGGTGAAAAACCGCTACTGGATCGTCCTACGGCTTCCTACTTGAAGGGTAGGTACATATCTCCTCCTCAGCACTCCACCTCCATCCGTCTCCTTCGGGTACCGACTCATCGTGAAATCCACCTCCGGGCACCGACTCGATGTGATATCCACCTCCGGGCACTGACTCGTCGTGAGATCCTCCTCCGTGCACCGACTCGTCGTGAGATCCTCCTCCGGGTACCGTCCAACTCTACAAGCCTCAACCACGATCAATGATGTCTGTCGTCTGCAACCAACACAACGTAGTACGGGCGAAGCCCATGCAGGGGTGAGTATACGATACTTAGTAGGGACCTTAAGACCCCCGAAGGTCTCCCTGAATCCACAAAGGATAAACCACAAATAAAAGATACAATCACAAAGTATCATCCAACACTACTTAGGTATATGCCCACACATATACCTAAGTCATCAAATCCAGTTCATCTCCAACTCACGAGCTCTAGTACAATCCAGTCCACTCAGGAAAGTAAAACTCAATCCACACAGGAAAGTATGACCCAATCCACACAGAAAAACATAATCCAATCCACACAGGATATCAAGTCAATCACATCGAGGATAAAGATTGAAAGTCAAGACTCATCTCACACAGGTATACTACTCACGAAGAGGGGTGGAGATGATTAGATGTAGCCTCTGAATCATCTCCTCTGCTGACCCACGTAGGATCCAAGTTTAGTAGTCGTCGCTACCGAACCCAAGGAGGATACAAGTATAGTAGTCATCATCTTCGAACCCACAGAGGATCCCAATACGGTAGTCGAACCCACGGAGGATCCCAGTACAATAGTCATCCTCGTCGAACCCACGGAGGATCCCAATCCGGTAGTCGTCCTCGTCGAACCCACAGAGGATCCCAGTCCGGTAGTCATCCTCGTCAAACCCACGGAGGATCCCAGTGCGGTAGTCATCCTTGTCAAACCCACAGAGGATCCCAGTGCGGTAGACGTCCTCATCGAACCCACGGAGGGTCCCAGTCCGGTAGTCGTCCTTTTCGTCGCAGTCGCAGCCAGCTCTAGGGTTCTCGCACACAGCACGCTCGATTCCGGGAGGGTCCTCTCCACGATCCAAGGGGGTCGATACATCAACTGACACGAAGTCCAAAGTTGATGTATCCCAAAGTTTTGTCTCATCAAAAGGAACTCAACTCGAAAGACGGCACGTCAATCGGACGCCCGGTCTGAGAGTTATTGGCTTTTTCGTCCCAGGGGCCCGGTTGGTTTTTAAGTCAAAACCAACCCGACCATACTCCAACAACGTCCAAACCTCAATCAGAGTAAGCCAAAAGGGCCGTCTCACTAAGAGGAAACCAAAAAAATAGATGGAACATCAATCGGACGTCTGAATCTCAAGTTATAAGCGTTTCCGCTCCAAGGGCCCGGTTGGTTTCGTGTTCGAACCAACCCGGACGTACCCAAAGTTCTCCGAAACCTTGAGTGTAATATACTTAAACGACCGTCTCGATCCAAGGATTGTATCAAAACTGATGGTGCGTTGATTGGTGGTCCATAGCCAAAGTTACATATGTTTGAACGAATCTGCCCGTTTTTAGGGGGGTTTGGGCCCGGACCGACCCGACCCAAAACCCCATGGGTCGGCCCAGACCAGGTCGACCCGACCTGGGTTCGGGTCTGGCCTTATAAGGCGCGGCCTGGCCTGGTGCTGGCAGCCCGGCTCGGCGCTGGCGGCCCGGCCCTACGCGGTTGGCCCGACCAACGTGGCCGGCGGCTCGGCTCTCGGCCGAGCGGGATGCGGGGGGGCGCTGCCCCCCTTGATTGAAAGTAAAGTACAACTCAAAAACAATAGCTGAAAGGTGACAAGACACTCCTAGATCGTTCTCCGGCTTCCTACCTGAATGGATGTATAGATCTCCTCCTCAGCACTCCACGTCCGTCCGTCTCCTCCGGGTACCGACTCGTCGTGAAATCCACCTCCGGGCACCGAATCAACGTGATATCCACCTCCGGGCATTGAATCGTCATGAGATCCTCCTCCGGGCACCGAATCGTCATGAGATCCTCCTCCGGGTACCGTCCAGCTCTACAAGCCTCAACCAAGATCAGTGATGTCTGTCGTCTGCAACCAACACAACGTAGGGCGGGCGAAGCCCGTGCATGGGTGAGTATACGATACTCAGTAGGGACCCCGAGACCCCCGAAGGTCTCCCTGAGTCCACAAAGGATAAAACACAAAGAAAAGATATAATCAAGAAGTATCATCCAACACTACTTAGGTATATGCCCATACATATATCTAAGTTATCAAATCCAGTTCAGCTCCAACTCACGAGCTCTAGTACAATTCAGTCCACTCAGGAAAGTAAAACTTAATCCACACAGGAAAGTACAACCCAATCCACACAGGAAAACATAATCCAATCCACACAGGATATCAAGTCAATCACATCGAGGATAATGATTGAAATTCAAGACTCAGCTCACACAGGTATACTACTCACAAAGAGGGGTGGAGATGATTAGATGTATCCTTTGAATCATCTCCTCTGCCGACCCACGTAGGATCCAAGTTTAGTAGTCATCGCTGTTGAACCCACGGAGGATCCAAGTATAACAGTCATCGTCATCAAACCCACGAAAGATCCCAGCACGGTAGTCGAACCCACAGAGGATCCCAGTATAATAGTCATCCTCGTCTAACCCACGAAGGATCCCAGTCCGGTAGTCATCCTCGTCGAACCCACAGAGGATCCCAGTGCGGTAGTCATCCTCGTCGAACCCACGAAGGATCCCAGTCCGGTTGTCGTCCTCGTCGTCGCAGTCGCAGCCAGCTCTAGGGTTCCCGTACAAAGCATGCTCGATTCCGGGAGGGTCCGCTCCATGAGCCAAGGGGGTTGATACATCAACTGACATGAAGTCCGGAGTTGATGTATCCCAAAGTTCTGTCTCGTCAAAAGGAACTCAATGCGACAGACGGCGCGTCAATCAGACGCCCGGTCTGAGAGTTGTTGGCTTTTTTGTCCCAGGGGCCCGATTGGTTTTTAAGTCAAAACCAACCCGACCGTACTCCAACAGCGTCCAAACCTCAAGTAGAGTAAGCCAAAAGGACTGTCTCACTAAGAGAAAACCAACAAAATCGATGGCACGTCAATCAGACGTCCGGAACTCAAGTTATAAGCGTTTCCGCTCCGAGGGCCCGGTTGGTTTTGTGTTCGAACAAACCTGTACATACCCAAATTTCTCCTAAACCTTGAGTATAATATACCAAAACGACCATATCGATCCAAGGATCGCATCACAACTAACGGTGGGTCGATCAGAGGTCCGTAGTACAAGTTACGGACATTTGGACAAATCTTCCCGTTTTTAGGGGGTTTGGGCCCGGACCGACCCGACCCAAAACCCCCTAGGTCGGCCCGGACCGGGTCGACCCGACCCAGGTCCGGTTCTGGCCCGGCTGGCACGGCCAGGCCCAGCCGGCGCGGGGGTCTGGCCCGGCGTGGGCGGCCCGGCCCGGCGCGGGCGGCCCGGCCCGGCGCGGCCGGTCCGTGCGGTGCGGCCGCCCACGGGCTGAGCGGGCGGGAAAGGAGGCGCAACCCCCTTGATTGGAAAACAGCAGACCCCTGTGGGGTCCGCCCTAGGTGACCTGGCCAGGGGTTACGAACCCCGGATTTTACCGAATGGTCTGCCGTGTTGGCCAGCCGGTGTGTCGCCACTGGACCCCCCCGTGTCCCGCCTTCCATGCGCTGGTGGCCGGCAGTTCCGACCGCCCCTCCCTGCACCGCCACGGCCTTGTCCGACTGGCGCAGCGCGACGGCGCCGCGCCCCTTCGCCGCGGCCCTCCTTGGTGCTCGGGTGCAACGCGATGGTGCCACGCTTCTCCACCACAGCCCGCTCCTGGCCGCGGCCTCCGCCGGCCTCACCGATGCGGCGCGACGGTGCCACACTTCTTTGCAGCGACCCGTTCCGGCCGCGGTTCTGTCGTTCCCGTGCGGCGCAAGGGCACCGTGTCTCTTTCGTTCCAAGCCACGATGGTGAATCAACAAAAAAGGGGTGGGGGGGGGGATTGGCCGTGTTTGTGCGGTCCGACCTCCTTCCGTTATAATGATAGTAAGCGGCCAACAATTATCAACGTAGTTCGTTAAATAAAACTTGAATGAAGATTAAACCCCTACCTTGATAACGATTTGACGATTGATGAGCGTTGCGGAAAACGACGTCGCGGGGTGTGGCTCCGTACACGTTGACGGAGATCGTCCGAGGAAGAGCGGCGTCTCCCTTCCTTTGACGCGGGAAGAAGAACGAGGGAAGGCGTGTCGGTGTTCTTCGCGTTCTTCGAGGAGGATGAAGAACTTCTTTAGAGAAAAGAACACTTCCTCTCTCAAAAACTCCACACAACGAAACCACCCCAAATAAAATAAGGTAGATCCTTATTTTATTAACTCATTTCAAGATTTCAAGAATTCAAAATTCAAACCCTTAATTAAATAAATTGAATAGCTTTAATCGATCTAATTAATGTGAGGGTTGACAAGAATTTAAAGTGGGGGAGGGGTGAGTTACAAATTTATGGGGGGTTACCAACATATAGAGGGGTGTTTAAGAAATTTAAGGTGGTGGGGGCTCATGTGGGCCCCACCTCACAAATATCCTACCAAGTTACTCAACTCCTATGCATAGGTTATAACTATTTAGATTAGAAATAAAATTTTCGCACAAATTTTATTTCTCACTTTAGTTAAACCAATTATTTAACAACACCTCTCTAGAAAATGCAACTCCAGGAAGGGTCTTCTTAAGAAAATACCGGTGTTGCGGTTTCATTAGTGCCCTCAGATTTCAATTCCGAGCACCAGATCAAAAGTTAGAAAAACCCGCTCGTTTGTTCACTGAACGTACCCGAGCTAAACTTCGAAAAATTATTCCTGGCACACCGGGCCTCAGAATCAGGTGCTGTCAGAAACTGTGTACTCGTAGAATTCCAAAGAAAATTAAGAAAAAAATTTCCTTGAAATTTATGGGTTTTTTACATTACTCCCACCTCAGGGATTTACATCCCCGTAAATATACATCTCAAACTAGGGAAACAAATGAGGGTACTGAGGACGCATCTGAGCCTCCCGCTCCCAAGTGCTCTCCTGGAGGTTCCTGTGCTGCCACCTGATGCGCATTAGAGGAATCGACCGTCCACGTAGGACCCGCTCCTGTCGATCCTCGATCTCCACCAGGACCTCCGCAAAAGTCACCCCATCGTCAAAGTCCAGCTCCCCATGGTCGATGAAATGCGTCGGGTCATGCACGTATCTCCTCAGCAGAGATACGTGGAAGTCGTTATGCACCTGGTGAAACTGAGGTGGATGGGTCAAGCGGTAAACAAACACCACAGAGTACGGTTCCGCGCCCCTCTGCCGCGGCCCGCCCCATCCATGGCCCGCCCCGGCCGCGGCCCTCCTTGGCACTCGGGCACAGCGCGACGGCGCCGCGCTTCTCCACCGCGGCCCGCCCCTAGCCGCAGCCTCCTCCAGCCTCACCGGTGCAGTGCGACGGCGCTGCACTTCTTCACCACGGCCCGTTCCGGCCGCAGTTTTGTCGTTCCCGTGTAGTGCAAGGGCACCGCGTCTCTTTAGTTCCAAGCCACGAGGGTGAATCAACAAAAAAAGTGGGGGGGGGGGGAGAAGGATCGGCCGTGTTCGTGCAGTCCGACCTCCTCCCGTTATAATGATAGAAAACAGCCAACAATTATCAACAAAGTTCATTAAATAAAACTTGAACAAAGATTAAACCCCTACCTCGATAACGAGTTGACGATTGATGAGCGTTGCAGAAAAAAACGTCGCGGGGTGTGGCTTCATACACGTTGACGGAGATCATCCGAGGAAGAGCGGCGTCTCCCTTATTTTGACGCGGGAAGAAGAACAATGGAAGGCGTGTCGGTGTTCTTCGCATTCTTCAAGGAGGATGAAGAAATTCTTTAGAGAAAAGAACGCTTCCTCTCTCAAAAACTTCACACAATGAAACCACCCCAAATAAGATAAGGTAGATCCTTATTTTATTAACTCATGTCAAGATTTCAATAATTCAAAATTCAAACCCTTAATTAAATAAATTGAATAGCTTTAATTAATCTAATTAATGTGAGGGTTGACAAGCATTTAAAGTGGGGGTGGGGTGAGTTACAAATTTATGGGGGGTTGCCAACATAAAGAGGGGTGTTTAAGAAATTTAAGGAGGTGGGGGATCATGTGGGCCCCGCATCACAAATATCCTACCAAGTTGTTAGGATGCAGTGGGTCCCACTCAACTCCCATGCATAGGTTATAACTATTTAGATTAGAAATAAAATTGTGGCGCAAATTTTATTTCACTCTTTAGTTAACCCAATTATTTAACAACACCTCCCGAGCAAACGCAAATCCAGGAAGGGTATTCTTAAGAAAATACCAGCGTTTCAGTTTAATCAGTGCCCTCAGATTTCAATTCCCAGCACCGGATCAAAATTTAGAAAAACCCGCTCGTTCGTTCACTGACTATACCCGAGCTAAAATTCGGAAAATTATTTCGGGCACACAGGGCCTCGGAATTAGGCACCGTCAGAAACTACGTACTCGTATAATTCCAAAGAAAATTAAGAAAAAATTTCCCTTGAAATTTATGGGTCTTTACATTACTTCCACCTCAGGGCTTTACGTCCCCGTAAAGATATATCACAAACTAGGGAAACAAATGAGGGTACTGAGCATGCATCTGAGCCTCCCGCTCCCAAGTGCTCTCTTGGAGGTTCCCGTGCTTCCACCTGATGCGCATTAGAGGAATCGACCATCCACATAGGACCCACTCCTGTCTATCCTCGATCTCCACCGGGACCTCCGCAAAAGTCACCCCATCATCAAAGTCCAGCTCCCCATGGTCGATGATATGCGTTGGGTCATGCACGTATCTCCTCAGCTGAGATACGTGGAAGTCATCATGCACCTGGTGGAACTGAGGTGGATGGGTCAAGCGGTAAACCACCTCTTCTACCCTGTTGAGAACCTAGAAGGGTTTGATGAAGCGCAGAGATAACTTGTCGCCTCAGCCAAATCTCCGTAATCCACGTCGAGGTGAGACCCGTAAGAAAACATGGTCACCATCCTCG
The DNA here is from genome assembly GCA_963277665.1 of Viscum album. Classification (NCBI taxonomy): domain Eukaryota; kingdom Viridiplantae; phylum Streptophyta; class Magnoliopsida; order Santalales; family Viscaceae; genus Viscum; species Viscum album. The sequence goes on along the minus strand of OY728164.1, from coordinate 703,481,650 downwards.
AACTCTAGTGGTCTCCGCCTCCTGTCGGCATAAGACTTCTTTCAGCACTGAGCTGTCCTCATCCGCTCCTGGATGACCTGAACCTTCTTTGGTCGTACAAGAGCTGCAAAGATTTCTTCTTTTCCGATAAGAGAAATCTGGTCTCATCCCCTGGATAAACCACATTCTTTGCCTAATACAGTCAATATTGACATGAATGATACTAATCCATTCCATGGATGACGTCGTAAGGCCTCGACGCTACTACCAAGAGATCCAACCATTACTCTCGCCTCCAAGGGTCGAGTCACACTGTCGGCAGTAGTGTGTGGTCACTAGGTCTCCTCCAGTAGGAATATCGAAAGTGAGGGTCAATTCAACAGTTTTAAAATAGAACCTCTTAGTATCAACTACATAAAAAGAACAGGGAAGAAAATGTCTCAAGAACAAGTGTCTTTTATTACTGCAGATCAAGGTACAAAGACACAAATCATCCACAAAAACAACATCAACAAGGCCAGAAGAAACATGAAAAAAAGTATCTATGACTGGAGCTAGTCCCGCTCCTGTCCATCAGCTCCCGTAGCTCCATGGTCGTAAGCCTCTGCTGCTTGGAGCTAAGCCTGCCTCTGCCCTCCAGCTCCCTGTGGTCGGGGTGGACCTCCCGGGGGTGGTGGTGGTAGAGCCTCGAAGTGTCGTCCACCACCTACTGCTCGGTCAGCTCCTCTACCTCATCCGCCTGCTCCCTGTGGACCGCCATTGTCAAACCTCTGCCTGGGAGGTCCCTTTACTGCCTGCTGCTCATCTGCAAGACGAGTTGGGCAGTCTCGAGCCATGTGACCCTGCCCGCTGCATGCATAGCACTGCCTGATCCTCGTGTGGCTGGATCTCCTTCGTGTGCCCCGTACAATCGAATCTGCATCCTGAGATTGCTCATCTAATGGTCTGGCCCGCTTGGACCTCTGCGTCATCTGTCTACTGCCAGCTGCAGAAGACTCCGCTACGGGTCGTCCTGTGGAGGGTCTCACCGTTGGTGACTGCTCAGCGAGAAAAATCTCCACTAGAAGGGCTCTCTCCAACACCCCCGCCTGCATCGGGATGTTGAGGGAGATCATCGAAGCCCTAATCTCATGCCTCAGTCACTACTCGAAGGTCCGGGACCTGAAGAACAGGTCCCGTACCATATATGTGGAGTAGCGCAAGAGATCAGTAAACCTTGCCAAGTACTGGGCCATGGTCATTCTGCCCTACCGCAGCTGTAGTAACTCCTGAATGCACACCGCACGGAGGGTGGCTGGAATGAACTCCGAGTGGAAGAGGCTCTCGAAGTCCATCCAAAGTAAAGATGCCTCGTCGTGCACCTGGAGCATCATGCTCCACCATCTGCCTGCTGCCACATGCAGGAGACTCGCTGCAAGGATCACCATGAGGTTAGCTGGTGTCCCCACTAACCTGAAAACTCGAACAATAGCCTCCATCCAATCCTCGGCTGCCTGAGGGTCCGTATCCCCGTGGAACCTGGGTGGTCTCTGATGCTGAAACTCGTGCAGTGCACTAAGGTGACGTGAAATCTCAGCAGCTGGGGCTGGTAGCATTGGTGGCTCGACGGGTAGAGGTACCGCTGGTGCCTCCGCTGTAATAGGGTCCTGCACCGAGGCCTTGTCGCTCGGTGGGCTTTCGTCTCGCATAAAGCTCAGAAGCCTAGATGGTTGTCATCGTGGGGTCATCCTAAAAAGAAACAGGTGCGCCACGGTCGAAACAGTATACCTGGAGATCTGACACAAAGTAATCACAAAGAAAACTTTTGAAACACACATGCAATTAATGTTTTCGTGCACCAAGTCGGAAATCAGAAGTCAGGGTCCTGGTGTATGGATACGTCAGCCGCCGCACCAACACTGGACTCCCTGGACTGATAACCACACTCAATACCCTTAACACTATTACTTCACATAGGTGAAAGATCAAACTCCTGAGTTTTGCGGTAGGACCGAACTCCTTTGATACCAATTTGTCACGACCCGTCCTCGGGGCCCGTGCTGTGACTACCCCAATCCCGCCTTCCATAGGCCAGGGGCCGACAACTAGCTCCCAAGGCGTAAATCCTGATAAAAAGGGAAGACATTTCCTTTATAAAATAAAACAAACACCACAGAGTACACAAACTAAAGTAAACACTAAGTAAACTGAAAATATAAGTAAGTGCTGAAAAGTAAATGGGCCAGAATACAAACCCAAATAAAGATGCAGTATAACTGAAAGTAAAGTACAACTCAAGGACACCATCTGAAAGGTGACAAGCCGCTCCTGGATCTTCCTCCAGCTTCCTACCTGAAGGGTAGGTACAGATCTCCTCCTCAGCACTCCACGTCTGTCTGTCTCCTCTGGGTACTGACTCGTCATGAAATCCACCTCCGGGCACTGACTCGACGTGATATCCACCTCCAGGCACTGACTCGTCGTGAGATCCTCCTCCGGGCACCGACTCTTCTTCAGATCCTCCTTTGGGTACCGTCCATCTCTACAAGCCTCAACCACGATCAGTGATGTCTGTCATCTGCAACCAACACAACATAGTGCGGGTGAAGCCCGTGCAGGGGTGAGTATACGATACTCAGTAGGGACCCCGAGACCCCTGAAGGTCTACCTAAATCCACAAAGGATAAAACACAAAGAAAAGATACAATCAAAAAGTATCATCCAACATTACTTAGGTATATGCCCATACATATACCTAAGTCATCAAATCCGGTTCAACTCCAACTCATGAGCTCTAGTACAATCCAGTCCACCCAGGAAAGTAAAACTTAATCCACACAGGAATGTACGAACCAATCCACACAAGAAAACATAATCCAATCCACACAGGATATCAAGTCAATCACATCGAGGATAATGATTGAAAGTCAAGACTCACCTCACACAGGTATACTACTCACGAAGAGGGGTAAAGATGATTAGATGTAGCATCTAAATCATCTCCTCTTCCGACCCACGTAGGATCCAAGTTTAGTAGTCATCGTTGCCAAAACCACGGAGGATCCAAGTATAGTAGTCATCGTCGTCGAACCCATGGAGGATCCCAGCATGGTAGTCATCCTCATCGAACCCACGGAGGATCCCAGTCCGGTAGTCGTCCTCATCGAACCCACAGAGGATCCCAGTCCGACAGTCGTCCTCGTTGAACCCATGGAGGATCCTAGTCCGGTAGTCATCCTCGTCAAAACCACAGAGGATCCCAGTGTGGTAGTCATCCTCGTCGAACCCACGGAGGATCCCAGTCCGGTAGTCGTCCTCGTCATCGCAGTCGCAGCCAACTCTAGGGTTCCCGCATACAGCATGCTCGATTCTGGGAGGGTCCACTCCACGAGCCAAGGGGGTCGATACATCAACTGACATAAAGTCCGGAGTTGATGTATCCCAAAGTTCCGTCTCGTCAAAAGGAACTCAAAGCGACAGATGGCGCGTCAATCAGACGCCCGGTCTAAGAGTTGTTGACTTTTTCGTCCCAGGGGCCCGGTTGGTTTTTAAGTCAAAACAAATCCGACCATACTCCAATAGTGTCCAAACCTTGAGCAGAGTAATCCAAAAGGACCGTCTCACTAAGAGGAAACCAAAAAAATCGACGGCACATCAATCGGACGTCCGGAGCTCAAGTTATAAGCGTTTCCGCTCCGAGGGCCCGGTTGGTTTCGTGTTCGAACCAACCCGTCCATACCCAAAGTTCTCTGAAACCTTGAGTGTAATATACTGAAACGATCGTCTCGATCCAAGGATCACATCGCAACTGACGATGTATCGATCAGAAATCTGTATCCCAAGTTACGGGAGTTTGAACGAATCTGCCCGTTTTTAGGGGGGTTTGGGCCCGGACCGACTCGGCCCAAAACCCCCTGGGTCGGCCCGGACCGGGTTGACCCGACCCGGGTCCGAGTCCGGCCCGACTGGCGTGGCGCGGCCCAGCCCGGCGCGGGGGTCCCGCCCCGCGTGGGCAGCCCGGCCCCGCGCGGTCGGCCCGGATCCGCGCGGGCGACCTGGCCCCGCGCGGGGGGCCCGGACCCGCGCGGGCGGCCCGGCCCAACGCAGGCGGTCCGGGCAGTGCAGCCGCCCACATGCTGAGCAGACGGGAAAGAAGGCGCAACCCCCTTGATTGGCAAACAGCGGACCCCTGTGGGGTCCGCCCTAGGTGACCTGGCCGGGGGTTACGACCCCCGGATTTTACCGACCGGCCGGACGTGTTGGCCAACCAATGTGCCTTCACGGGACCCCCCTCGGGTCCCGCCTTCCATGCGCCGATGGCCGGCGGTTCCGGCTGCCCCTCCCTGCACCACCGCGGCCTTGTCCAACCGGCGCGGCACGACTGTGCCGCGCCCCTCTGCCGCAGCCTGCCCCTTCTACGGCCTGCCCCGGCTGCGGCCCTCCTTGGCACTCGGGCGCGGCGCGATGGCACCGCGCTTCTCCGCCGCGTCCCGCTCCTGGCCACAGCCTCCTTCGGCCTCACCAGTGCGGCGCGACGACGCCACACTTCTTCACCGCGGCCCGTTCCGACCGCGGTTCTGTCGTTCCCGTGTGGTGCAAGGGCACCTCGTCTCTTTCGTTCCAAGCCACGAGGGTGAATCAACAACAAAGGGGGGGGGGGGGGGGGAGGATCTTCCGTGTTCGTGCAGTCCTACCTCCTCCCATTATAATGATAGCAAGCGGCCAACAATTATCAACGAATTTCATTAAATAAAACTTGAATGAAGATTAAACCCCTACCTCGATAACGAGTTGACGATTGATGAGCGTTGCGGAAAAAGACGTCGTGGGGTGTGGCTTCGTACACGTTGAAGGAGATCGTCCGAGGAAGAGCGACGTCTCCCTTCCTTTGACGCGGGAAGAAGGAGGGAAGGCTTGTTGGTGTTCTTCGCGTTCTTCATGGAGGATGAAGAACTTCTTCAGAGAAAAGAACGCTTCCTCTCTAAAAACTCCAGACAATGAAACCACCCCAAATAAAATAAGGTAGATCCTTATTTTATTAACTCATGTCAAGATTTCAAGAATTCAAAATTCAAACCCTTAATTAAATAAATTGAATAGATTTAATCAATCTAATTAATGTGAGGGTTGACAAGCATTTAAAGTGGGGGAGGGGTGAGTTACAAATTTATGGGGGGTTGCCAACATAAAGAGGGTTGTTTAAGAAATTTAAGGAGGTGGGGGCTCGTGTGGGACCCACCTCACAAATATCCTACCAAGTTGTTAGGATGAAGTGGGTCCCACTCAACTCCCATGCATAGGTTATAACTATTTAGATTAGAAATAAAATTGTGGCGCAAATTTTATTTCACTCTTTAGTTAACCCAATTATTTAACAAAACCTCCTGAGAAAACGCAATCCCGGAAGGGTCTTCTTAAGAAAATACCGGCGTTGCGGTTTCATCGATGACCTCAGATTTCAATTCTGAGCACCGGATCAAATGTTAGAAAAACCCGCTCATTCGTTCACTGAACGTACCCGAGCTAAACTTCGGAAAATTATTCCGGGCACACCAGGCCTCGGAATCAGGCGCCGTCAGAAATTGCATACTCGTAGAATTCCAAAGAAAATTAAGAAAAAATTTCCCTTGAAATTTATGGGTCTTTACACTCTCCATAAATATTTATACAATACTATTCCTACAAATCCATATTTTCACTCCCCACTAATTTTCTCATATTTAGAAACCTAGTTACATGTTATTCTAGAAGAATTATGTTGTGGGATTTCAAAAAAGGTATTTTCAAATGTCAAACCCTTGATTACCAATCTCAAGATAAAATAGGGAGGACAAAATTTCTTATTGTGTGTGTGTGTGGGGGGTTCAAATATAATATGTATATATATTATAATATAACAATATATTCTATAATGTATACAATATGAAACATTGATCATAACCAAACCCTAAAACATTATATGATAAATGATACAGTTATAATCTTGACATTAAATTAGAGGCCATGAATATGATTAACCTCATTTTGAAAAATATATAATGGTCCAACTCAATAATTTTTTTTATTAATTATTAGGAAATAAGAACATAATTTTTAGTAATGTTATTTTATTCCTCAAAAACATAATTATGAATTTCATAATTATCATACGATATTTTTTTTGATAATTCTTTGAAATGTTGGATTATTAAATGAATAGAGAAAAATAATGATTTTTATTAAAAACTATATTTTATTTTTTAGAACATAAAATATCTCATTATATTTTATATTAGTTTCAAAATTTCATTAATTCACTTTTATTAAAGACTATCTAATAGATATTATAGGAATAAACCTTTTACTTGAATTTAGTATTAACCATTTTTATACTTAAAATAATATTAGTTAGGAAAAACTATTATAGCCATTTTTCAAGGCTATTATTTTTAATTAAATTATTACACTTAAATTATATTATTTTGATAAGATGGTCTCAATAATTTGAATCAATATAATTAATATTAGGTAATCAGGTGAACATAATTTTTTTTCAACATGAATAATAACCAATTTAATTTCTAATTATCATGTTAAGGACAGATTTGGGTAATTAGGGTTAAAACTAATATTATAATTCTTAAAAATTATTAAAATTCATTATTTACTTTCATTATATGAGTATATTTCAACCATAATCATCCATACATCTAAAAAATTTCCTCTGTTTCTATTTATCATTGATACTGGCCTGTATAATCTTTTAATTATAATATAATATCGAAAATTCCACCATATTTCTTTTAATGTTATTAATATTCTGTGAATTGGATAAAAAAAATAGGTTTTGCTATAAATGGTTATTTTAATGATAAATTGTTTTTTATGAACTTAATTTATTTTCAATTTTTAATGAATAATGTGTTAACTTAAATTACTACACAAGAAGAACTCATTTCTTGTGTAAGCAGTAGAAAAATAAAGTAGGTGATTAGAAAAACACTAAAATTATTATTATTTTAGGTGATTTTTAGTGTCTAATGACGTTTTAGATAAATATATCATATTATGTGATGTTTAAAACTTTTATATTTTAAATCCATCACTATCTTGATGACATCAAAGTAAAATTAAATGATTACTGTCAAAAAATTACATTAATGATATTTTCTATTAAATAATATTTTAGTAAATTATTTAAAAGTCAAATAAATCAAGAATGTTGAAAATATTGATGAAAAATGGTCAAAAATGTCACTCCATACCCATTTATGATCCAATTGTCACATCATAAGTAAAATTATAAATCATTAATAATGAAAAATTAATTTCTATAGTTAATATTAAAATTTTATAATCAAGGGGATAAACCGACAGATAAATTAAAAAACGATATTGAAACCTATATGAATTTTATTTGGTTATTATACTAAAACCATATCCTAATTTTCTTTTACTACAATTAATTTTTTAAAAATTTCATATGAGACATACACATAAAATATTATAATATTTCACGTATTTACAAAATTGACAATAATTATATTTTTTATTAGAAATATATTATTATATGTTTTAAAAATAATAAAAATCCTATAATCAGACATGTTAATGAGACATGGATTAAAATATAAACCATGTAACATTTATTTGTCACTTGATCTTTTATTTTATCTTTTTTGACCCATTAAGTGTAAAAAATAGGGATATCATGGTAATTGTCCAATGGGTTGATGATGTGTTTTCACTGACATAAACTTGCAAGCATCACCTAAGCTTGTAAAAATTATATATTATGAGAGGATTTAGACTCATAAACACACTATAATATATTTATGTTAATTTATTACACTTTAAATTGAAAATTAATTTATATTAATTTTATATTTTAAGAAATTCCAATAATGCCCCTCCCTTCACTTATAAAAGGAAACCCACTCTCCTATCATGAACACACATAAATAACCATTTTTTTGGAAATTATCCACCAAAATACCTCCCTAAAATAATTATTAAAATTCTATATGTCTTATATTATTCATAATACCATCATTACATAGATTAATGTGTAAATAAAAGAAGGTTTCCTGAAGAAGGGGTATAACCTTTAACTGAGTGTTTTAGTTTAATTTATTCTTCTACCTCATTAAAATATTCATCAAACATTATGAAATAATATAATAAATTTATTACATATATCTAAATTTTTTTATGTGAATTTAATATTTTATATATACCACCTCTTACATCAAAATGGGAAATAAAACCATCATTCCAGTGTACAGCGGACTACAACCTCATGAAAAGATATAATTATTTTTCCATCAGTACCTATTATGGATGATATATTTAAAATATATATAATTATTATATTTATGAATTAATTATAATTATTTATTTCTCATATGTTATGTGTTATCTTACCTTTCCATCCATTAAAAATTATAATGTCGTTCTTGTATAAGTGTGCACTACCACCCTTATGAAGCGATGTTATTCATTTTTCCCCCATATCAAATGGATGATATATATATATATATATTTAATGATATAATATGATATATATGTTATAATTATAATTCTTGAAAGAAAAAATAATACTAATTTTTTCCCATCATGTTAATTGGAAATAGAAATGTTACTCATGCGTATGTATGACCTACAGTTTCCATGATTATAACATAATTCATTTTTAATAACAGTATTTATTTGTTGGTTTTAAAAGTTTAATTAATTAAAAAATAATAATTATTTAATTTTTATTATTTTTTGATATGAATGACTAATTACCACTTTGACCCTGTTTTCCCTACCAAAGTTGTTTTTGGATTATGAACTGAACAACCTCAAAACACATGACATAGTCATAACAGACTAAGTAATTAAATATATAAAAAATAATAAAACAAACAGTTTAAGGATAATTTATTAAACCTATATATAGTTCTAAAAAAATACAATAATTGATATATTTTTATTATACAAGTGTTAGAGGACATACACAACAAGTCTAGACTCGAGGTACGAGACATCATCTTAATTTCCCTTCATTAAAGAATATTTTAATGTCAAGCTTCTAGTTTAATTTAAATGATATATGTACTAAAAATTTTAAATAAAATTTCTTAAATCCTACATAAATAATTTCATTTTATGATAAAAATAAAATCAATTTATTCAATTTTATTTAAATTAATTGTTCCCTAGTAGTAAGGGATTTCTAAACACAATTTCAATTCATTATGTTATACTTCCACTTCATTGACATTCTCATTCCTTTATTATGTGTGAATTGATATATAATTTTAATTATTATTTATTTCTATTTATTTTATATTGATAAACACATGTTATTATAATCACTTGTAATAATTAACACTTTAAAAGATGTTATCTTTGGAAGGGATTTATTTCTATCGATATAATTTATTTAGATATGTTTCATGTTGTGCACAGTGATTTCATTGTATTGTGTACATAATGCCTCATGAATGAATATTGAAATATTAAATCATGAAATTCAAGGGATTTATATATCCATTTAAAAATATTTATTCAACTTAATTTTATTTCAAGATATACTAAAGGGATAAAGACTTTATGTTGCAATCTTATTTATTTTTAGGTTTTTTTATGTTCGAGTTTCCATTAGGGTAAATCATAGTTTCTTATTTTATTCAAGCACATCTCTTTTATCCACCTCATTTTAGTAATGTTTTTTTTAAATTTTTAGTTTCCATTTCCCACCTTATTGATTAAAGAAACATTAATAACTTTGTTTGTAATAAATACCAATATTGTATCTTATTTTAGATCGAGAATCTCTGTATTCCATATCTATGATTTCTAATATGTTTTCAAGAATGTTATTTTATAAACTTATATCATTTTATGAAGTTATTTTACATGATATTTGACCTTTTAAAAAAAATTAGTAGAAAAATCTTTACATTTTCTGTATGGGTCACCTTTGAATCTCTTTACAAATATTTATAAGGAATATTTATTTTAAACATTTATGACATGAATATCCTCCCCTCTAATTCATGAATGTTATTTTATTTGAAGAATAATTTTTATTTTTCCATTTTTATTTTCAAATATACAGTTCTTCATATTATTTGTTGAATTTATAATTTTTAAAAGTGGTTTTCATTATGAAAAGGGTATTTCCATCATGAATTTTTTTAATTGTCTTTTAATGGTATCTCTATTTTTCAAATACAACATCCCATGATATTACTTATTCTCCACTATAGATCCACTATAATGATAGAATCCTTATTCATTATCTATATTTTTTTAATTGTTTCAATGAGATTATCATTTAACATGTTTCTCTTCTTTGTGTCAATCATGATATAAAATAACAACAGTTATTTTTATGTTGAAAAATGAAATATTTTATGTTTTCTAATAATGTTATGGTCAATTTAAATGTTTATTATTGGTTGACCCTTGAATTACACTCCATTTCACTGGGTAATGATAATTTTCATTATAGAATTATGTTAGAATTTTATCTTACTAGTTATTCCACATAGAAGGGTTCTTATAAGGGTTCTATTAAGATAATGTTCCATGATAACAAAACATTTTAGTTATGATTTCTATAGGGTTTTTAACAATCCCCTTATTCAATATTGAAATTACAATGTTCATGATTATAGATTCTTATGACACTTGTCTTATATAAATTCTTTATACCATCATTCATTATTAATGATCCATGTATTGATGGGTATGAATTATCATATATTATACATATGAACTATAACATCCCATTACACTCTTTTTTGTACTTCTCATATCTCTTTTTGTTTCCCTCTTTGTTTGGTAAATTTTGGGACTCCTGAGAATATAAATCATTTTCTAGGTAAAATAGACTAATTTTCAAGGATGTATGTTTATTCAAATTAATCGAGCTTGTGTATAAATGTGAAAAAGTATTAAGATAATATCATTTAGTGTTCAAGTTTACATGGGGAATTATTCCATGTGTTTTTGAAAAATCTATCCACTAGATGATCTCATATCATTAAAGGGTTACATGATGTGAATTTGTTGTCGAGCTCATGTAGTGAACTGGTTCATAGCATGAAATGTTTACACGTCATGAGACTAGTTCACATATTACAAAGGTTTTAAAGGTTTATTTTTAATTTTAGATAATAAATTTCTTAGAGTACCATAAAAATCAAGTAATTTACATCCTGAAATGGTTTTAAATCATTTATATTTTGGCATTTGAGGTTTAAATTATACTGAACATATGATTTTATTTTCATTTAGCTATATAAATCTATTTCAAAACCTAGTATATCTACCATGAGATTTTTAGAATATTAATTCCTTCATGATCCTTATTTTTAGTGATTTATATTCAATGTGGTTGCACCGTGTCTCTCTTGGTAATTTATCTTTATTCTTCTTCATTGTTGTTTGTTGTAGTAGAACTATTGTGCTATGTTTAAAATATATTGGTCTTATGGGGTTGATTCTCTTGGACCATTCTAGATCTTTTTTGTTATCATACTTTGTATTCTAACCATTTTTTTGGTTATTTTGTGGCATGTGGGTTCCCTGAGGTACGTGTTGTTTTATATTCTTCACTAAACATTTTGTTTTCTAAATTGATTATGAGATTTATGGATTGATTCTCTCTGTTGTTGTCTTTACTTTATTCTATGTTGGTGGATGTCGTTTCAGTCATGTGAAACCTATGTTTGAGGTCGGTGGTATCATATCTATACTATTTAAGATGAAATATATTTATCTATTTTATAAATTGTCTTATAAATAAATTGGAAGGAATAAATTGTGTGCGTGTGGAAATAGGTTTTTGAGAAAAGATGGTTTTCCCCTTATTAGGAAAAAAGTAAATATATTTTCAAAGAATTTTTAAATTGAAATATGGATTGTTTTTAAAATCATGGTTTTAATGAAAGGGTTTTGAAAATATTTCACATGGAAAAAATTTGGTACATAAGTGGAAGGTGTAGTAATAGGTATCATCTATTGATACTATATGTGGGTTCACTCATAAAGTGTTCATTTACTCCCTAATCCCATTATTCTAGAGACTTGATAGACCTTTTGTGTTGTTAAAATGATGGTGTGTTCTTCAAATTTGTAGACTCGATGCATATATCTAGAGACTTGTTGCACAAAATTTTCTATGTGTGGCTGTAAGTGTCCTAGCTAGCCTAACCTATTTTGATCGTTATCATGATGTTACATATTCTTTGGTTTGGACTGATCTGGTTTTCATATGATATGTGATAAATGATTTTCTTTAACTGATTTGATATATGAGATATACATTGAAACTAATTTACCAAAATTATTTAGAAATGTAGAAAAAGGGGAAATGTTTTCAATACTTTTTATATAAAAAACTACTTAATGGATTATCAATCCTTGTTTTTATAAATTGATCATTGTGAGGATTATTGTACAATGATTTGATTTGGAACTCCTTGGTGGTATCCATTTGAGCCTATATAGATCACACCCTGCACACCCCATCAGTGGTTCATAGACCTTGTTATGTATTTCAATGCAGTGAAACACATGGCACCACAATGAGGTGGTGAATTTTTCTATAAATTGTGTTTGGGTAGATTGTGGTGATATGGTTGTAGTTTCCCACACTATTATATGGATTATATATTTTCTTTTTTCATTTGTTATGAGACTTGTACCTTGTAGATTGTTTAGCTACTTTTTAGTTATATCACTTCTGACATTTCATTATGTTATGGATTATTTTTCCTATTATTTTATAGTTTTCTCTCTCTACATTATACATATGTCACATTCTTATTTCTTCAGGTTGAAAAAATAGTTTCTTATAGTTGCATTTGATTCCCGATTTCTAGTTTCCTTCTCATGGGGATCTAGAACTACCTTTGGTTATGCATTAGTTTAGTTTAGGAATCAATTTGAGAGGGTATTTGGGATTGGTTCATCACAATTTGGTATCAAATGTGTTTTTTTCTCACTTTTGAGAAGTTTTTATATTAGAGATAGGATTTTTAGGACATTAGAGGTATGTTTCTTTGAGTACATAGAAATTTATTTCTGTGATGAGACTATTTGTTCAGTGGGATGTTGGGATTTGTGCTTCATATTTTGAGTTCATGATCATAATATTCATTTTTTACTTATGTTTTTTTGGTTTTAAATATGATTAGATAGTTGACTAATCATTTCTTCTACCTTAGTGTGCAACACTATCCCTCCAAAACATCTTCCACACGTTCCTTAGGAAGGTGTAAAGGATTCTCCTTAAGGTAATCCTATTATAGTTCTAAATCATATCGAGACAATCATTCAAGAAATTCATGTTGTCGACTAGAATATACCTCATGTTTATAACATAGATATTAATGTACATATAGTATTTTTAGGAGAAATGGATCGATCATGGGAGTTATTACGCGAGAATCCACCATCCTTTATGGGTATAAATGAACCTCAATAGGTAGAGGAATAGAATGAAATGATTTTTTAAATATTTTCCTTCTAGAATACACATGATAATATCAAGGTGAAGTGTGTGGAGTTCATAAATATGGTCCCTAATAAGTGATGGAGGGATTCCACAGTACTGGTAGTTAGACATGTAGTCTTGGAGTGAAATGTTTTTAAGACCCACTTCTTTCAAACATTCCTTATAGAGTCACTGATGATGGTGAAGTATCCCAAATTCATCTTCTTGTAGAAGATAAAATGTTTAGTGTTAGTGTATTCCAATTGGTTTGTTGATTGGGTTAGTTTTTATTTAGAGATAGTAAAAAGTGACTAGTGGAAGGGTTTAAAGTATCTACCAAGTTTGCGACTAGATATCAGATCAACAGTATTTATGCTAATGATTTCTACCTATGTGGAGATAGTAGATAGGGAAATGATGGAAGAGATAGATATTTTATGCATGTTTGGTTATTATGACCCTTTTGTTCCACCTAGTTGTAGCTTTAATGGAACGAAGGAGAGGAACAAGAAGTGGCATGATCATCACAAGAGTGGAAGGTGTGGTTCTCATTGCGAGCCTCCTCTTCACATTTAGTTACATCCAATAGTGTATCCCTTACTTTCAATCAGTGTGTAATGGATGAGAACACATCACATTCTTGTCTGACAGCTATAAATATGTGTAAATACTATTAAAGATATGTTCACCTATATAATTTCTATCATGCTCTTAATATAACCTATTTTAGTCAAGGGTTTTCAACTCAAAAGGATACTAAAACATAATAAGATAATTCATAAACTATAGGCCTCCATCCATAGGCCCCCAGAGTGAATCACATTCATGGAGTGGATGAGTATCCAATAGTTGTAGATACTGTCCTGGGATAGTGATTAAGACTATCTTTATTGAATTATAAATAGTTCCTACTTTAGTTGATATAGGCACATATCACTAGTTTATATCTATCCATGTTGTGAATATATTTAAACATATTAAGGAACTCATGTAATTTATTTTGGAGTTATAGAAACCTTTTGGAAATAGTAAATAGTAGGGGTTTCAATTTACTTCTTTTTCACCATCGATAGTTGATGTAGATTTGGTCTAGGATTTCCTCTTTCTCAATCTGGATCTATTTGAAATCATCATCAGTATAGATTGTCTTATCACTCATTATGCTGAGGATGATTGTTATTGTTAGCATGTCTCGTATGTTATGGGTTATGGGAGCTCTTATGTGTTTCTGGGGGAGTGGGATTCTAGATCAAGTAATTTAGGACCTTACCAAATAGATATTAGGAGTTTTTTGTCTACATTTATAGTTGAGATGATGATGTATATTTTATTGGTAATATTCAATTGGTTGTTAAGTATTTTATTGATATTTACCCAGATAATTTCTATTTCCTTCCTCCTGACATGGAGACAATGTTTATAATTGATCCACTACTAGGTACATAACCAATTTTGATAACATATTATTATATGAAACCAATAGAGATAAAAGAGGCCAAGATTCTGTTGGATGATCTCATAGAAAAAGATTTTTTCCACCCTAATATTTAAACATGTAAATCCCTTGTTCTATTCTCTAAGAAGGTATATGGTTTCCTCCTAATGTGTGGGGGTTATCATATATTGAACTGTGTAACATTTAAGAATAAGTATAATTTTCCATAAGTGGATGATTTTTCTAACCAGTTAAATGGGAAAAAATGGTTTTTGAAGGATGATCTTCCATTTGGTTATCATAAACACAAAGTTCTAGAGGCTGATATACCAAAGACAACATTTGGGGTAGTTATAGACATTATGGATAAATTTTTATATTCATTGGTCTGAAAAAATCTCCTACAGTTTACTTGAATTTTATAAATTAGATAATCCATGAGTATGTCGATACTTTTTTGGTAGTGTCCATGGTTTTTATTTTGGTTTATTTTAGATACAAGTATGAGAATGATTATAATTTGATTTTGGTTTTGGATATCTTAAGGATTTAACATTTATATATAAATATTCTAAATTCAATTTCAAAAACCAAGAAGTGATGTTATTGGTGTAGGTTATTTTAGAGTGTGGCTTATCAATTGATCCTGAGATGGTAAAGAATTTATTGTCATCATAATATCCATGAAACATCTTTTAGATTTGGAGCTTCCTTGGTCTTGTTGGATACTACTAATGGTTAGTAAAATATATCTTAAGGTTTTTTTACCTTTGAATACTCTAACCAATAATGGGGTTAAATTTATATATGATGCAATTTTTCATTCTTCTATCAATGATCTAAAATGGTTTCTGACATCATCTACTATTTTGATCTTACCTGAGCTAGGTAAGGGGTATGTGGTTTTCTGTGATCCTTTTGGTGCCAGTATAGGTTGTGTTCATAGATCAAATAGGTCCAGGAGCTGGGAAATCCCGTTCTTAAAAAATTATTATTAAAAAAAGAGAGAGTGAAATTATAAGGGGGTTTACAAATCCATGAGTAAGAAACTCCACACATGTCCAAATCGACAAAATGAGAATAAAATTCAGGGGGAATAAAAGACCATCCAGAGGAGGCCTCAATAATTTCCCTCTTTGAAAGTACATCAGCAACCTGATTGGACTCTCTATAGATATGGGTGACATCAAGCTGTATGTTCTCAAGTATCTGTAGATAGTTGATCTAGTAAGGAATCATTTTCTATGGTACGAATCTAGATTGGGTCTTTAAGATGTGAACCGCAGTGGTGGAGTCAGATTCCACACAAAGTTGCCTCCATCCATAGTGAGTGGAATACCTTATTTCTTTGATCATAGCCCATAGCACTACTTCAATCGCCATGAAATTACCAATATAGTAGTGGAAGTAGCCTTTAACAAAGCCCTGATGAGTGCAGAAGATGACACCACATCCTGAAGGCTCTAGTGCACTAGAATCCACCCCATCAACATTCACTTTTAGCCATCCTAAAATGGGTAGAATCCATCTAACAGATTTAATAACAAGAGGTTTTTTGACTCTTCTAGTTACACCAAAAGCCCTCAAAATAACCATGTAAGCAATGCCATTTTTCATAGTTCCAGTATGCAATTTGGAGGTAGTCAGAACATCCTAGTATACCGTGTACAATCCAGCCTGTAAGGATGGCCGTTTCCCCTAAAAAATAGTGGCATTACTAGATTTCCATATCAATTTGAAGACAAAAACAATAACAACCATGATGAACATCGCCCCAATCTACTCACTGAGTGGTGCGCACTGAACATATGTCATAAGTGCCTCCATTCCATGCAGATCAATATGCACACTAAAAGCAGCCTGTAAGTGTGACTAGAAATTGTAAGAGAAACTACAAGAGAATAAGAGACGAGAGATGAAATCTTCAGCTTGAAGGAATATGCCGCAATCTGAGGCCAGTTGGATTCTAGTTTTTTGGAGCAGACTGTGCACCGACAACCTGTTTTTCCACAGCCTCCAGAGCACCAGGTAACTTGAGGGTGCAATGTAACAAACTTGGAACATCTTTATCCATGTTGGCATAGAGGAGACAACATCATACATGTGCCTATAACATTCCCTGTAAGAGAAGCATCCATTGGTGTTGGGAGTCCAAACCAAGGTGTCAACATCAATGTAAATATAGCCCTGAAATTTAAGGCAAATATCTATAGGTAGGCATCTCTGAAAATCAGCAGATGATGTTGCATCAGCAATAGTAAGGTTCTTCATGGAGGGAGGCACCAAAAGAAGTTCATTGAGGGGATTTCCCAACCAAGGTGTCGACCAAGCATTGAGAGAAGATTACTTACACACCATCCAGTTCGAAAATCACATGAAATCTAAATAGGAATGTCTAAGTGCTAGCCATATAGAAGAGAAAAAATGCAAGGAAAATCCATTCTACAACTTCCCAAGGAACCTATGTGAAATGAATTCCAGAGACATGTCATTGGATGTGAGCAAGTTCTATGTGAATTTCCTGAGTAAGGAATTATTGAAGATCATAGGATCCTTTACGCCCATGCCCCCCATGTCAATGGGATTTATACAATCCTTCAAAGCAACAATGATGAGTTTCCTCTCATGAATGGATCTAGTCCAGATAAAATTTCTGATCAAAACCTGCAACTCCTTGAGTAGATATCTAGACCATTTATAGATAGAGAAAGCATAAACAAACATTGAGGTGATCACCAAATTAACAAGGTAGACCCTCCCCGCTTGAGACATGGTTTTACCTTTACATGTGGCTATCTGGGAGATGATCTTTGAAGAAATATTTTCAAGGTATCTTCTTTTCACCCTTCCCAAAAAAGGGGTACCCCCAAATAATTAAAAGGGAGAGTCCCTTTTTTGACTCCAAGCTTCCTGACAATTTTGTTTTTCTTATAGAGATTCATACCATCTCCAAAAACCACAAAATACTTTTTATAACTTATATCTTGCCCAGATACCTCCACATAATGAGAAAAAATCTTTTAGACATAATAAATAGTGCCTTTGTCAGCCTATCCAAAAAGGAGGATGTCATCAATGTAGAGAAGATGCGACAGTGAGAAGAGGTTCCTACCAGCTTTCATTTTTTGATAAAGACCATCCTAGACCAGATCATTCAGGCAAACACTTAAATAATATTCTTCCATGGAAAAGAGAATCCTAGATAATGGGTCACCTTTTCTGAAACCCCAAGATCATTGAAAGTAACCTCTTGGGGATCTATTTATAATGATAGAAAGTATATCACTTGTAAAAATTGTATAAACCAACTTAGTGAAGGGGCTAGATATTCCATGTCTCTTTAACATTGCAAGGATGAAGTCCCATTTAATCATGTAAAAATACTTAAAGATATCCATCTTGAGTGAAAATATTCCATGTTTAAATTTCCTTATCATGATATTGACACACTTAGAAGTAGTAAAAAGACAAATTTGAATGCATTGGCTAGGGACTAAACCAAACTAATTGTGGGTGATAACATTATTTACAATGAACCCCAATCTAGAGGCAAGGATTTTACTAATAATATTGGGTATGGTGGTTCCAATGGTGATTGGTCTAAATTCCTTAATATCTAACTCATTTTACTTCTTCGGTAACAAAGCAATGAAGCACGCATTCACACCATGAGGCATTGAGGCATTGAGGCATGAGTGAAAAACTCTTTGACAACACTGGTGATATCCTGGCACACAATGTCCCAGTTGAACATGAAGAACTTATTGGTAAACCCATCAGGGCCTACCATGCTATCAATATTTAAGGAAAATAGGGAAGCCTTGATCTCAAGTTCAAGAAAAACCTCAACTAACATTCTATTTTTCTGCTCATCAACAGTGGGATTAATATTGTCATGCATTCTGTAAGTAAAATATTCATTCCCACATGAGTATAAACTTTCAAAATAACAAACCTCTGAATTTGAAATCTCAAGATCAGATTTGAAGACAACTCCATTAATTTCCAGGGATGTGACACCTTTCCTGATATGTCTCTCTCTATGCAGGCAATGAAAAAATTTACAATTTCTATCTCCCTCTTGAAACCATCAGGCATTATAGTGAATTTTGGACAGTTTTTATTATAGATTCAACAAGTCATAAAGATGATAAAGGGCCTGTACTTAAACTATAGAAGGAGCATCCTGCTGCTGGTTATCATTATAACATTGAATAAGTCATTGTTCAACATCCTTGATATCATTTTATAGATTGGAAAAGGATGACTTGATCCACTCTCTAATTAATTTTTTAGCATTTTTGAGCTTGCTAGAAAGAACAAAAAGTGGGATGCCAGAAAACTCATCTTTCCAAGCATCAAGGATCACCTCGCGACATCCAATAACAACAAGACATGAGTTGTTAAGTCTGAAAGATAAAGGATAGGACCTCATATTTCAAGCACATACATCAATTAGGATGGGATTATGATCATAGTAAAGCTTTGGTAAGATGAGTCTAGAAATAATCAGGGGCTCATTCCCTTCATCGATGTAGGCCAAGCATCTATCAATTTTTCTAGCTTGCCTCCCATTAATGGTGTACCTTCTCCATGTGTAATCACCCCCCACAATGGGCACTTCAACCAGTCTATAGTTTTCAATGAAAGAAAAGAAGTCAGAAGTAACCAACCTGTTGAAGTTATCACCAATTTTCTCCTCTGGTAAGAGCACATTATTGAAATCACCCAACACCATCCAACTGTGTGACATTTTCTCAGAAATATAGGTCATATCCTGCCAAAGCTCTCTTCTTTTGAGATATGAGTTATAGGCATAAACAAAGAATATAGATATCAAAATATCTTGGAACACCATTTCAACCAGGACACTCTGATGATCATCAGTTCAGGGAAGAACATGAACGCTTTCATGCTTGAGGACCCATAAATCCTCATCCCCATTGTCATTCACATGATGTGAAATTGGTGAGTATCCAATTGATGACTATTTGAAAGCTTTACATCTTGATAACTTCATTTTTGTTTCAGCAATTCCAATCATTAAAGGTTTGTTGGTCATAATAAAGTGCCTAAGGTCCTTGACTATGGGAGGGTTCCCAAGACCATGAAAATTCCAGAAAAAAACCTCATTTATTGAGAGCTGACTTACCTTTGGTATGAGGCCCTAATTTCTTCATTCTGTATAGTTTATTGGATTTAGTGTTCCCTTTAGCCTTGCCTTTAGAGGCCTTATCATCATAACATTCATCAATTTTCCTAGGGGTAGGGGGAGAGTCATCCTTCCCACTGATTTCTCTTATTATATCTTTGGATGGAGCATTTTCCTCATTATCTTCCACCCATGATTTCCCACTTAGAGGTGAGAATTTGTTTGGAGAGTGAGAAAATCCTACATCTGTGGCTCCTAAAACTCACCTTTTTGCTGATTTCGCAGGCTGTACCTGAGTAAAGGAGTCCCCTTTATGAGCATATTGTCTAGGAAAATATGCAGTAGGCAAGGTAGATGCATGCACAAAACCAGCACCACCCACTTGTGAGTTTGGGACTACTTCATCAGAGCCATATACATGAGCGCTGAAGTTCTCCTACTGTCCACCATGAGACTGGCCTGAACCATGTAGGTCCTGCCCTGGATTGCTGATTTTAACCTTATGTCTAGGCAAGGATGCAATAGGCATTTGTGAGTATGGGACTACTTTATCAGAGCCACACTTTGCAGTTCTGAAGTTATCTTACTTTCCATCAAAGGCCTGGTCTGAGTCGTATATTTCATAGCCTGAATTGTGGGTCTTCTCATTCTGTTCCAGACCATCATTAGATGGGTCCTTATAAGCTTGTTTAGTGAACATAATTCGTTGATGCATCTGGGAAATCCCATAGGACACTAGGATTTCTTCAAGAACACTCTTCGGATTCAAAGCATCATGATATTACATTTTATTTATTGAGTCCTCATGTTGTAAACCGATGCAGATATCCTACATGTCAACCACCATAAAAGGATTAAGTGAATACTGGAGGAGAACCTCTCTGTTAGCCATATCCAACTCAACAATGTCAAAAAGTGCAACCAAATAAAGATCCAGTCCATCCGCATGCTGTGACTCCAGTTTAGGTTCCTCACCATGAAATCTAGAGCCTGCACCAAAGTTTTGTAAAAGCAGGATTAGCCATCCCCTTGAAATTATCCAGGCCTCTTTTGCATGCTGCCTCAACATGACACTTCGAATTGCATTTTGCAGAGACCTTTGAGAGATTACACTCAGATAATAGATATCCAAATAGATTGAAACCATCACAAAACTTAGTCTTTCTTTCATAAACAATGTATAAGTTAAATATATCATCCCTCATTGTAAGAACCACCTCCTCCACCAAAGTACCTGCCATGTCAACTTTAACAAAGACTCTTTAAAAGTGACCATACCTTGGGTTTTTATTTTTCTTATCAATTCTAATGGGATTTCCAACTAAGGATGAAATATCCAATAGAATTCTAGGATACCAATACATCCAATTGAGTTTAAATATACGGATACATACCTGAGTATGTGTGTTTTTGACACTAAATAGATCAAAGTTATGGTCCCATTCTTGAATTCTTATAATTCCTAGATTCAAGGATATAGAACCAAAAATCCATGCCCTTATTTTGTGCTCATATGAAGGAAACAAAATGTGAAGGTTTACTTTCCCCATTGATGTCATTATCCAATCACCAACCCCCCACACAACATCAATTCTGTCAGTCAGATTAGTGAAGCACCACATTTTCTCACCCCTCAGATTCAAGACATGAGAAATGATAATTTTTTTCCAATATTAATCCTTTCCTCAACGGCCTCCTGATTCACTGAGACATGCACTGTTTTCCCCTTCTTTATGATTTTCCTGCTATGCGTCTCGCAAGTAGATTACTTTGGATCATTTTAATCCTTTAGACTCATCTACTGTGAAGAAGAAGTTTGTTGATGTCATGAGGACTGTGCTGAGTTTCTCTGATTTTGGAGTTCCAGATGATCATGTGTTTTCTTATGGATCCGTCCACCATTAACCACATGATAAAAATTATCCCACTCATGACATTGATAATTATATAGTTATTATTCGGCATAAATATTTTTGGAACTCTATTTTTGGGGAAAGGTTCATAGTATTTTTTGACAATAATATTCAAATAAATATAATTTCTCATAAATAAATGAATTTATGATAGATTTTATGGGTGAAATACCTTCAGAAATTTGACATTGAAAAATACAACAACACAAGGAAGGGTAATGTCATTGAAGATGATCTAAACAAGAATGTACCATCATAAGTTGTTCTAGAATTTAAGGAGTGGAACCTTATGAGGATATTTACTCTATTGAACTTGGATTCTCAATAGAATGATTCAGGTATGGTTTTGAATAGTTTTCAATTATCATTATCTATCCTTGAGTATATTTTACAAGACTAGTAGTAGGATGATGAGTTTAGGATAATTTTTGAGACCCACTATAGTAGGGATACATTTTATGTTTGGCCTCTCCATTCAAATAGTATTCTTCATTTTGGATATCATTTTGTAATCCCAGTATATTTGGGGATCAAAGTTTTATTTGACTATCATAGTTCTTCATGGTCCATTCGTATGAGAACAATGAACATGTATTATGACATGATATGGAGATTGAGGTGGATATATATGAAGTATGACATTGCAGATTGTGTGTCCTGCTGTCACACCATCCAAAAGATAAAGTATGAGCATACAAAAACTTCTAGGTTTCCCTATCATCTTATGATACTAGTTTGGAAATGAGAATAGGTGTTTGTTGAAGTTTTTTTGGACTACCACAAACTCCTGAATGGAATAATATTTTTTTTGTGATATAATAATAGACAATTTCATCTCACTTAATTCTAATTAAGGGAATTACTAAAGATTAAGAACTATGTATTTTGTATGTGTAGGTGGCTGTGAGGTTTGATGAGATTCCCTATTTCATTATTTCAAACATGGATACTAGGATTAACTCATGGTTCTGGAAGAGTATCTAGGAGGTGATGGGGGGCCAGGTTTGGTGGAGTACAACTTACCATCCATAGAAAGATGTACCAAAAAAATGTGATATTTTTATCATGGATCATATACTTCATGCCTATGTCTTAGATTATATTGGATCATTAAATAGTAATTTGTGACTTGTTGAGTTTTATTATATCAAATTTTTTCATTCGTCAGTCATAATGGATACCTTAGATGCTTTTTATGGTTGACCATTCAGGTCAATTCCTTATTGGGAAGAGGTGGGTGAGGCCTCTCTTATAGGACCAAGTTCCATGTATGATATATGGGAGAGTATTATGGATATACAATGGTGTTTGGTTATAGATCATAATCGATAGAAATCATATGCTGATCATCAACGTCATCATTTTGAGATTTCCATTGGTGAACAGGTTTTATTGATTGTTTCTCCTCAGTTAGGTCACCATCGGTTTAGAAAACAAGGAAAGTTGGATTTTAGATATGTTTGACCATTCGAGGTCATTGAGAATCATAGGAAGATTTGTTATATTTTGGAATTTCTAATACAGTTGGTAGGTATTCATGATGTGTTCCACATATTTCAACCTAGGAAGTACCATCATGATCCCTATTGTATTTCATAGGAATTAAATTAAATTATTCAGACTATTATGGAGACATGGATTTTATTCTCATGAGCCTTGGGAGTGTGAGTCATCAATGAAGGAGAAGTGTCCTCACCTCTTTCCGAACATAATTTTTATACGCGACTTCTCGAGGATGGAAGGTCTTATGGTGGGGAGTTTCCAAAATCCTATTATAATATTTTAGTTATTTATTATATCTATTTTAATTTCACACATTTTTTGGGTCTGTTTAGAGACTCCCAAAGATGGAGTGCCTTTATTGGTGAAAATTACTTAATGTTTAGTGATGTATATTTTTTGGAATTAATCGAGTTTGGATAAAAATTTCAAAAAGGATTAAAATAATGTCTTTGTGGTCTGAGATGACATAGGGTGTTTTTCAAAGTGTTCTAGTAGAAGCTCTATACTGGAAGATTTCACATCATGAAAGGGTTACATGATATGAATTTGTTTTTATGCTGAAACTGTAAAATGGTTTAGAGCATGAAATATCTACATGTTGTAAGATTGGTTCATGGGTAGTAAAGGTCTATGGGTGTTATAGTTAACCAAAAGTAATTTTATTTTCATTATATAATAAAATTTAATAAATTCAAATCGTGAAAGGGTTTCATATCCTATATATTTTTAGATTTGAGTTTTTAATCATACTGAATTACTGATTTTATTTTCATTCGGATGCATCCTTATGTCTCAAAACCTAGGATATCTCTTAAAAGATTTTGGGGATATTTTTTCCTTCTGGATTATTTCATTCAAACATTGATCATTGTTTATTCTCTTGATCCTTTCTAGATCTATTGTGTGATAATCCTTCCAAGGATAACCTTTGTGTTGGTTTTGGGGTGGAATGTAGGTTCCTTAAGGAACATGTTGTTTTACCTACTTTACTAACCATTTTTATTGTGCAATTAATTATGAGAGGTAAGGTTTGATTATAAGGTCTCTTTTGTTGACATTTAATTATTCTATGTGGGTAGATCCCATTACAGGCATGTTAAAACCAATTCTGTGGTAGGAGGTTCTATCTATAGACTATATAAGATAAACTATATTAATCTAGTTTATAAATTATTTTATAATTAATTTACATGATTTAATTGTGTGTAGGGAATTTTTTTGGGAAAATATGGTCATATAATTTTTTGGTAAAAGAAAATTAATTTTATAATCATTGTGAACTTGACTTATGAATTAGTTTTCAAAGAATGGTTTTGATGAAATGGTTTTGAAAATGAAGTACATGGTAATCATTGGATACATTGATGGAAGGTATAGTAATAGGCACCATTCATTGAAACTGTCTAGGGATCCACTCGTGCAGTGTTCCTCTATTCCATAGGAAAATTGTTCTAGGGAAATTTTACACTAGTTGGGGGATTCAATTTCTTATGTGTTCCTCTTATCTATAGATTCGATGCACATTTATAAAAAAATGATGCATACGATTATGTATGTTAGGGTTCAAGTGTCCAAGCTAGCATGACCTATTTTGATCCTTGGTGTGATGTTACATGTTCATTGGTTTGGATTGACTATATTTTGATATTATATTTCATACATTCATTACTTTTACTAATTTTATATATCATATTTTATTTTACACTTTTTTAGCTATAGTATATTAAAATGTGGAAAAATGGGAAATGTTTTTCCATTAGTTTGATATAAAAAATAGTTTAATTTATTATCATATTTTTTTTATTAAATGATGAAAATTGTTTTGGTTGTTATATATAGACTAGATTTGAAATTACTTGGTAGGATCCTAATGAGCCTATTTAGCTCACACCTTGTGCACCCCTTCAGTGGTTCATAGATCATGTTATGTATTTTTGTATAGGTAAAGGCAAGGCATCACAGTGAGGAGGAGAGGTTATCTATCAGATGTGTCTAGTTAGCTAGTGGTGAGATGGTGAGAGTTTTCCCATTAAATCACATGGAGTATCTGTGTTAGTTTTTTCCTTTGATATTGGACATGTAACTTGGTTATTGTTTAGTTACTTTTTAGTTGTATCACTTATTATATTTCATTTTTGTGGAATATATTTACTATTATTTTTCTATTATTTATCTCTAAATCGTACATGTATGTCATGTTATTTTCTTTTGGTTGAGATAAACTATTCCATTTGGTTTCTATTGATTCTTGGGTGTTAATCGCTATCCCATGGGGATCAAGAATTCCCTTTGGGTATGTGTTGGTTCAGGTCACTTATCAATTTGAGAGGGTATCTGAGTCTAGTTTAACACATGCACTTTGATTAAGTTATCACATGCTTGTTCTCCTATTATTGTCATTAATTAAACTGAATTATTCTTCTTTTTATCCATACTACTCATTTTATATACCCTTATTATGATTTTATTTTTCCCAGATTATGAAAAATTATGTTAAACGAATTATTTATAGAAATTTTTCTTATGTGAAGAATTTTATATAAGATGTTGAAGACATAATGTGGAATAGAAAAATCAGGGTATATTGGAAAAAATTATCACTTATAGTCATGGTTATTAATATGTAATAGTCCTTCAAAGTTTTATAAATATCTAAACCTATATGGTCATTGGGTATGTAAGTGATCCAATATTTCCTTTTATGGATTTATTTTTTGCATAGTTGAAATTGTGAAACAATTTTTGGTATCATATCTAGAAATGTAAATATTATATTTTATGAACCATATTCTAGAGTGTGGGCTAAGGGTTGTTATCTTATGTCATCCTAACCCCTTAAATTCCAAGAACCTTTCCAAGGAATGATCAATTCTCCAGTGTAATAATTGTCTCATTTTTATGTTTTTTTGTCTTAATCATACTCTTCTGAATACCTTGGTACCATAATAATATGATGAATTTACTATAATTAGTATATTTAGTTCTTTTTATATTAATTCAATATCCATTATTTATCCCTCCCCATCCATAATGAATGAAAAGTGTCATTAGTGCATCACGCTGACTATCGCCCCCACAAGGTGATCTATTTTATTTTTTAGTCACCTAAATTTTTGGATGGTAAAAATTAAGAAATGGGTGAATAAATATTATCACTATAATATAGATATTATTAATAAATTAAAAAATTATCATTCACCTTATTTCCCAAAAATTCATTGATAAATGGAAACATTAATCATTCCTACATGTGAAATAACACCATAATGAGTAGTGTGTTTAATTTTTCATCCCCACCCAACATGGTTGGATTTTAAAAAATATTTAATATATAATATTTTATGAAATATAATTATTAACCTAGATATTATGAAACTATTATAAAATTAATTTTACCATGGTCAACATACATAAGGAATTATGGAAAATTAACCGAACAACCTTAAGTAACCAGCACATATAATAAAATTATGTTATAAATAAATAAAATATGATTTTAAAGGAACTTGGGATATAAAATATATATGAATAAGATTATTAATTATATATCTAATAAATTTAATTTAATTATTTCAAATGTTAAGATCAATTTAAAAACACTTTTAGAGATGTAGTAATGGATTGAATATCAACTTATGTTCAATGAGACATTGCTATTATTTGTGAACCTATTCTTATTTAAGTGGTGTTTACACTACCCATTTGATATAATATATCATGAATTACCTTTTCACCTCTTTATTTTATGTTTAACTATTTCATATCCAATTTATGGGGTCTTTGATGGAATTTTTACTTAGGTTGTAAACATATCATCTCAATTTCAATTCACCGAGACATGTTTTAATGTTTTTAAAATTTTCCTTATTTATAATATTTATATACTATCAAAGAAATTAACTTTTTATACACATTGATTTAATTCACTGGATTTAATAAAACCTGTTATTTTCTAGATTCCAATGACATTTGAACCAAAAAATACTAAAGTCACAAGGGATTATTTGTGTCATATTTGAATCCATTGAGATATATTTAAGAAATACACCATGAATCCTTTTCAATGGTGTAAATAATTAAATAATTTAATTTTTTATCATTATCCCCTTATATTTCATGATATTCATTGTTCTATTTACCATTATACCTCTCATGGTGTTCTGATTCAAATAATACAATGGTTGTAATGGGTTTTTCTGACTTAAGTCTCTTCCTTTGGTCATATTCAATATTGATTGAATATTATCTTTGAAGAATGATAAATTATATCCTATTATAATATTATGTTGAATTTATAGCTTTGTTTTTAGGGAAATATTATTTCACACTAATTCTTCTTCCTTGAATTTTATATTGATTCAATAAAATGTAATTTTGTTAAGAATTATTCCCATTCGTTTTAATGGATTATTTCTCTATATATATGTTTTTTCCTAACAATGTAATCCATTAAATAGTATAAAATAACATTTTATTTTATCACTAATTATCATATTTATCCACATTCATTTTTAAAAAAATGATTCATCATATTTTTAATGATGGTGTATTTCAATAAAGATATTATAAATTTCTATAAAGTATTTACATCCTTTCAAAAAACATTTATCATCCACTACAAATATTCTATTGAAAAAATGTATGTATCTACATGAATATTTTACTTGGAATTATATATAATATGGTTTTAAAAATTATTCTTATTACCTTTTCTAAATTTTTTTATAATGTAATTTTTAAATTAGTGTATTAAAGGGATTTGTGGAAGATTTTCTATTGTAACTAATTTTTACCCTCCTAGATTTTTTATGAAGTTATGTTTTTATCAAACTCTATAAATAATTATGATATGATTGATTTTTTAAAATGTTAGTTTTGATATTCTATTATTTTTGAAGTTCATGTTATCTAATTATTTTCAATGGTTTATAAAACCCATTCTTTTTTCCATGGGTTCAATAAGATCTGTTTATGATTGATTTTTAAATTTAGCACACATATATGGATGATGAAGAGTAGAGTTGTATATCACCCTAAAAGGATTTTTTTATGGTTTTATGTCACTTGATACAATAAAAGGTTGTGTGAATGATATTTTGGAATCTTTTTTCACATTTTTAATATGATGAGGTATAGGAAGATTTGTTCATAATAATGTTGTGTGAATGAGATTCAAGAATCATTACCCACAACTTGTTTTGTGAACTTGATTCAAAAAATATTTTTTCACCAGAATTTCCTATTATTATAGTTCTTTAATATTTTCATGTTGATCATAAAGTTATTATAAATTTTCAATATTCATTTTATTTCCATGGAATACCATATTTTCTTTACTTTACTATGATTTTAACATATTACACACTTTTTTATCATTCTCACATGTTTTATGAATGTTTAGAGTGTTTTAAGCTAGGTCATTTAATTTATTATTTATTCATTATATTCTTATGATCTTATGTTAATGTAACATTCTTTTTTATTATTATATAGGGTCTTTTTATCTTTTTAAGATATTTATGACTTCCTCATATTATTCTTTATGTTTGCGATCTAGTACTTGATAATATTTTCATCCCATACTTTACGTCTGATCTCAAACCTTTCTTATTTTTTCCATTTCCAAATTTATAAAGATAATAATATATTTTTAATATGTCTAGAAATGGTCAATTTGATCCTGAATATTTAGAAATCCATGAAAGTGTTGGAAAATAAGATGTTTATATAGAAAATCAATAAAAAATTAATCCTTACAATCATTGAGTTTTTCTAACTAATTTTGAGGTTTAATATTTAAATTGTGAGATTAATATATTATCAATTTTATTGGTAAAATTTTCATATACATAACTATTATGCTTAAATATATAGTTTTCAAAAAAAAGGTGTTTCATGAGTTATAATTGATAATGTTAAGATTAATTTTTATACTCATAGACTATTAATTTGATAAAATTATTATTGTATTTTAGATAAGAATTTTGATATTATTTTATAAGAAAAATTTAATTTTTGAGTATAAAATTAAAAGTATTAGGATTGATAGAAATAACCATGATAATTGTAAATCAATTATTTTGAAATTATTATTTTATTAACAAAATAAATTATTATTAAATCAATTAAATTTAGTTACCTTAAATAATTAATATTTTATGATGTATAAAAACATAAATAAATATATTGACACTCATTTAATTGGTAATCAATTCTAAGTAAGATTCAGATTCTATAATGGTGAAAATGCTAATTTTTCTACTAAAATAGTTTTTTATACACATTACATGTTTTAATTTAGAAATTAATTTTGTAATATTAATAAAATTAACTGAACTAAATAGAGGAAAAATATATTACAATAATGAACAAATTTTTTAATATTGATTATGTTATATCTTTAAAAAAACATAAATTCACTTATTTAAAAATTAATAACCTAGTTTAAAAGTGAATGAGTAAATTAATAAAACACAATGGTAAAAATAATATCACATGTTTAAAAAATGAGTGTAAATTATTGGAGGGGTCATTATAAACCCATAGGAACCCAAAAATACATTATTTATAAAATTTAGAAGAACTAATCTTCGAATAGTGTCACAGTGTTATTAAAATATAATGGTGTTTCTGAAAGACACCTTTTCCACTCTTATAAAAGTGGTCACATAGCACATGAAATTATTATTTTCCTTAGACATATAAAAAAATATTATCTAATATTACTACAAGAAACATTATTTTTCCCTTGGTTACAATAATTTATCCTAGTCCC
The DNA here is from genome assembly GCA_963277665.1 of Viscum album. Classification (NCBI taxonomy): domain Eukaryota; kingdom Viridiplantae; phylum Streptophyta; class Magnoliopsida; order Santalales; family Viscaceae; genus Viscum; species Viscum album. The sequence goes on along the minus strand of OY728164.1, from coordinate 703,451,440 downwards.
TTCCATTCCATGGAGTTTTTCAATGAATGATCAAGTCTCTAATGTAAGTATTACCTCCTTCTTATGTTTTTCTTCTTAAAATTACTCTTCCAAAAACCTTATCACCATAATAATATGATGAATTCAGTTTCATTTTGATAATTTTTTTATATTAATGTAAAACCTATTATTTATTCCTCTTTATCCACTAAGAAAAACCAAAGCATCATTAGTGTGTTGTGCGAACTGCAACATCCACAAAGTGATGTTTTCAGTTTATTCATCACCATAATTCAAGGATGTAAAAAGGATATAATGGATGGATAAATAAAATAATATATATATATTATGAAGTTTTAAATTTTTATTTACCTTATTTACCTTTAAATCATTAAGAAATAGAAACATTTATCATGTGTATGTTCAAACTAACACCACCATGAGTTTTGAAATTTATTTATTATCACCACCCATCATGGTTGGATTTAACAATATATTTAACATAGAATTGTTTTCTATAATACTTATATTATTATAGATATTATAAAGCAATTTTATAATTATTTTGACCATCGTTAACATATATAAGGTGTTATAAAAAATTAAACGAACAACCTCTAGTAACCAACATAGGTAATGAAACTATATTATAAATAAAAACAAAATATAGTAAAAAGAAATTGAAATAGTGAATATATAATAATAATTTTCTTGGGTATATATATAATAAAGTTAATTTTATTATTCAGGATTTTATATACAAGTGAATAACACTTTCAGACATGAGGTAAGGTAATTTGTCTTAGTTTCCTATCATTGAGACACAGTTAATATTTATAAAACAATTATTATTATTTAAGTGGTATATATATGAAATATTTTATATTATATATCATTAATTATATTTCATCATTATATTTTAGATTTAATTTCATGACAACCCTTTTATGGGGCATTTGATTAGATTTTTACCCCTATTGTTAGTGTTTCGTCTCAATTTCTATTTATTGAGACACATTTTAATGTTATGAAAAAATTTCTTATTTATAAAGTGTATATTATGAAAAATAATGTATTTTTGAATAATCATTTAATTAATTAAATTCATATTCAAAACTCTTAAAATTTTAAGAATTAAATGTGTTTTTTATTAAAAAATTATTGAAGCCATAAGGATTTCTTTGCGTCAAATATGAATCCCTTGAGTCATGTTTAATATATACAACATGATTCCTTATAAATGGGATAAATAATATAATATTTAAATATTTTATCATTATCCTATTATATATCATGATATTAAATAATCAATTCAATATTATCCCACTCATGGGTTTTTATTTAAAATTTACAAAGTCTGTAAGTAGTTTTTATGACTCAAATATCTTCCTTAGATAATAATCACTATTCTTTTACTATTATCATTAATGATAGATATATTATAACATATTTTGATGTTTTTATATATTTAAACCTTAATTTATGTGTAAATATTATTTCACCCAAAATTCTTCTTCAATTAAGATTCTATTATTTCGAGAAAATGTATTTTTATTGAAAATAATTCCCATTTATTTGAATTGATTTCCCCCATATTAATGTTTTTACTTTTAACAATTATTAACCTTTTCCTAGTAGAATAACAAAAAGAAATTATAACTAATGAACCTTCTTAACCCCTTATTTCATCTTAAAACAAAGTCTTCATCATCTTTTTTATGATGTTGGCTTTCAATAAAGTTATTTTAAAATGATCAGAAGGTTTTCCTTCCTTCCAAAATAAAAATTTTTATTATAAAAAACACATTTTATTTTGATACAATTATTTTATTTTAATGAAACATTTATTTGGAATTATTTATAATAATTTTACAAATTTATTTTCATTTCATTCAAAACAAATATTTTTATTGTAATTTTTACATCCATTTAATAAAGGATTTTGTGGAAACTTTTGTATTTTCACTTGTATTTACCCTATAAGGTTTTTCATTCATTAAGTAGTGTTTTAATCACCAACTATATGTTATTATGATATGATTTATTTTAAGAAATAAGTATTTTGTTATTAAATTATTTCTTATGATAATGTTATTTGATGTTTTAATGGTTTAATAAACCCATTCTATTTCCATGGATTCCTTAAGATGTGATCATTATTTATTATTAAATGGCACACATAAATATGAATGATGAATTTTTGGGGTCCTATATCACTATTAAATTCACTGGTTTAGGTTTTATATCACATGAGATGGTGAATTTTTGTGTGAATTTGATGCAATAATATTTTTTTCACTAGTTTTTTACGTTAATGATATGTGGGTAGTTTTTCTCACATGTTTTTTTGTGTGAATGAAATACAAGAGGAACTGTTCATTGGTTTTTTTGTAAATGTGATGCAAAAATCATTGGCAAAAATATATTCTTATGATTATGGATATTGTAAATTTCTATGTTGGTAATCAAGTTATGATAAATTTTCAAGATCCATTTCATTTCCATAAAATTCAATATTTTTGAGATTATGAATTATTTTTAAATATTTTTTCACTTTTATGTCATTATCACACATTATATGACTAATGAGAAGTGTTTTGAACCAATTCATATATTTTATTCTTCCTTAATGATATTTTTATGGTACTATGTTACTTAATGTTTTATTATTATCATCTATAGTCTTTTGATCTTTTATTATGATATTTATGTCTTCCTAATATTCCCCTTTATGTTTAGGATATCATACTATATGATATGTTTTTACCTTGATGAGAATCTAATCTCACCCATTTCTTATGTTTTCCATTCCCCAGGTTATGAATATAGTTATTGTGTGGGAGATATCTAGAAAAGTTATATAGGATAAAAAAGGTTTTTATGTTTTTTAAAAACAAGATGTTTATGTTGCTAATCTATAAGACACTAATCCTTCCAGTCTTTGGGTATTTTCTACTACTTTTGAGATATATTATTTAATTAATGAGATTAATGTATTATTTAATTCTTGTTTATGTTTGGTCACATTATTAAAGAATTAAATCCTTTGGCATCTATATATAATTCCTTGTAATATTTTATAGAGATATTTTTATCATCCATGAAATCAATAAATATTCCATACATCGCATCTTTATAAATATTTATTCTTTGATATTTGATGTAGTATTTCATAATAATTTTACATTATTGATTTTTTTACATGAAATAAAGAAAAAAAATTATAATTTACTAGAGTATCCTTATTCTAAAATATTAGGTAATAACCACTAAAAATTAAACCAATAGTCTCATACTAGTTATTAAAATCATAAAAGAGATACCAAAAATAGAAGATAATTGATTTTTTATCAATTTATTACAATTCCCTTTTTAGATATTTATCTTATGGTTTGGTAAAACTATTAAATTAACTCAAATTCATACTTTACTTAAAAGAATAAAAAAATATTAGTTTTTACATGGTTCTCTCCATAATGGAATAAATATTTCTTAGGAGATTAAATGTTTAAATTTTCATCTTACCTAAATTAAAATGATAAACACCTTATGTATATTACCTTCCATTAAATGATTTAATTCATCAGATTTTTTCCAATAGTAATAAAAATTAATCTATTAGAATCAATAAATAATAATAAACATTAAAAAAATTAATTTATTATGATATTTATTATTTAGTCATTGAGATTGGATAACTCCTCATTTAAATCACTTGTTTTATTCCTTCTTCTTCTAGGGGAAATTTCCTAAATAATCTTTCTTTCCCTAGACACATATATCAAAATATTTGTCCTTCAACATAATAACATATACTATTTTTAATATAAATCTATATATTTCACTTGAATATATATAATCTTCTAATATTATTTCCTCAATAAATGAAATTAAAATATCATTCAAGTCTATTTTAAATATATAAGTGGGTTAACCAAAAAAATTAGTTTTTTTTTTCAAAACATGAAATTATAGAAAATTATAACTTAAATATGTTAAAACAATAAACATGGTTTATTACACCTCAACATGATGTGTCCTTTAAAATTTATAGAAATTAAAAAAACCATGTTTATTCAAATAGATTCTATAAATAAAAATAATTTAGATCTCTCAAATTTACTTCTTTCAGTTCTTCATCGACTATAGAATTATTTTCTCTAAAATGAGTTTTCCTTATATTTTTTATATCTTTAAAAAATAATTCTCAACCTATAATGAATAGATATTTTGGTTTCTTTAAAAGACAAAATATGTTCTATAACATCTATCACATGATACACTAAAGGTAAAAAACCAAAACATGTTAATATGTAATTATTAATAAGTCTATAAAAACACTAATATGGTAAACCACTAATAGTAAATACATTTAAAATGTAAATAATTTGTATGTTTTAATATTAAAAATTCTATTTATAATAAAAACATTTTTCTTTATATTATACATTCTATTTCAGAAAGATAAATTTATAATTTTTTGAATTTAAATTAGATAATTTTAAAATCCTTTTTTATTCCCTCATAAAAAAATTAGATTAGGTTGAATTTTTGAGATTTTCTAAAATAATTGTTTTTCAGATGAATATTGTAAATACCAATCAATGTCACCACATTAATGAAATATTTTTTATATTAATTCATTGATTTTTCTTGAAAACTATGTTATATAAAATTATATATTTTAAAGTAGAATAAAATGTTAAAAAAAAAATTAATTTATAACCTCATTCTCAAAATTTTGAAAATTTGTATAGCATTTTAATGAAAATAGTTTTTTACCATTTTATTAAATTAATTATAAATTGTTGAAATAATGTTTTTGATTTATTTTATGGATAAATAATACTCTTTGAATGATAATAATATTTTTTAATTCATTGAATTAAATTCCATCCATTATTCTATCATAATCATAAATCCATTTGGTGAAACATAATATTTTTTCAAAAAATGACTTTTTATGTGTTACATAGAAATAATTTATATATTAGTATATATTTACAATTTTATTTTTCTTGTAAAAAATTTATATTATTATAATCATTTCTAATTACTAAGATAATGGGGAAAAAGTATTCTGAATTTATTATTTTATTAATATCAATAAATTTATGTCTAATAAATTAAGTTTAAATAAATTAGATAATGATTCGAATATTATTTATAAACAAACAAATAAATATATTAACACTCATTTAATTTTTAAGAAATACTAAATATAATTAAAAATACATCAAAAATGTATTTTTCTACTGAAATAGTTTTTCTACACTTTATATATTTTAATTTAACAGTTAATTTTATAATATTTAAAAAATGAATAGGATTAAATAGATTTTAAATTTTGATCGATCAGTCCCATAATTAATTATATAGTTTATAATATCTATTTAATAAACCACAACATCACATAGTTAAAAACAAGTTACCATGAATAAATGTGAAAAACATAAATGTAAATATATAATTGTAAAAACTCTATAACATGGTTTTAACATGTGTCAAAAAACATTTTTGTGCCTTTATCTACAAAAAGAAACTCTAATGTCAATAATTTATAATCACTGGATCCATGGACCCATGAATGGTGTCATAGAAATACTAAAAATGATTAGTATTTCCAAAAGTTCTCCTTTTCTCCCCTTATAAAAGGATACAACTACCAAACTTCAAAGATATACCTTTACTTAGAATTTGTCCTTGATAATATTTTATTTTACTTTACATATATCCCTATTGTCACGAACTGAATCTGGTCACCGCCAAAACCGGCACCAAACCCAGCCCGTGACATGACCCGAAGGGCATTACCTATCCCCATGGGATGGAACAAGTGCCCGGGTATCATTAATTTAGGTTTGGGAACGATTTACCTGAGTATGAAAGCATAAAACATTAAAAGCAATCCATAATATAAATCTGAAATTTTTTGAGCCAAACAAGACTTAAGTAAAAACCAGAAATGAGTATATTGGTTGAAATATAATACAAGTGGTCCAAATAAAAATAATTATAGCATCAAGACATCCCCAAGGACTCCACACGACTAGGGGTCATCGCCCCCAAGCTATCTCCACAACTCCGCACCAATGATGGGAACTAACACTATGAACTGCCATCACCCTTAGCCTTTACTTTACCTGAATCAAACATAACCAAGTATACTTACACCCAAGGGGTGTAAGTAGGGTGTGAGCCTAAGCCCAGTAGGATACCACCCAATGATTCCAAAGAGTAAGAAATACAATGTGAAAAAGCAAGCAGTTTTCAAACGCAAGGAAAAGTAGTGTTAAAATTTCAAGAAATGAAACCTCTAATTGAAAATAGTTTTCAATCCAAAATTTTCATAATATTAACACATTAAAATAGAAATGTTAGATACTGTAATTTACTTCCAAACACACCCTAAGACATGGGTAAATACTACAAATCCAATGAGCAATAACATTGGGAACACCCCTAGACACTAGGTTGTCTTGGGCCCTATGTACCTCGTACCTCAGTGTAAAGTAACCATAGAAAAATCCTTTCTCATGCACGAGCCACTACTAGGGAACATACCCATAACATAGTGGTCCCCAATAATAATCCACATATTTTAGTTAGAGTTTTTGTTATCCAAATGCTAAGTGAAACAGGGACAAAACCCATCCTGTCCACTAGCCGTACTAGTACAAATCCGCCCCACCTAGGTACCCGGGATTCCCCTTTTGTGCTCAATCAATTTAAGCATGAAACATAAATAAAATTTTATATAAATCACCATTACTGGTCAAACACAACCAATACAGTAGATATCACATTTTATACCACTTAAAACACGCAACAAAACACTTAGATTTTTCATAAAACAATTCCTCAAAATCTCATAGTGTTTCAGACACAAAACTCCTTATAAAAATCACTTGCATACTATATGCACATTTTTAAGTTTCCAAAACGTAAAGGAAATCCTACTACATTTCAGTGAAAACACAAAATCATTTTTAGGGCAACCCCACATGGTTCAAGAAACGACATCCTTGCAAAGTCTCCATTTTTACACAACACAACTCTTAGAATTTCATGTGGTTCACAAACACCATTAAAATCAGATTTTTCAGCAACAAACACAAGGGAAAATCATTAAAAACAGTATTTTTATCCCTATTATAGTTCAATAAAATCAACTAGTTACTTATAGGGTATCCCTAATTAAACTAATAAAACATTTCTATGAAAAACCCCCAATTTCACATGAAATTGGCATTTAGGATTCATTTTAAATACAAACACCACTAAAACTATATTTTTCAGAAATAATAAAATTGAATAAGAATGAAAATACCATAAAAACAGTATCCAATTCACAAATATTTCATACACAATGGAATCACCTACCAAAACCAAGGAAACCCTTGAATCCTTTGTGAGAAAACTCAAACGCACCACCGCCGCACCTCAAGGAAGGTAAACCAGACCTAAAACCAGAATTTCAGACCATGAAACACAAGATAAAACCCTAATTTTTAAACCCTACTTCCTGGACATTAGTAACCTCAATGATAATGGAAGCAACCCTAAGTACATTGGATGTAACCCTAAACAAATTGAAAGAAGAAAGGAGGAGAACAACTTACTTAAAATATCTTGTAGAAATCACCCCAAAAAATACCGGTATCTGATTTTAAAAATACTCAAACCTTCAAGGGAGGTTAGAAAAAGGATAGTTAGATCATTTAGGAATTTTAATGGGGGAAAAAGATTAATAATTTAATGAGTTATGAAGGAAACAAATCACCTTTATAAATCTTCCCGAAATTTGAGTTCTTCAGAAGTTTCGACCTAAACCGCAATGCCAACGAGCTGCAAAGAGGGTGGGAGGATATTAGACGCGTGGATGGGTTCAAGGGGCGTGTTTGGGGCTTAGAATCAACGAAAAAACCTTACAAATGAATAAGTTATTAATTAATCACATTTTATTTTTAAAACTGGAATTGGGCTTTCGGGCAGGCCCAATCCCTTAAATAAAAACCCATATACACCTTGCTTATGGATTTCCAAAGGCTCCAAATTTTAATTGTGGTATTAATATATCAGGGTAGGACATTTAGGAGTTGGAATGAGTGAAAAATAAAAAAAATTAATAAGTTATAAAAGAAACAAAATTTATTTTTAAATCTGGAATTAGGCTCACGGTTTGGCCCAATTCATGAAAACTCACCTATTCTCCATAAAAACTTTGGAAACCCCCCAAAAAAAGAATTAATGGAAATTAAAATAAAAATAAATTTAAAATAAGCTATTTATGTGACAATTCTCCCCACCATAAAAACTTTCCACCCCGGAAAGTCACAGTAAGGCCAAAGCAACAACCAAACCCAACTGAGAAACCAAGAGGTACTCTCTTTCCAGGTTTCTCCCCCAAAGGCCATAACACCTCCAATGATCAATGAAGGAAGGAATACTCTCACAAACATGACTTACACCACTTTCTTGAAAGAATCAAGAACATTCAGGCTTTATCCCAAATGAAAACTCCTCAAACAAAATCTGAACAATACTTAATCAATTTACCCAAATAAACAACAACATCGAACAAGGTTACACTTGCCCTACTATAACTAAACCATTGGTAACTCTCCAATATCAATGTTTACCAAAGTAAGATGTAGGTAGTTAGATATCTCCAAATGATATTACCTACTTCCCATACAAAACCAAGGAAAAATATGAGTTACTCGTATGAAGAGACACAAATGGGCTCCCCACCGTAAGAGACAACTTAATTTTTTTTTTCTGAGACAGAATCAAGACACTAATAAGGGGAGGCCCAAACATACTCCCTAGTACAAGGGGTATACATAAATTTTAAATTTACAAAATAATATACATGATACCCACAGTGGGTCTTCCCACCATAAGAACCAACCATCTTAACTGACCAGCATGGTCCGACATAGAAAGACCCAATTTTTTTTAAGATTTGGGAAGGGTGCAGGGTCAGTCCGCACGGTTTGGTAAACCATGCACTAACTATGCTGATGATTCTTTCCACGTGGCTTCCAAGCACACTTTCACTACTAATCGTGCACAAAATGTGTGCTCAAACTTTCTAGCCAAATTTCCAACTATTCTCCAATGACTCAATAGAAACCAATGTGGGAGGGAAAGACATTAGGCGATGACATGGGTACAAGGCCCTCTACCTATTTCCACCAAATGAGAACAACAGAAGGAAGATGATGAAACCATAGGTTTAAACACTTTCTATCTTTCACACTGAGGATATGAAATTGTACAAGGGTTTAAACAACACTGGTGTTTCCCCTGACTACGCACCAGCTTCTCTCCGGGACCTATGGTTGGAGCTCAAAATATTGAAGTATCTTTGGCCACACAGTTAGGCTATTGAAACTCCTATGTGGAACTTCTTCTTTCGATTCCTCAAACAACTACACCTCATACCCCGATGGGTTCATCAAGACATAACACACTTCATAACCCACTTTACCAAAACAGAAATTTCACTGAAACAAGGGATCAGAAGATGGACACACATCACACCTTGTTTCTTTGGGTGAGAAACAACAGAAGGGAAAGACACGTATAAACACCTTCCTCTAAGATAGAGGATTTGATGTTTTTCCCAAGGGAGACATAATCCCAACATAACATAGAACCTTAGAGTATTTTGTGACCTTCACCTTTATGGTCAAAAGAGAACACAACATCACAATGCATCACCGAACATGACCCTTGCGATTGATAGAAACAATACATGGAACATGACCATATTCAAAGTCCCTAAACAATAGATAAGTCCAAAAAGTGGACACAATATCCTATCATGACCAAAATCTCAAAATTGGTGGTTTAATAATAACTCTTTCTTCAAAGAAACTATAAAGAACCCAGAGGACCTCTTAGACACCATCAAGACACTCATCCATACTAACAACGAAAGAAAACTCCCACCTTTGATGAATTAGGAAACTTAAGAAACTAAGGTCTTTTTCAACCTTCCACAAGCACTATCCCACTACAATAGGATCCACAAATCAGTGAAATGAATGGGTGTAAACTCAATAAAAAAAATGTTTGATAAAATATTCTTTATATTGATCAACTAGAGGATTTTCCAATGGTGAAACAAAACGGGTTACACTTCAGTTGTGCATTAACCCTTAATGGGGGCGTACCTTATCCAATGAGAGAACCCAAGGACCCAACCAAGCTGGTCCATTGGTCAAAACATGCCACAAGCCAGATCCAAACACATGAAGGGAACCACCGTAAAGGCATCCCAAAAACATTTTCAAAAGAGACCACTAACCATCCCTACAACACAGCTTACCGACCAAACACAAACCCAAAACACAGTTCAAACAGAAGGGGTTCTTGAACTCAAAACATACCACAACATAAACATTTTCAAAAACCCATAATACAAACCATACCAAACTATTCATCAAGACATCATGTTTTTCTTTAAAACCAATTCTTTGAAAACAAACGGTTTAGCAGTAAGTGTATCCAACAATGGTACCCCATGGCCCTCACACATGCATGTTTTTGTGCCACACCAGGCACCCTCCTCATATCCATCCCAGCACTCATCCAGTCATGCCATCAACCATCCATAATCCCATATAACCCCATGCATGTGGTAACTCATGGAAATACCAAAGGGTAAAACAAAACTTCCTTCCACTTTTCAAAAACAAAATGGTCAACCAACCCAACCTTTTTCTCAAAACTGCTAACAATGAGATCAAAATCCCAATTCACATCTTACAAAACATTTCATGAGGACACAACCATTTATAAAAGAATCCATAATTCAATAAAATCACATATTCATGCCTTTCACAATCATTTCAAAAGATTTCAACCCATTTCAAAACACTTCTAATTTCATGAAAAACACCATTTCATAAATCTCTATTTAATTAAGAACTCAACTCTTCTCATTTCAAGACAAGGTTCTAAAAGTTCATAATTTTTTTTATTCAATAGTCACCAAACCCAAAATCCATCTTCAACCCCCACACAAAAATTCTAGAACACTTAATTAAATCCAAAAAACTTTTCCATGGTTTAAAAAAATTCCATTAGAAACATATTTTCAAAACCCCAATTAACATAGTTCATACTTTCAAAAGAGGTGTAAACAAATAATTTACCCTTTTGAAATAATTCTGAAATTTCATTTATAGGCATAAAAAAAAAATAAAACCATTTTCACTTTACTAAAAAAGTACTTCACAAAAATTCACACTCCTTAAAGTGAAGTCATTTTTTTTGCTTAAAAAAAACCAAGTTTCCAAGATTCCAAAACAAAGAGACACAAGACAATGTGAGAGGAAACTAGTTTCGGTGGGTGACTTGGACATATGGTTGGAAGCCATATTCCAATCACTTCACCATCACAGAAAGTATTCTAGGGAAATATCCATGGCTCCACATGGCTTGCCAGGCCCTACGAGCTCACTGAGATTATTCACCCAACTCTCTTTTCATTTCCCATAGTCATCATTAAACCAAGAAAACCAAAGGACTCAGATAAATCCATACTTCCCATGGTGACTTGAATCCCGTCATGTGGTGTGCTGGCCAGGCACACTACCCATGACTAAAATTTCAAGTCCCAAAAATCCTAGATCCAGACTATGCTGACTCTTCCCCAAATAACATGACCCAAGGAGCGAACCTGCTCTGATACCATTTTGTCATGAACCGAATCTGGTCACCGCCAAAAACAACACCAAACCCAGCCCGTGACATGACCCAAAGGACATTCCCTATCCCCACGGGCTGGCACAAGTTCCCAGGTATCATTAATTTAGGTTTAGGAATGATTTACCCGAGTATGAAAGCATAAAACATTAAAATCAATCCATAATATAAATCTGAAATTTTTGAGCCAAACAAGACTTAAGAAAAAACCAGAACTGAGTACATTAGTTTAAAGATAATACAAGTGGTCCAAATAAAAATAATTATATCATCAAGACATCCCCAAGGACTCCACATGACTAGGGGTCATCGCCCCCAAGCTATCTCCACAACTCCGCCCCAAGGATGGGAACTAACACCATGAACCGCCATCACCCTTAGCCTTTATTTTACCTGAATCAAACATAACCAAGTCTAATTACACCCAAGGGGTGTAAGTAGGGTGTGAGCCTAAGCCCAGTAGGATACCACCCAATTATTCCAAAGAGTAAGAAATACAATGTGAAAAAGCAAGCAGTTTTCAAACGCAAGGAAAAGTAGTGTTAAAATTTCAAGAAATGAAACCTCTAATTGAAAATAGTTTTCAATCCAAAATTTTCAGAATATTAACACATTAAAATAGAAATGTTAGATACTGTAATTTACTTCCAAACACACCCTAAGACATGGGTAAATACTACAAATCCAATGAGCAACAACATTGGGAACACCCCTAGGCACTAGGTTGTCTTGGGCCCTATGTACCTCGTACCTCGGTGTAAAGTAACCATAGAAAAAAATCCTTTCTCGTGAATGAGCCACTAGTAGGGAACATACACATAACCTAGTGGTCCCCAATAGTCATCCACATAGTTTAGTTAGAGTTGTCGTTATCCAAATTCTAAGTGAAACAGGGACAAAACCCATCTGGTCCACTAGCCGTACTAGTACAAATCCGCCCCACCTAGGTACCCGGGCTTCCCCTTTTGTGCTCAATAAATTTCAGTATGCAACATAAATAAATTTTCATATAAAACACCATTACTGGTAAAACAAAACCAATACAGTAGCTATCACATTTTATACCACTTAAAACACGCAACAAAACACTTAGATTTTTCATAAAACAATTCCTCAAAATCTCGTAGTGTTTCGGACACAAAACTCCTTATAAACCTCACTTGCATACTATGTGCACATTTTTAAGTTTCCAAAACATAAAGTAAATCCTACTACATTTCAGTGAAAACACAAAATCATTTTTAGGGAAACTTCATATGGTTCAAGAAACGACATCATTGCAAAGTCTCCATTTTTACACAACACAACTCTTAGAATTTCATGTGGTTCACAAACACCATTAAAACCAGATTTTTCAGTAACAAACAGAAGGTAAAATCATTAAAAACAGTATTTTTATCCCTATTATAGTTTAATAAAATCAACTAGTTACTTATAGGGTAGCCCCAATTAAACTAATAAAACATTTCTATGAAAAACCCCCAATTTCACATGAAATTGGCATTTAGGATTCATTTTAAATACAAACACCACTAAAACTATATTTTTCAGAAATAATAAAATTGAATAAGAATTAAAATACCATAAAAACAGTAGCCAATCCACAAAGATTTCATACACAATGGAATCACCTACCAAAACCAAGGAAACCCTTGAATCCTTTGTGCGAAAACTCAAACGCACCACCGCCGCACCTCAAGGAAGGTAAACCAGACCTAAAACCAGAATTTCAGACCATGAAACACAAGATAAAACCCTAATTTTTGAACCCTAATTCCTGGACATTAGGAACCTCAATGATAATGGAAGAAACCCTAAGTACATTGGATGTAACCCTAAACAAATTGAAAGAAGAAAGGAGGAGAACAACTTACTTAAAATATCTTGTAGAAATCGCCCCCAAAAATACCAGTATCTGATTTTACAAATACTCAAACATTCAAAGGAGGTTTGAAAAAGGATAGGTAGATCATTTAGGAATTTGAATGGGGGAAAAAGAGTAAGAATCGAAGGAGTTATGAAGGAAACAAATCACCTTTATAAATCTTCCCGAAATTTGAGTTCTTTAGAAGTTTTGACCTAAACCGCAATGCAAATGAGATACAAAGAGGGTGGGAGGATATTGGACGCGCGGATGGGTTCAAGGGGCGTGTTTGGGGCTTGGAATCACCTAAAAAACTTTAAAAATGAATAAGTTATTAATTAATAAAATTTTATTTTTAAAAATGGAATTGGGATTTCGGGCAGACCCAATTCCTTAAATAAAAACCCATATAGACCTTCGTTATGTATTTCCAAAGGCTCCAAATTTTAATTGTGGTATTAATATATCAAGGGAGGACATTTAGGAGTTGGAATGAGTGAAAAATATTAAAAAATAAATAAGTTATAAAAGAAACAAAATTTATTTTTAAATCCGGAATTGGGCTCACGGTTTGGCCCAATTCATGAAAACTCACATATTCTCCATAAAAACTTTGGCAACCCCCCAAAACAAATCATTAATGGAAATTAAAATAAAAATACATTTAAAATAAGATATGTATGTGACACCTATATAATAAAAATAATCCCATATCCACTTAAGATAATACTTTTCCATTCAATTTCAAGGAAACATCCTTGTAAAAAATCAAGCCACCAATGTAAGTGTTATATCCTCTTAAGATTTTATTCTTGATATTAATATTAATAATACCATATTAAAATATTAATATGAACAAATAAATATAATTAGTATACTAATATTTTTTAATTTTAGTGTACAACCCTTATTTATTAATTCCTACCCACTCTGAAAAACAAAATAACATCATTAGTGTATTGCATGGATAAACGTCTCTACAAAACGACATTCATTTTTTTTATTTAAGAATTTATATGGATGGAATTGATGTTAAAAATTTGGAATAAATATGATATATATATATATATAAATTATAATTATTATCTTAAAATATCAATTTAAAATTGTCCTTCACCCCCTCTCACGCTTTGAGAAATGGGAATGTTATCCATGCATATGTGCATTTTACCACCTCCTAGATAAAACATTTTACATCTTGATATTCATTTTTTTTCTAAAAATATTAAAATATGGTTCAAAATTATAAATAAATATCATTATTATTATTTTATAATTATATTATGTAAAAATAACCACCTCATTAACCATACTCACCAATTGAGATAAAGCGTGTTCAAGTTTGGGTCTATTTAACCACATATATGGTTGATGTTTTAAATTTCTATCATATATAAATATGGGACATGAAAAAGAATAATATTAAAATATATTATGATAATATTCAATATTATATGGATATATAAACATTATATTATTTATTTAACTTATTATCAGTTTAATAAATTCATTCACTAAAAATACCGAAATATATTGTTATCAACTCGGTTTTCACATAACCTAACCAAGATAGACATGTAATGAAATGATGTTTTTAATAAATTTAATATATATATTAAATAACTTTATATTTTATATCAATAATTAACTTGTAATCAAATTATTGCTGATATTAAAATTACTAAACATGTTCAAAAAGGTAAAGCTATTAACACCTTATCATCCAAGTACAATATAAATAGTCTATTTATTCATTATAAATAAGCATGAATAAGTATAATTAATGGGAAATATTTATGAGTAAGGTTATGATATGGGATATAAATTTACCAATGTTTTTTTCTAGGAGGTTATAGTGTCATCAACCAAGCAAGGATATAAGTTAATTGTTTTTGTCTAAATTTTCTTTTGTTGATACATGATAATATTGTAAACCATGATTAATTTATTAAGATTTAATAATAAACTGATTGTAACACTTATATCACTATTATAGTAAATTTTATTATATTCAAGGTACCATTTCATTATATTCTCATTGAATTTTGGTTACAATGTTACAAAGTTTGCAATAGGTTTTCTTATAAATTTTCTTTTCATTGATACATTGTTTATATTACACACCAATGATAATTTAAGTTTTGTGATTAATTACAATATGATATATTATATCATGAATTAGTTCTTAATTTATACAATTTTTAAGTTTAATTTCATATTAATTTTACTTTGATGATTTTTTTTAAATTTTACACAAGTTTTATGTTTTTATTCTCAACTTCCTTCTAAAAAATAAAAACCACTCAAATGTGACATTCTATCATTAGAATTTGTATTTTAATTAATTTTATAGCCACTATTATTTTAATCTATTCAGGATATATTTTTTAAACATAAAATTCTCATGCTTTAAATTCTTCTTGGAAATATTGGTTTTCAAAAAGTTTTTTTTCAAAATGTTAAAAATGTTTCGCAACCTTTAAAAAATAAATGTTTTTTCATCCACTCTACATTTTCATTTTATTATTCTTATATATGTTTCAAAATCCCATTATTGAATATTCCATCCAAAATTTAATGTTTTCAAATATTTAGATTTATTTGATTTTAAAATTTATATCTTTCTCAAGTTTCCATTATTAAAGATTCTATTTAAGAGTAAAAGTTTTAAAATAATTTTCCCTTATTCTATTGAAAAAATTATGTATTTTAAATATTACATTATTAACATTTCTCTTAAAATTAAATGTTTTCAACATATTTTTACTTATCATTTTTGAAATAGTTATGTCTTTTTGAGTAATTTTTATTATTAAATATTTATAACAATGTTTTCAAGTATTTTATCTTTTCCTTGACATTTTTTTGAATGTAATTTTCACTTAAATGTTTTGAAATGGGGTTTTTGAAAACATTTGTATTTTTTAATTTATTTAGTATCCAAGGATTTTTTTCACGAATTGATGTTTTAATAAACCTTTAAAAATTATTATTATATGATTTATTCTAGAAAATGAGAGTTATAATATATTATTATTTCTTACAATCAGGATTTGTGATTATTTATAATTTCTTATGAAATCCATTCTATTTCCATGTGTTCTTTATGAGATGATGAAAGTTTTATTTTTAAGTGGAACTCGGTTTTATGTATTATGAGAAGTGTGGGACTAATATGTCCCTTCATTTCATTGGGAACATTATTATATATAATGATATATTAATGTTCTCTAAACAAGTTAGAAAGTCTCAAGGTTCACAAATGTTGAATGTTATTCTGTGAGGCTTTACTTAAAATTTTATTGGTGAACTTGTAAGCATGTCACTAGGTTCTAAAATGTTTAGTCTAATTACATTAAGATATACTGAAAATATGTCATGTTAAAAGGTATCTTGGTTTAAAAATTGTGAGTGTGATGGGGTTAATCTCCACTCACAATTTTACATGTCATAAGGTTAGTGAGTATAATGGTTTATATGGTTATGAAATTCTATGTATATTAATGTTCCTTATTTTCATGTTTTTCACCAAGTTATGCCATGTTTTCATGATTATGACTTATTTTTAATATATTATATGATTTTATAAAATTCAAAATGTTTTTTGATTATTGATATCTTTTTTAATCCTTTTCATTTCTTTTATAATTTCTTAACAATATTCTTATTATATTATGTTATTCCAACATTTTGTATTGTTATTATTAATGGTCTTTTTATATTCTATTATTATTTTTATATCTTTCTCACACTCTCTTACATGTATATAACCCAATCCTTTTTGATATGTATTTTACCTCATTTTTTTTGATATGAACCCTTTCTTGTGTTTCCAATACCCATGTTATGATGATTATTGTATCACATGAGATGTATTGAAAGTTTCTATAGGACAATGATTATTGATAAAATATTTAATGTCTTGTAAAATAAGTTAATTTATGTATCTAATCTCCAAGACACTAAACTATTAGTTTTTTGGGTTTTGTGACTATTTGTGTATAAAATTATTAAACCATGTTATCGATGTATTGGTTATGTTTGATTAGACTAGGTTTCTTCACAGACCATGAAATATATTCTTTCTTTAAGTATTTAAATAATAAATGTATCAAAATAAACCACCTAGCTAAAACCTCATTGAATCAACCACATATCCATGGAATAGATTTTATATTATCAAAGGCTACTAAAAATCCCCACCTTTATATTACATTTTTTTTTATTTTATGTCATTTACACATTAAGGGGTTTTAACCTTTAAAATTTTATCTTGGATCCAACATATCCATGATAGGGTTTCATCAATGTTTTTTTCATTTTGAATCGATTTTTAATGACCCAAAACAAAGATCATTGAGATTTATTTTTAAAGGAATGCCTAATAATATCTAAAAAATCCAGACACTCATAAACATTATCCACCATAATATCATTCATATATATTCATATTAACATAATACAATATATAACTTTATTCATGAAGCTATTCTATAATATCCCCAAATCCACACACCGAGATCTAGTGTTGAAATCATAAACATTACATTTCTATATTTGAAATTGATGAATATGAACTATTTTTTAAATCTAATGCATACATTATCAAATGGAAATATTTAATCACATACATTGTCATGATCCTTTTATGTTTATAGTTTTAGAGAATTAAGAAAAACTCTTACATAAACATTACCCATTTCTTTTAATGATAATTTTGACCACATAACCCATCTCTTATTATTTCACATTAAGTCATCATTAGTATCCATATGAAATACTCATAAACACAATTCATTCAAAATTATTCATGATAACATAGAAAAAGGAAAAATAAAAATTCTGATCTTAGATTCCTAATACAGGTAAACATAAACATTAACAATTGAATTTCATCAATGATTATAATAATTTAATAAGTGTATGATGACATAATAAATATTCATGATAGAATAATAAAAGAAATCATACCAATAAATACATGAATCATTAATCAGGAAAAATCATATAAGAATTTAATAAAGGAAATATTCAAAAGAATAAATAATCATAAGGTATGTAATATCAATCTTGATGAAAAGAAACATTATAAACCCATTGAAAGAATAGATTAAATGTGTTGTCATCGTGGATCACCATTATTATATAACCTTTATAAAGATGTTACAATTAGATTAACCATATGAGTGACTTCTAATACAATTCTCTAGAGAAAAAAATCATTACCCAAGTAATTAGAGCATTATATTATTTCACCCATCATATAAGAAATATTGTTCTCACCTGACATTATTTTGGACCTCCTATAGTATATGCTATAACAAGATCACCTGGTGAAATTTGGGGACACCCATGGTATAATATTTAATGATCCCAACCATCTTAATCTGGTAAAACCCATTATCATCTATAATGACCAATTAATGTTCATTAATAATGTACATAAATTATTAATTTCATGATAATCTCATAAAATAACCATTATTCTTTTCAGAAATTTATTAAACAGTGGAAAAATGAATGACTTCCATGAAAATAACATTAAAATATGATTAACACATGGAAAGGAAATGGGTTCCAGAATAATATATTTTAATTTTAATTAACCTATGGAAAAGAAACAAGTTCCATAACAATATCATTGAAAATTATTAACTAGTGGAAATTAAATGGGTTCTATAACTATATCTATGAAACATGATTAACCTGTGGAAAAGAAATAGGTTCCATGTCATCCTCTTTAAAACAATCATAATAAATCTTGAGAAAGAATGAGGATGGTATCATTACAAAATATCCCCATTGGAGAATAATTAATAATAATTTTTGTTGATTTTAATGAATTGAAAAGACATTAAAATATCACTAAAAACATTTTCTTAGGGAAAATAACATTTCCATTTAGAAAATCATTTTTAAAAACTAAAAATTTACAAAAAATTGTGATTTTTTCATTGAAAATAACATTGGAAACATATAATTTAAACACCAAGGAAAATAATGGCCATAATAGTGTAAAAATTTGTTCTTGTGATAAATGTAAGAAAAAATTATTTTCATGTAATATTGAAAAATGGTGTCAAAAGTGAAAAATTTGGAAAAAATTATGAATTTTTATTTTATAAACATATAAAAGAATGTAAAAGATTATGTAAAAAAACTTTAGAATTTTTTTTTCTAAAGAATTTTTTTAAAACATTTTTTAAAAAATAGATATGAAAGTGAAAGATACATGGTCTAAAAGAAAAAAATTACAAGATTGATATCACTTAAGAATGACATACTCTGTTTATTTAATCAATAAGGGAGGAAATCGAAATTACTGATGTGAAACACATTCATAACCATAGGATAAAAAAAGAGATGTTTTCCTAGGATAGGATCACAATATTTCCTATAAAATAACCTTGAATAAAAACAAACTCTAAAGAAAATATATTGTAACATAATGCTTTTTTCCACTCTTGAAACTCCTTAATCAAAATACCCTTAAAATAATGAAAAAAATATAATTTTAAATATAAAGAACTATTATTTTAATTATATAACATATAAAAGAGCATTATATACATAACACAAAGGAATACATGTTTTTATTATAAACATATGTCTCAAAATAGAGTATTTGAGATGAATAACCCTTAAAAAATAATTTCAATGAAATTAATAATTAATCGATGAGTTAATTATTTTTATCAAATATAAAACCTCATAAAATAATTTGAAATAAAAAATATGTTAATTAAAATTAATTAAAAACATAATCATGACATAATAATTACATCAAATAATTATTATTACCCAATGAAATGAAATGAGATTAAGAAAATATTTACCACTTGCAAAACATCAAGTCAATTTATATTCAAATAAATACATCAAATTGTTTCTTAAAATACAATTATTTATGAATTATTAATGTTATTACATGAAAATTTTTATTTTATACACCACACAATAGAATAAATTTTTGAATATGGCATACGTATCAAAGAAATAGAAAGTGAGATGAGAAAACCATACCCCGAGTCTAGAAAATCCATGTTTATCCTTTAAGACTTATATAATAAGACTATATATTTTTTTTGATTTCCAAAAAAATTTATTCAGGTTTAATACCTTCTAATTGGATAAATTATTTTATTTCTTTTGAAATAAATATTGAAATACATAATCAGTTATTTTCTTGTCATGTGTTTTGATGAAGTTCAGTCCATTATTTTAAAACAGATTTGGTGTGTTGACCATGGTCAATGAGGTCATTGTTTGAAAATATCCATAATAACAATACTATAATATTTATCATATTTATAAATCAATTATAATTTTAAATTAAATCATTAAATATGTTTATGTGAAATGTACTATGTTACAAGCAAAGAGATGGTAGACCGTACGTACACATAAGCAACGTTTCCATTTTTCAATGATCATTTTGGAAATAAGGTAAGTAATATTTTATATTTATATAATTATAATCATATAATAAATACAATATTATATTAATAAATATACTCATATATATCATTTGTGTTTTTTGGGGAAGAAAAAATATTCACATAACTTTGTGGAGGTGGTAGTCCACACATGGGGATGAACGATGTTAACATTTTTCAGTGTAAGAAAAAAAGGTTTATTAATTTTTAAGAATGATAAATATTTCATGAATATCATAATTATTTCATTTATATCACATATATTCATTATCATTATACTTATTAGCTTTCATGTAATGAATTATTGAAAATAAAATCACAAATGATCGTCAGGTGGTAGTCTGCCATACACATGAGCAACATTATTGTATCCCCCATAGAATGAAAAGTAAGAAGGTATATGTGATATCATAACTATATAATTATAAATATATAATAAATATAATAGATTTATATTAAATACATCATTAAAAAAATAAATTAGGAGAAGGATTTATTTTATTAAATTAACATAATAAAATATAAGGATATGAGATATTTTTATTTATTATATAGGTATAATTAAAAATTATTTTATGGAGGTGTTAGGAAAAAAAAATAATGATGCTCGTTTAAGAATGATACCCATTATTTGGGAAACATCTTTACGTAATCTCTAAAATGCTTCTTAGTATGGATTTTTGATCATAATAAGTGATCTAGGAAGTGGGGAGGGAATTTAGGAATGAATTTATCAAGTTATTTTCTTAGAAATGTTTCTTGGAATGTGTGAAGTGGAATGGAGGGGTGGCCTTTTATATGTGAGGTGAGTGTCGCACTGAAAATTTATAAAAGGAAAAGTTATACCCACATTCTTGAAATACCAAAATTATCTATATTGTAACATTATCAATATTAGACTTTATAATTTATAAATATGGCCATATAATATTGTTTATATAAGTATTTTGTTCATTTTTACCAATATCATTTTAGTCTAACCCCTGATAAAATAGTTTAACCTTAACCACTACAATTAATTTTTAATGTTTTTATTATTCATTATAGTAAAAAATAAAGTTAAATTTTTTAGATAAAATAAATTTTTATACCCCAAATTTTTATTTAATTTTACCTAATTGAATTCATAGAAGTAGAAATATTTCATTTAAAATTAATCTTTTATACGCGACAAATAAAATGGGTTTTAAAGAAGTGTATTTTTTAGAAAAAAGATAATTGTATACTAACTACATGAGTAACAATTGCAATTTAATAAATCTCAATTAATATTTATTGATATATAATATATATATTTATCTTAAATAATTAGTATTTTTTTTTAATTTTATTAAAATTCAGAAGAATTTTTCATTTTAATTTTTTTCACAAAACCTTTTTTTAAATAAAAAAATTACTTATAGTATAATAACGTATGAAGATGATTAAAATTTAATTAAGTGGATCAAATATAACTAAATGTAACACCCTAAGATTTTGAAAATAAATTTAATATTGAATGCATGAAACACCGAGTCTCTACAAAACACCACTTTGTTATAACATAGCCAGTAAACATAATTTTACCACCCCTATTATTAGAATTTCGAAAATCTGACATACACAGTTGCGATCAGTAAGTTATTTAGAGTTTGATATGACCAAATTATTTTTTTGTGAATAGTAACATGCCCTTATGAATATTAATGTTACCCTTATGAATAGTGAAAAACCCTATGAATAGTAACACCACCTATGATAGTATATATATAGGATTTAAGTGAAAGTATGATGTACCTATGTTTTGGAATAAGTAAATAAATGTTTTAAAAACTGTATTTTTCAAGTAAATTATGATTTTAATTTAAAATTAAATTAATAAAATGTAGAAAATTATTTTTTAAAAATGGACTTCATTTTTGGATTCTACACGTTGAAAAATGTTTAGGGTGAATTTTTGGCATTTTTCTGAAATACTTGAAGTTTTGGTGAATAATAAAATATGATAATTTATAATAAATGATAAATAATCGATTTATTAAGTCATTAATGATGTTCTATTGATGTAAGCACTAATGGTTAGAAATCACATGCACATATTACTATTTTTGGTCATGGAATCATCACTATTTCTTATCTTATGAAAAAATAATAAACTAATGATTAAAATATTGAGAAAACACTCCTCCCCTCCACTATAAATACCACCTCTTCAACCCTCTTATATTAAATCCTCTAAAGCCTTGTGAGTTTTTCAAATTCTGCCCAAATATCCTCCCAAGCTCCACCCCCATGACCGTCACCCCTTTGTCTCATAAAAAGACAAAATATTCTTCCCTTAAGAGGCTCTCAAGGAAGGTTAATTCAAGAGGTAAAATTCCTCTTTTCTTTTCTTTCATTTTCATGTTCCTTTGTTATATTTTATTTTCTAACCTCACCTTATAAAAATAGTATGAAAATTACATTACCATACATGTAATATAATGTTTTTATACTAATTCAATAATTCATCTTCACCTCTCCTTTCTCCCATATTTATGATAAAAATGAAACATCATCCTAGATGTGTTGATTTATCACATTCAAGGACAAAAATGATTTCAATTTGATTTACCTTATTCAACTATGGTCATGAAACTATTTTTGTGGTTTAACCATACTATTATATATTTATTTTATCTTATGTAATGTTCTGTAGTCCTTATGAACTCATGATTTAAAATAATAATACAAAATAAGGTAATTGTGAGAAAAATCGCCAAATTAATCCAAGCATTTATCATTAATGTTTTATATAACGATTCATATTCACTAAAAATAACCAAATTAATTCTTAAACCATTTAATATTATGAATGTTCATTAATAACTTATAAAATATATTATGGAATTCAAATACCATCTTACATGAACTACCATACTCCTTTATAAGTGAACCAATCATGAATATTATTAAAATGAGCACTAAAGAACAATGAAATTGAACCCCTTAACCCATATAAAAGTCCATTAATTAACTTAATAAAGTAATAATAAACCAAATAAATTTATAAAAGGTTCTATAATTATTAATTAACGAACATAATTTGGTTATTCATGTCATTAAGATCAAGCAAAAACACCCTCAGATTTAAGGTAAGGGATCCTCTCTCTCACTTTTATTCAAGAATACCCCATATGTTGTGTCATTTTATTTTTAATTACTAATGATGGGGTAAGTTTTTTAACCTCCCCAATACTTAAATTATGATATATGAATAAAGGGATAACCCTTTACCACTCATTAATCCCTCACAAGAACAACTGTTACCATGCCGAAATTTTTGTAAGGGTTTCTTCATCTCTCGTCCATTTTGTGAGATATTTTGTATTCACTACTATTACTTTTGTATGGTGTATTAATACTTACAATTTATGTTTAAAATCATTAATTTATTAATTTTTGGGCATACAATTCAATTGATTACAAATTTTTAAGTATCTCCTACCTGAACCTCCATTTTCATTCGGGTTGATTTTTTCTCTACTCACCTCAATGGTATTATTATTTATTATTATGTACTACTCATAAATTCTATGATAATGTTCTATATATGTGTACCAACCATAATACTACTTTAATTTATGTGGAGTTATATTTTTAAAAGGATCTTTCAAAAATTATTTTTAAATACAAGCTCGATTCAAGGAACTTCTCAAATTCTTCCCTATTTTTAAGTTTACTCTATAATATGTTTTAAGCAATAATTATATTTATAAATTAAAAAATTTTAAAATGAAAAAATCCATTTTGGTTTATTTCTAGTTTTATGAAATCAAACACGCCTTTTCACTTTATAATCTCTTTAATGAATTCCTTAAACCACACTAAAATGTTTTAATTCTAAAGCTTCTTTAAAAAAACCTTTTACATGATTTCACTTCAGTGGGACATAATTTATGACTCAAATGTAATATAAACATTATTAAATTTTATTTTCTAGGATATAAATGTTTAAAACTATATTTATGAAAAATAAAAATGATTTTAAAAAAGAACACTTCTTTCCAAAGTAAATGGATTTTTTCTCACCTCACTTTAATTTTTATGAGATATATAACTTATTCACCACTTATTACTCATGTGGTATATGTTCTTCCCATTGGTATATAATATAAAGATTTTCATTATTATAATGATATTCTAAGGGATTATGATTTGAATGTTTCAAGGTGGTATGAGACACTTTGGAATGTTTAAGGATTATTTCCTCAATAATTTTTCAATGGTCTCATTTAAAAGTATCTTTATTTATGTCAACATCCTTTGATAAATCTTGTATTTCATAGAGGTTTATATCCTATGATATCATATAAAAAATATATTGTTGAATGGTTTCTAATTAGTTTGAATGTGGATGTTCTATCTTGATACCATTCACCATATTACTCTGAATGGTAAGTGTTTATGTTTAATGACTCAGGGAAGTTATTTACATTTCATATGTTAGTTTCAATATGAATGTATATGTTGTTTATTTTTATCCCAATTCATAAGAGGAATGAATTGGAATTATTATGTGATGGGTGGGGCCTACTATATCCCCTCGATGCATCGGTAGGTCTTATGAGAAAAACTATGATCTTGGAATGAGACCTTGACAAAACGATTATTTATGGTCTTGGCATGAGGCCTTAACGATATAGTTATGATGTACGACATATACATTTCTCTCATTATGAAACTAGTAATTGAAAGTTCATGAGGTTATTTGACTAGTAGAATACCCATGATAATTCTTTATTATGTCATATTTACTCTGCTCATATTTCTTCCATAATGTGTTTAAGTTAATTTTTAAAGACATGTGTTTTTTAGTTATTCACCATGCCTAATGTTTATGTTTATGATATCTTCCAATGTATTTCTTACCCTTTATGAGCATTTGAGCTCACCCCTTTCATTTTTTTTTCTTCCCCAAGTTATGAAAAATAGATCGTTTATTGAGTTTTCAAGAATGTAGTTTATTAGCTTTTGTTTTGTATCATTTTTTCATTTCCAAATGTAAAATGGGTTATATTTATGTACCTAGTTTCTTTAAGACTACTAAACTGATCAGTCCTTCGAGATTAGATTCCTTGTAATCATGCCAATGTAATAAATTAATGCACTAGCTCCGGGATTCTAGGGTCAGGGAATTAAACTAAATTATAATTATTTCATTTTAAATCTTATTTGTAACATAATTGGACTTTTAAGATTACTTAAATTATTGAATAAATAAGTCATTTTAAACAAATATCAGTATTTTTCACTATTCAATGAAAAATCAATATTTTTCTAAAAATCCCAAAATTTAACAAAATGTAAATTTTGATATACTGATTTAGAGAAAGAAGTTTACTTTATCAAATTAATTTTATAAAATTAAATGAAATTAATTATATTATTGTTTTGTGAAAATAAATAAATTTAATTTTTTAAGAAAACATATTTTTGAAGAATATAATTGAATCACTAAATATTTTTTGATTATTTACTAAAAAGGTATCTATAATTTATATTGAGAATGATATATATATATATAATTAATAAAGTAGCTAACACTATTAATACCCACCAATTTAATGGATATTTTATAATGATTATATATTTCATAGGTCATTTAAACTCAGTCTTACATATCGAATATGATATCGAACTGTAACACCTTGAGTTTTTATGAATTAAATATTTCTTTAAATAAATTAAAATTCTTTGAATACTTTCATTTGACATTGAACCAAGTTAATACTTCTTTATATGTGACATCGAGTTAAAATTTTTCTACACATAACACTTATTTATCTTGTGGTACATGTAACAATATGTTTGGCTTGTGTTACACACTATACCGAGTTTAGTTTGCATCATACATAAAACCGCGTTTAAATGAAACATGTCATATTATTAAAATATAATTATTTAATATTATATTTATCACTTAGCTTTTGGAATGGTGGGTATGAATAGTATTAACTAAATTATGGAAATGTGGTTTAAATATTATTTTTTGGTAACCAGATAATTATAAATGAAAATAAATACCCTTTTAATATGAATGAAATAATTTTAAGAAACACTATTTTGTGCACATAAATGAATTTTAGCTTAATAAATTAAATGAATCACTTTTTGAGAATTATATTAATGAAATACATATTTTATATATTATATAAACTATTTAGAATTATTCTTATATTTTTTCTAGACATAAAATAAGAATAAATATAATTTTAGGATTTAAAACCATATTTCTTCTAAAAAGCATATTTGTCACCTTTTTATGGAAAACTGATTTTAAAATATATTTTTCAAATTTATAATTTTTTTTAATAAAATAAATAGTATTTTTAAATAATAATATCAAAATTATATTAGGGTGTTTTTTTTGGGTTCTTTCATAAAAGTTTCATTTTTTGGTGAATAGTTAATAATACATAATTTTAATTGAAAATTGTATTTTCATATAAGCAATTTTAAAAGTTAATTTATATTTTAAATTGTTTTAATATTTAATTAATTTAATTATATTTATATATATATTAATCCAATTACATCATTTAAAATATATTCCTATTAAAATTGGATATAAAAAACTTCTAAACATCAGATAATTTTCTCTTTTAAACCTCACTTTCTCATTTTGATTGTGGGATTAATTATTTATATTAAATTGAGACACTTATGTGAATTGAATTTGGAAAAATTTATTCCATATTTAGAATCATAACAATTTAAATTACCTAATAAAGTTACCTTATTTTTTTACCACAATGATTACTGATAATAATTAGAATTAATTAATGCAATTAAGGTTAAATGGGGGTTTATGTATTACATGTGTTTATATTAAAATTAATTTTACAAACATAAATTATTTTTATTTAATGAATTAAATTACATATTAGAAATTAGTAGGCCTAAATTTTCCTATAAATATAATTTTAATTTGTCTTAAAGGAAAAATTACCTTGGTAAATATAGCGACCCAAACTTTTCTTACATTACTATTACATCATTTCAAAGATTGACAACATAATAGTATTACACATGGAGGATCCAGAGGTTTAGTTTCTTGGGAAAACTAGGACTACACATAACAAGTATATCATCAAGCATAAAAATTCATTTAATCTCTTCTTCTATAGCTTCTTAGTAGCACTTGTCCTCTCCTTAGTACACGTAGCCACCTGAGGATATACATCAAAAGGGGTGAGCTAAAAGCCCAGTAATAGGATAGATAAGAACAATATAGCATGGGGTGAGCATAATCATGACATAGGAAGAAGATCTTGAACATGAGAGGAGCATAAACAATAAACTTGAAATGTGTCAAAGCATAAAAATGAAACATCATGTCTTAGTGGTTAACTACCAAAAATTCTTGTGAAAAAAGCTAGCATCATGGTCATGCATAATTTCACATTTACTCATGAGATTCATCACTTTACCCAATGCATTGGAGCGCTATATAATTCCGGGCGCACCCGTCACATTTAAACATTCATATTGCGCTATATAATTCCGGGCGCACCCGTCACATCATAACATTATCATTATCATGCTTTCCACATAGAACACATATAAAACATGTACATAAATAACCCATATAAAGGAATGGGTTTCATCTCATAATAACACATTCATAAGATTTGGGTTCCCAAAAGAAAGAGGGAACAACATACTTGATATGAGAACCATCAACCTTGAATGAGAGGTAAAATGTGAGATCTTGAAAGAAGAGTTCTTTTGGAAAACATTTTTATGGAAATAAAAACTAGTGACAAACATGTATATCCCAGAAAAGTAAAGGAAAAGATGAACAAAAGACCTTTGAGGAGTAACCATATCAAAAATGGAGTGAAAGAGGGAGAACCCGAAGGAAGAAAATTGGGTTCGAGATTTCCCCTTACCTTGTACTCGAATGACTCCTTCTCTTTAATTTCCTGTATAATGACATTATATTAATTAATTAGAAATTCCAGAACCTTTTATACATTAATAGGGTTCATTATGGTTTCATTATTTCATATTATGTTCCTTTGGATGACTTATAGAGTTTAAAAACATTGATCGGGGATGTTCGTTTTCATGGTTTTCTTGAGCGGTCCACTTGTATTCTTAATTTGATGTTTGGGTAGATCATGGGTAAACATACAGAACTGATTTTACATGTAATTAATTATATTACAGAAGCTTTAATGATTTTATAATGAGTTATATTAGAACCATGTGGCCGAATCATTAGATAATAATTAAATGAAGATTATTTGGGCCAATTTGAGCGGTTTTTGGATCACAACCAACTCATTTTAACTTTTCACTTAGTAGTATGGCCATTGGTTATTTCCAGAACTTAAAATAGAACATAATACATAAAAAACATTCTGGTTCAACCATAAAAATGGTTTCATGACCAGATTCAAGGTATAAATGGAAGAAGAGATCATGTTGTTTTTGAAGGTGATAAATTATTACCACATGAACAACATTCTCTTTAATAAAATAAAAGGAAGGGGGAAAGGGTGTGGGGTGATATAATATAACATTAGAATCATAATATTACAGTATATATATAATATTGTATTTAAAGAACAATTTGTATGAAGATAGATAGAGAGAGATGAAGAAAGTAACTTGAACTTGAAAGGAAATTAAAGGAGAAGAGAGAGAAATTACCTTTAGAATCCTTCTCTTGAGATCCTCTTTAAGGAAGCTAGGCTTGGTATTTTGATGAGACCAGAAGCTTTTGGACGTGGGGGATGATCTAGGGAAGGTTTTTGGGCAGAATTTAGAGAAGGCTTGGAGCTTGAGAGGTGTGAGGAAAAGAGGGAGTGAAGGGTGGCTTTTATAGTGGAGGGGAGAGGGGTTTCCTTAATATAAAATTGATTAGTTTATTAATTTCACCAAAGACAAGGAATAGTGAGTCTTGGATGACCAATAATAGTAATTTTATAATGTAATCCCGAACCAATTGGGCTTAAATCAGCAGAACATCATCAATGACTCAATTAATACATTATTTAGCTTTTATTGTGAATTATTAGATTCCACTATTCATCAAAAATTCAAGTATCTCAGAAAATTCCCAAAAATTTACCCCAACCATTTTTTGACGTGTAGAATCCAGAAATGAAGTCCATTTTTCAAAAATAATTTTCTAAATATTTTATTAATTTAATATTTAATTAAAATCATAATTTACTTAAAAAAAAACAGTTTTTAAAATTAAAACTGATTTTGAAATTCTTTCAAAAATTACTTAGGGTCTTATAAAATTATCTAAAAACTATTAGAAATTTATTAAATATTTTATGAATATATTTTAGGAAAATAAAAATTCTTTTAAATTAATTAATTAATTATAATTAATTATTTATGACTTATATAATACCAAAAACGTTTACTAAGGTCAAATTATCACTTTCTATGATGTCTAAATTTTATTTTATTTTATTATTCATAGGTAATGTTACTCTTATTTACTATTCATAAGGTTCATATTACTATTCATAAGGGTAGGTTACTATTCATAAGGGTAGGTTACTATTCACCAAAAATTATTTTTGTTTCATTAGACTCCAAAAACTATCTTGAACACAACAGTGAATGTTGGATTTTTAAAATTCCAAACATAGGGGTGAAAAAATTATGTTTAAAGGTCACTTATCACTTATTAGTTCATTATTTTGTGTTTTTATGACATAGATATAAGAAGGGAATTTTCCATTGAAAAACTTTGGGTCGTTACATTCTTCCCCCCTTAAGAAATTTCACCCTCGAAATTTCACTTTACACAAAAAGGTGAGGGTACTTATCCTTTATTGCCTCTTCCGGTTCCCAAGTTGCTTCCTCAAACTTTTGGTTCCTCCACAACACTTTGACAAGGCGGGTTGTCTTGTTGCGTAGAACCTTATCACTTCGGTCCAGAATTTTTACCGGCTGCTCCTCATATGAGAGATCATCTTCCAACTGTACCACCTCTGAGTTTAGTACATGTGAGGGGTCTGGAATGTACTTCCTCAGTAGTGATACGTGAAACACATCGTGAACTTGAGCCATATTCGGTGGAAGTGCCAGACGATAGGCCACGACTCCTATATGATCAAGGATCTCAAAGGGGACAATGTACCTTGGGCTTAGCTTCCCTTTCTTCCCGAATCGCATGACTCTCTTCCATGGAGATATTCGAAGGAAGACTTTATCTCCAACATCGAACTCCAATTCCCTTCAACGATCGTCAGCATAGCTCTTTTTCCGACTTTGAGCAGCTTTGATGTGTTTCTGGATGACTTGAACCTTCTCTGTCATCTCTTGAACAAGATCGGGACCAAGTAGTTTTCGTTCTCCAACTTCATCCCAACAGGTTGGAGTTCTACATCGCTTCCCATAAAGAGCTTCATACGGAGCCATCTGAATACTCGAGTGGAAGCTATTGTTGTATAAGAACTCAACCAATGGAAGGTGTTGATCCCATCCACCTTTAAATTCAAGAGAGAAGGATCTTAGCATATCTTCAAGTGTCTGAATAGTCCTTTCAGACTGGCCATCAGTTTGGGGGTGATAGGCCGTGCTGAAATTTAATTCAGTACTCAAAGCATGTTGAAGGCTCCTCCAGAATTTAGAAGTGAACCTTGGATCACGGTCAGAGACAATCGAGAGTGGAACACCGTGCAATCTCACTACATCCTTCACATATATCTTTGCAAGTTTTTCAAGTGAGAGGTCTTCCCGAATAGCGATAAAATGGGCAGTCTTGGTGAGTCGGTCAACCACAACCCATATCGCATTATTTCCTCTTGACATTTTCGGGAGACCCATGACAAAGTCCATAGTAACATTTTCCCATTTCCACATGGGTATAGGCAATGGATGCATCATACCTTTGGACTTTTTCCGCTCATCTTTAACTTGCTGACATACCAAGCACCTTGATATATATTCCACAATCTCTTTCTTCATGTTATCCCACCAGAAGTGTTCTCGGAGATCACGATACATCTTGGTACTTCCAGGATGAATAGAGAAAGTTGAGCTATGTGCATTATCCAATAGTTCCTTCTTTATTTCGGGTGATGAAGGCACACAAAGCCACGTTCCAAACCGAATCACACCATCATCGTCAATATGGAACTCTTGCAGCTTCCCTTCATTTACTGCATTCACCCTCTTTTGTATCTCCATATCATCCCTTTGTGATTCTTTAATCTTCTGTTGGATGGATGGTTGCGCAATCATTTGGGAAAGGTAGGATGTATCCCCTTCCCTTACGATTCCCAAATCCATCCTTTGCATATCCAAGAAGATAAGGTCTTTCTCAATCCTCAACATGGATAGAGTAGCAGGTTCTTTCCTGCTTAGAGCATCAGCTACCTTGTTCGCCTTTCCAGGATGATAGTGAATAGAGAAATCGTAATCCTTGATTAGCTCTAACCATCTCCTTTGACGCATGTTGAGCTCCTTTTGTGTGAATATATACTTTAGGCTCTTGTGGTCGGTGTATATGTCAAACTTCTCACCATAAAGGTAATGCCGCCAGATTTTCAAGGCAAAAATCACAGCTGCCAGCTCTAGATCATGCGTCGGGTAGTTCTGCTCATGGATCTTCAACTGTCGTGAGTCGTAGGCTATCCCATTATCATTTTGCATGAGTACACAACCCAAGCCTTTCTTTGAAGCATCACTGTATATCACAAAACTTTCTCCACTTTTCGGTAGTGTGAGTACATGTGCAGTGATTAGCCTTCTCTTTAGCTCCTTGAAGCTTCCCTCACATTCATCCGTCCATACATACTTTACCCCTTTCCTTGTTAACTTAGTTAGTGGGCATGACAATCGTGAGAAGTTTCTCACAAAACGTCGATAGTACCCAGCTAATCCAAGAAAACTACGGATTTCTGTGACACTAGAGGGCCTGGGCCATTCTTCAATCGCCTTTGTCTTCGAAGGGTCTACAGAAATTCCCTCGCTTGTGATCACATGTCCCAAGAATGTGACTTGATTCATCCAAAAGTCACACTTGCTAAACTTGGCGTACAACTTCTCCTTTCTCAATGTCGCCAACACAAGTCTTAGATGTTCTTCATGTTCCTCCTTGATCTTGGAGTAGATGAGAATATCATCGATAAAAACTACCACAAATTTGTCAAGGTAATGTCTAAAGACTATATTCATCAAATCCATGAAGATTGTAGGGGAATTAGTAAGTCCGAATGGCATCAACAAAAACTCATAGTGCCCATAACTTGTACAGAAGTCAGTCTTCTGAATATCTTCCTTCTTCACCTTTACTTGATGATATCCAGAACGAAGATCCACCTTTGAGAAGTATTGAGCTCCTCTTAACTGGTCGAACAAGTCATCAATCCTTGGGAGAGGATACTTGTTATTTATGGTGATCTTGTTGAGTTCCAGATAATCGATACACAACCGCATAGTACCATCCTTCTTCTTCACAAAGACCACTGGCGCACCCCAAGGTGATGCACTAGGGTGTATTAACCCTTTGTCCAGATGCTCTTGCAGCTACTTCTTTAACTCCTCCAGTTCGATAGGAGCCATCCTATAGGGGCACTTTGAGATAGGAGTAGCTCCGGGTATGAGTTCAATTGAGAACTCTACCTCACGATCTAGGGGAATTCCGGGTAACTCTTCGGGAAATACATCGCTGTATTCCCTTACGATGGGAATTTTCTCAAGGTTGGAACTTTCCTTTGACTCAAACATTTGGGCGAGGTATGCTTCTTCATAGGGAATCATCACCCACACCATTGAAGGATTTTTCAAAGGATATTCATGATCTTCCTTGCATTTGTAAAGGAGCATGGGATGGTTCAGAATATGAAAATATATTTCTTTTTCCCGACAGTTGATATGTGCTCTATATAACGAGATCCAATCCATTCCCATTATAGCGTCGAATTCCACCAAGGGAAGTATTACGAGATTTTCCAGAAGAATCTTCCCATATACGTCAACAGGAGAAGAATCAAACACTTGGGTTGCAATGATTGCACCACTTGGTGTTTTTACAGATATCTCTACTTCAAGGTTTCGGGGCTTTGATTCTATAGTTCTAGCAAACTTTCAAGATATAAAGGAATGCGTAGAACCAGAATCAAATAATACTTTTGCCATTATTGAGTGAATAGGAAGTGTACCTTGTATGACTTCATTATCATGTTCCACCTCCGTAGTAGTGATGGCATAAGCCTTCCCTTGTTCCTTTGGCTTTGGTGGTTGTTGGCACTGATTACCCTCGAAAGCTCGAGGTTTAGTGCACTGGTTTGAATAGTGCCCTAGCTCCTTACAGTTGTAGCATTGAACCACGAGTGGTTCTCTCCTTTAATTGGCTACATTATCCTTCCTTTTCATGTCTCTTCGACACTCGTGAGCTAGGTGTCCTTCTTTCCCACACTTAAAGCTTTTCCCCGTCCCTTTTAGGCAGTTCCCATTGTGCAACTTCCCACATTTTTGGCAAGTGGGTCGTTGTGTTTTCTTCCCATCTTTATCACTAGATCACCAGCTTGAAACTCCATCTTTCTTTTCTTATCACCATAGCTATGGGACCATTCTCCAAACTCCATCTACACTTTGAGAGCACACCGAACAACTTCTTCATAACTCCCAAAGTCACGAATTGCAAGAGATTTTCAAAGATTTGGTTTTAATCCACTAAAGAATCTATCAATTTTGCTATCATTGTTGATAACAAAACCCAAAGCATACCTTGCGAGCCTTGTGAAATTTTCTTCATAGGTTGTGACAGATTATCCTTCTTTTTTCTTGAGCTCTATGAATTCTCTCTCCATATTCATGCGAAGAGTTCATGGGAAGTACTTATTAAGAAACATTATCTTAAAGTCTTCCCATTCCATCTCTTCAATTTCATCCCCTGTCTTGGTGTTCTTAATCAAATCCCACCTTGATCAGCTTCTCCATCTAGACGATAAACGGCTAGAGTCACCTTCTCTGTCTCGGAACATTGAAGAACAGAAAAGATCTTCTCCATGGAGTTGACGCATTGTTCCGCAACTAGTGGATTGGAAGATCCACAAAACGTCAGTGGTAGTTGCCGCATAAAACATTCGATAGCTAGCTACTCCCTCTTTGGTGAAGGAGGACGTTACCCATTATTATGGTTATTATTCA
This sequence comes from Viscum album, assembly GCA_963277665.1. NCBI lineage: Eukaryota > Viridiplantae > Streptophyta > Magnoliopsida > Santalales > Viscaceae > Viscum > Viscum album. Next base: position 703,416,289 of record OY728164.1, on the reverse strand, counting down.
TAACCCGGGATAATTGGGTAAGCATCACTATGAAGTTTTGAACTCCACCTCCAAAATCATTGGGGATGTCGTTCGGGAAATCGTTGCATTGGCCTTTGCAAGAGTTGTTGGCCTGATTTCTCCTGGTTCCCACCATTTTCTAAAATAGAAAAGGTTAGAACAAAACATAAGTAAACAAGTCATGAATAACTTATCCTTTTAAACAATTCTACCAAAAACATAACATATGGGATCCCTAGGTAAATATCCTTGTGTGCATATTTGTACTTAGTCTCATGCTAGAGGTTTTCTTTAGGGTTCACTAATCCTAATTCCCAAATTGACTAAACCTTTCCTCTGATAACAACTATAGCGACCCGACCTTTTTTTACATTACTATTACATCATTTCAAAGATAAACAACATAATAGTATTACACATGGAGGATCCAGAGGTTTAGTGTCTTGGGAAAACTAGGACTACACATAACAAGTACAACATCAAGCATAAAAATTCATTTAATCTCTTCTTCTATAGCTTCTTAGTAGCACTTGTCCTCTCCTTAGTACATGTAGCCACCTGAGGATATACATCAAAATGGGTGAGCTAAAGGCCCATTAAGAGGATAGATAAGAACAATATAGCATGGGGTGAGCATAATCATGACATAGGAAGAAGATCTTGAACATGAGAGGAGCATAAACAATAAACTTGAAATGTGGCAAAGCATAAAAATGAAACATCATTTCTTAGTGGTTAACTACCACACATTCTTGTGAACAAAGATAGCATCATGTTCACGCATAATTTCACATTTACTAATGAGATTCATCACTTTAACCAATGCATTGGAGCTCTATATAATTCCGGGCGCACCTGTCACATTTAAACATTCATATTGCGCTATATAATTCCGGGCGCACCCGTCACATCATAACATTATCATTATCATGCTTTCCACATAGAACACATATCAAACATGTACATAAATAAACCATGGAAAGGAATGGGTTTCATCTCATAATAACACATTCATAATCTTTGGGTTCCTAAAAGAAAGAGGGAACAACATACTTGATATGAGAACCATCAACCTTGAATGAGAGGTAAAAGGTGAGATCTTGAAAGAAGAGTTCTTTTGGAAAACATTTTTATGGACATAAAAACCATTGAAAAACATGTATATCCCAGAAAATTAAAGGAAAAGATGAAAAAAAGACCTTTGAGGAGTAACCATATCAAAAATGGAGTGAAAGAGGGAGAACCCGAAGGAAGAAAATTGGGTTCGAGATTTCCCCTTACCTTGTACTCGAATGCCTCCTTCTCTTTAATGTCCTATATAATGACATTATATTCATTAATTAGAAATTCCAGAACCTTTTATACATTAATAGGGTTCATTATGGTTTCATTACTTCATATTATGTTCCTTTGGATGACTTATAGAGTTTAAAAACATTGATCGGGGATGTTCGTTTTCATGGTTTTCTTGAGCGGTCCACTTGTATTCTTAATTTGATGTTTGAGTAGATCATGGGTAAACATACAGAAATGATGTTACATGTAATTAATGATATTACAAAAGCTTTAATTATTTTATAATGAGTTATATTAGATCCATGTGGCCGAATCATTAGATAATAATTAAATGAAGATTATTTGGGCCAATTTGAGCGGTTTTTGGATCACAACCAACTCATTTTAACTTTTCACTTAGTAGTATGGCCATAGGTTATTTCCAGAACTTAAAATAGAACATAATACATATAAAACATTCTGGTTCAACCATAAAAATGGTTTCATTACCAGATTGAAGGTATAAATGGAAGAAGAGATCATGTTGTTTTTGAAGGTGATAAATTATCACCACATGAACAACGTTCTCTTTAATAAAATAAAAGGAAGGGGGAAAGGGTGTGGGGTGATATAATATAACATTAGAATCATAATCTTACAGTATATATATAATACTGGATTTATAGAACAATTTAGATGAATATAGATAGAGAGAGATCAAGAAAGGAACTTGAACTTGAAAGGAAATTAAAGGAGAAGAGAGAGAAATTACCTTTAGAATCCTTCTCTTGAGATCCTCTTTAAGGAAGCTAGGCTTGGTCTTTTGATGATACCAGAAGCTTTTGGACGTGGGGGATGAGCTAGGGAAGGTTTTTGGGAAGAATTTAGAGAAGTCTTGGAGCTTGAGATGTGTGAGGAAAAGAGGGAGTGAAGGGTGGCTTTTATAGTGGAGGGGAGAGGGGTTTCCTTAATATAAAATTGATTAGTTTATTAATTTCACCAAAGAAAAGGAATAGTGAGTCTTGGATGACCAATAATAGTAATTTTATAATGTAATACCGAACCAAGTGGGCTTACATCAGCAGAACATCATCAATGACTCAATTAATACATTATTTATCTTTTATTGTGAATTATCGGATTCCACTATTCATCAAAAATTCAAGTATCTCAGAAAATTCCCAAAAATTTACCCCAACCATTTTTTGACATGTAGAATCCAGAAATGAAGTCCATTTTTCAAAAATGATTTTCTAAATATTATTAATTTAATATTTAATTAAAATCATAATTTACTTAAAAAAACAGTTTTTAAAATTAAAACTGATTTTGCAATTCTTTCAAAAATTACTTAGGGTTTTATAAAATTATCTAAAAACTATTAGAAATTGATTCAATAATTTATGAATATATTTTAGGAAAATAAGTATTCTTTTAAATTAATTAATTAATTATAATTAATTATTTATGACTTATATAATACCAAAAACGTTTACTAAGGTCAAATTATCACTTTCTATGATGTCTATATTTTATTTTATTTTATTATTCATAGGTAATGTTACTCTTATTTACTATTCATAAGGTTCATATTACTATTCATAAGGGTAGGTTACTATTCATAAGGGTAGGTTACTATTCACCAAAAATTATTTTTGTTTCATTAGACTCCAAAAACTATCTTGAACACAACAGTGAATGTTGGATTTTTAAAATTCCAAACATAGGGGTGAAAAAAATTATGTTTAAAGGTCACTTATCACTTAGTAGTTCATTATTTTGTGTTTTTATGACATAGATATAAGAAGGGAATTTTCCATTGAAAAACTTTGGGTCGTTATAGTAAATAAAAAAGAAACAAGATACCATGGTAAAAACTATAAGAACAAAGTTGATAAAGTATAAAGAATAAGGAATAAAATTATAAAAAATGTGTTTATATTGTTTGGTGGGGGTATTTCTTAAACATATAACTCCCAACCCCTCCATTATTGTTCAATTTTTGAGGCACATGGGGTATGGAAGACCTCCCAATAGTGAATACCTTTAGATATTTACAAGACTACCACTCCTAAACTATAAATGGGCCCTAACTCTCCCCATATGTTCACAACTATAAATACATTTTTCTCATCCAAAACCTACCCAAATAACTTTCTAACATCACTATCCTCATCCTATATTAACTATTTTTTACATAAATCAACCAATTCACGCCTTTAGTGCAATACATAAGAGGATACTCTAATAAGATATAATGATTGTGAATGAATGTTTTGTCTTATTTTTTCTAAAAACCCTTCAATTATTTTATATATCATGATTTTATAATAACATAAACATATTAAATATAATTATATTTTTTAATTTTATTTTTATTACCTATAACCACTCTCACTTTCATCAAATTGGTTATGAAATTATCGTTCATGTTTATAGCAGAATACTGCCTTCTGAATTGATGTCATTCATTTTTCCATTACCACCATTATACGTATAAAATAATGATTAAAATACTATTTATATGTTACAAATATGATATTTATGATGTTATAATGCTTCTTTAATTATTATATAACACATACTATCATGATATCCATTTTTTAGAACTCGATAATGTCATTCGTGTGTACGACGAACCACCACATCGTGAAGTGATGTAATTCATTCATGATTTACATAGAAAGTATTAAGGATTTATATAATTTAAATATGTGATTAATATGATATAAAAATGATAATATAATGATAATATATATATATATATATATATATATATATATGTCTTTTCTTTCTTTCAATATGACAAGAAAATGGAAACTACATTCATGCGTAAATACAACCTACCATCTCCATGAACGAGGTGTTTCATTTTCTATCACTAAATTTTATGGATTATAGTAAATAAATATATACTGAATATATATTATATTTATATCATGGTTTACATTTTGGATATTATGAATCCATCTTCTAAGTAAGAGGACAAAAAATAATAAGTAAAAACACATAAGAAAAACAAAGCGATTATTACCCCAAACACAATATTAATATGGAATTATTAATAAATGGGTAACAAAATATCATTAGAAAATAATATATGATATAATATATATATGTTTTATTCTTTAATATATTTATATTAATCTTATATTTATTATACAATAGTTTGGATTGAGTACAACGAAATACAAGTCATTAGGTAAGGGATTTTCATCTTTCTTTTATTTATTTGTGATACAAATGTCATATTCACAACATGTTTATTTTATGTGTTTTATATACTACACATGAATTTAATTTATGAATAAAATCCTTAAAATTATGAGTATTTACATATAAATTTTTTGATATCCCTTTAATGGTTTTTACTGTTCAAATGTTACAAAATCTGTAAGATATTTTTGTCTCTATTTTCCTTCATTGCGATGTATGTTATGTGATGCACCTATATATTTTCCTAAGGTGTATATAAATACATTTTGAAATATAATATTAGTAATTTATTAGTACTCATGATATTTTTTGTTTCATTTTATTTTATTCCTTTATGGGGCTTAAGATTCAAGGTTACCAAAGTGGTAAGAGTTTAATGTTACAATCTCACAATTTATCCGGATTGTTTAGGATCAAGTATCCAATGTTGAAATATCATGATATATATCTCATTAATTCTAATAAATATTCCTTTCATTTTATTATTCATGATATCTCCAAATAATGGTACCAATTTAAATTATTTTTATGTAAGATATATAAGAATTTTTTTTAATAAAATATGACTTTATTTATCTCTACGGTCAGAAATATGTTTTCTTAAAAAATAATGTTTCCGAAAAATGATTTCAAAAATGTTTTTAAATGATATTTTAAGGTAATTTGAAAATAAAATGATTTTAAAAATGTTTTATGTTTAAAAATTATTTCATATTATTTTCAAATAATCCATTATAAATTTTCAAAGTCATTTTTAATGAAAAGTGTTTTTAAAATGTTTTAGGTTTTAAAAAATAGATTTTCAAAGAAAAAATTATATAATCATAAATATTTGTTTAAAATTATTTATCAAAATTATTTTCTATCGATTATGACATCTATTGGTGTTACTTATGTCTTATGGTGTATATGATCCAAGGATACCATTCATATTCTTTCTCTGAATGCTTTATGTTTTGATGGGATGATTTTTATGGAACACATTAATTTTCCATGAGATAATCATATTACAAATATATTTTTTGAAACATATTTCTTTTAAATGGGATAACTATGTTTCAATGATATTGACTTATAATCTATTTATTTATTTTTTATTAATCAGGTTATAAAAGAATAATGATTGTTTTTATAAATTTTTATGAACATATGCAAGATATTTTTTACTTTATTAATGTTTTTTAGTTATTAGAGATTACATATAATATTAGGAATCACATATATCATCGTGTAATACTATTATAGCTTATTTTATGGAGTTACTTGAATAGTTATAGGTGAGATTGTTATAGATTACATGATGGGTGCACCCAAATAATGCTCTAATTCATTGTGTAATAATAAATGACAAGTGAGATTAGATGGTACATAGATGTTTATAACAAGCCCAAAGATGAGGGTACATGGTTGCTTAGTCCAAGTCCATATATTAGGTGAGAAAAGTGGTAATCCCATGCCTAAAGCTGAGGGTACATTGTTGGTATGGCTAAGCCCAAAGATGGCAGTACATGGATGGTCACCCCAAGCCATTAAAGGTGGGTACATAGGTGGTCATACCAAGAACAAAGTAGTTATACTAGTGGTTCTACCAATCCTAACATGTTATGAATGTCTTGATGGGAATAATTTACATAATATTCTCTATTCATATGTGTATACAAAAAAACTATGCCTTATGCCAATATTCTGTTCTCATTACTCATGTTCTTTGATTCCCTTATGATTAATGTCTTATGAACTATCAATAATTATTACATGAATCATGTTTATGATTTTTGATAGGTTGAGTATGAAATTTTTATGTTTTTTTTCATTATCCCACACCCTTATATCCATGTATGAGAATCCTGAGTTTTTATAGATGGTATCAAAGGAATGGTTTAGTTAAACTTTGGGAACTAGGATGAGAAAACATTAGTGATATCCCAAAGGATATTTTGAAGTATGTGTCTAGGTATACCTCTAAAGATAAGTCTAAGAAAGAATTAATGTATAGTAAAATGTACTAGAATTTTGGTAAAGGATGGAGTGAGTGGTATAAGATAAAAACATCACTTTATTGATACTACAAGTGGATGTTTCTCTACAATAGATATAACTTGGGGGTAATAACCCTAAAAAATCCTTATTTAGCAATACTCAATAGGGAATTGGATCATGACAATGGGCCTTACTATAGACCTAGTTTGACACTCTTAGGGGATATGATTTGGAAATTCAAAAACTCTTTATGAAACATAATGAATGATTTAAATAAAATATGACTATGAAAGGAAAATTAAAAGAAAAAGATTTCATATATTAATGAGGATGTATCATAATATAGACATTATATAAGTTATTTTTTTATGATTATGTTGTTCCCCAATATGATAAGTCTTTCTCACAATATATTTTTGGTTTTATTCAATGGATGAAAACCAAAAGAACCATGTCAATGTGGAATGAAATGGAATATTCAATGATTTTACACCTCATATAATGAATGTTATGGGATCATAAATGTAAAAAATTGTTTCTATAGTTACAAAACTTCTTCAAGTTATGAATCACAGTGAAAAAAAGGAGGGAAAAATTTTCTATTGAGTCCTTAATGCGTAACTCACCATATGTTAATTGTTACATTGACCTGTTAGTTGTAGATAAATGGATCTGTACAATTTAAAAGATATTTTCCATTCTCCAATGTTCAGATCATAGAAAAAACACTTTTTCTATATACTATATGGAAGGTGAGGAGGATCATTGGTTGAATATTATAAATAATATGAGGCGACATTATGAAATTGAGTCCATGGATTGGGATGAGTTTGATAACTTATTTTTTAGTAAGCACACTCCTCATTTTTTATAAATATGGAGAAGTAATTCCTAGAGCTTAAGAAGAAAAATTATGAATTTTTTGATGCCTATAAAGAATATTTTAAAAGATATATGAGGTACTCTTTGGGTATTATCATTCATCCTGAAAGTAATATTGACCAAATATTTAGTTTCCTAAAACCAAATATTCATAGGGAATTATACATAAGGTAATTTTGATTCCATGAAGCTATTGTATGATGTACTATCATAGTGAAAATGGATAATGTAGTTACATATCAGTCTCATGGTTTTGATATGAAGATTAATATAGAATTAGAAGGAAAATCTAATAACCATGGAGAAAAGAAGATGATAATTACTTTATTCTCAAAGTATGAGATTAAACATGGATGTAATTGTCTTCATGAGGATGGTAAATGTTTTATTTGTGTAAGGTAAGGTCATAAAAGTGTTGAATGTTTATATAATGTGAAAAAGTCAGTGAATGATGTGAATAATGTGATATCCATGTAGAAGAAACCTCCCAAAAATCAGTGTTTCAATTTTGATGAGTTTTAGTATTATTCTAATAACTTCCCAAATTTGATGGTTTATAATGGTGATCAATGACTACAATTTCTGATGAAAAAGGACAAATGGAAAGCTTATGAAATCATGATGGTTGAAGTGAATCATTATAAATAGGTGAAAATAGTCCTCCCCTCCTTTGTTGGGAATATTGTGTTTAAGTTTCTGTGAATGAGCCCTATTAAAATCTTATTGTTCAATTTTATGAAATTATCTCCATCTATATAATTTTTTTAATAATTTAATTTCATAAGATATTTTATCAGTTTAATTTTTAACCCATTATTTGATTGGAAATATTATTGTATGAAATAAGATCTTATTTATGGAATAAAGGGTGAATTATATTTTGGAAGAATTTATGTCTCCATACATGATTAAATTATGTGTTATGGATACCATCATGGGTTTATGAGATTATTTTTGATTATAATTTTAGAGTATTTAACACCCCTTTTTTTATATTTTATGTGATTGGATTTTTTCAAGATTATGTATATATTAAGTGAAATTTATTAAAGTGAAACACTTTGGTATTAAATATAGTTAAAAAGTTATTTGAGGATGAATGGCATCACAACTTATGGAAATATGATTAAACATTACACTAAGATTTTATACTATAGATTTCCAAGCTGGCTGGTTGGGATCAATAACTATATCAAGTTGCATTTTCCAATAATAATTTCTTTTACTTGAGCATTCAAACAACTCCTTATGAAGCACTTTATGGATATAGGTGTAGAACTCCAACATACTATAATGGTGTTATATAAAGAAATATATTTGGAGTAAAACTACTTATATGTCATTTCTTATCATGATTTAATGTGAATTTAAAGATATGAAAACATTAAAATGTTAATTAATTTAAACTCCTTACATAATTTTCCAACCTTTATTGATCAAGGGATATTATTGAGGTCATGTGAAAATCCTATCATGGGTAACATGTTATTTTCCATGATAAGGCATTAAGAAATTATATAAGTGTATATTTTCAAGATATCGATTTAATAGTAATTTTTGAGATATCCTATTAAAAACATGGATTTTAGTATATAAAAATAAATGATTAACATATTTATACTAAGGAAAAATTTATTTGGGTGTGTTGAGTAACCTAATTTTTTGACATCCAAGAATAAGTTTTTTCTTTTTATTTATTTCATATTATTGATTCTTAGCCACAATGTTCTAAGAAAATATTTTTGTATCATAAAATATCTTATGTTATATAGGAATTTAAATGACATATGAATGAATTATAATTTTCTTTTATATGGTTGTTTCATGGAAATTATTGTAAAATTTGGTAATGATGAAAAATGATTTTTAAGTTTTTTTAAAATGATATACAATTATTTAATTTAGATATGAATTTAGAAAATAAATTTAAAAATGGTGAAAAATATTTTATTTCCATAGCGTGTAATGTCATTATTACATTACTATATTAATTGTTTTCTTATTATAAGTCCCATTTGTGATGTTTTTTTATAAATTTTTAGGTCAATAATTACTAGATAATTTTTTATTTAATCATTATAATTTTGAAAGAGTGTTTCATATGAAATTTATTTAAATATTAATGGATTAAAATTTTAGGAATTTATTGAAATATATTTTAAAATATGTTTTAAAATTTTATGAGTGTGAGATGAGTTAGTTAAAGAAGAATACCTTTTTAGTTAAAAATTTACATATACATGATTTTTAAATTTAAGTATTTTAAATATTATTGTAAAAAAATGTTCTTAATAGTGATTTTTGTGCTTCATAATAGGATATATTAATTTATATATAACAATGAAATTTATATTTTTTCCATTTGTACATTTTTTTTCAAAATTTCTCTTTGTAAATGTAAATATTTTTGGCATGTTTATTTGGATTAGATTTATTTTTTTAACAAATTTATTTTAAATTTTTTCCTTCAAGGAATTATTTAAAAAATATATATTTAAGATGGAATGAAAAAAATTCAACATGTTTAAAATGAATTATATGTTTTTATTGAGTTTTATTATATTCATTTAAAATAATAAAATTTTGAATTTAATATTTTTAAAATAATTTTTTCTGGGAATTTTGAATATAATTTTTATGGATTATATAAAACCATGTGATAAATTTTTATATCAAATATAGTTAATAAATATTACATATTATATTAGTTTTTAGTTATTGAGTTTACATATTTTTTTAACCAACCTTATTTTATTGTAATATAGTTGGACACATGAACATAAAATGATAAGTTATCAGTTTAGTCATTAATATATTATAATAAATAATTAATAACAAAAATATATTATATTAATCACTATAGTAGAGAATGGTGGAACCTAATAGAAGGTGGGTGATTTAATTGGTTTCAATAAATTTCATTATGATAGGTTTCACTCACATAAAATATAGATATTTTTTGTTTAATATAGTGTGTGAAACAAATGGTGTATCAATTAATGAATAATTGAAATGTTGAAAAAAATGATAAAATAAGACTATGATGATCCATCATTGTATTTTATAATATTAAGGAACAAAAATCCAGTGGAAAAATGTGTGGGAAGTTAGAAATTTGTTTGATTTAATTTGTAAAACAATTCTTAATATTTTAAGATAATATCATTCATGAAACTAAACCATTATAGTCATGATAGATTAACTTAATAATGTAAATATAATAAATTAGTTCTTTTTAATATCCATCATCTCATTTTTCAATTTTTTTGTTAATTGATATAAGTATTATTATATGATTCAATTTATTGAAAATTGTTAGTCCAACCT